>OX940895.1:7306481-7912058 GCA_954871355.1 Cabera pusaria | reverse complement strand
GATTATTAAATAAATGTATTGTGACGATCACACATAACATTATTATTGATAAGATCGTTTAAAAAACTAAAATAACCGACTTCAAATGCCGCGATATTAATTTAAAATTTTCAGTACCAAGTTTTAGGTGATTATCTCCATATCTCTGGAGATACCAATCAGATCTCGATGAAATTACCGTGGCGATATCTCCTTTCCAACAAAAATAGAATAATTACAATCGGTTCGTTCGGTACAATCGGTTAAACAACGAAGTTATCCGCTATCAAACATAAAATATATATATGTACGGTCGAATTGAGTAACTTCCTTTTTTGGAAGTCGGTTAAAAACGGTTGAAGTGTATTTATATGTAAAAGAATTGTTGCATTACAAGTTTGTAGCTGCAGGGGTGACCTTTTCACATGTTCGAAAAAGCTACAGGTAAACAAATAATTTTATAAAATGTTGTCTCAAGGTAATGACGCGATTGACGCGTAGTGCTAGCACTAGCACATCGTAGATTAGCGAGGGAAAGTCATGGCCACCAAGCTAGCGGCAACAAGTGCTAAGTTAAAGTCTCTTGTTCACCGTCGAATGGAACACGCGTCTTTCTCGATCCTTGTGTCTAAACTACGAAGGAAGTCTATATTCGACTCCATCGACCGTGATAATTCTTGGCAGTGATGGGAAACTCCGCATCTGTCAAATTGAATGACAAGAGGCGCTGGCAGTGAGTACCTAACTAGTTTATTTAAACTTTCTCTCTTCATTTACCGTCAGTATTTAACTAATGTTAACCAGTTTTTATTTATTTTATTTATATTAAAAGGTTGTAAAATATACCTATCTATCGACTTTTATCTCGTAATACGATTATCTGATTCTGTCAGTCAAGCTAAATGAGTCTGTATTTGTTGACAGGATTTATCTGATAGAAGTCGAGACTTATATGGTAAAGACAAGGCATAAATAAATAAATCGTTATGGCATGACATATATAAATCAACTCCATTTATGATTTGATTGAAGACAGCTATTTAAGAAGCAATTAGCGTAGCGCTTATATTTAAGGGTCGGGTTACGTAGTAACTGTTATATGTATAATCTGAGGATCGGGTACCAACTAGGTTTACTTTTTAGGGTAGTAGACGACATTTGAGTTTAAGAAAATCCTAAAAGATGTTTTAGGTACCTATGTATAGATACATATTAGACATAGTACCTACTGATGTACATCACTAGTTTGAATACATGCAGGCCACTTAGATTATAATGACTCGATAATTGGTAAATGCTCGAAGTGGTAAGTAAGTGACTTCCTTATTTTATTTGTAAATTAGTATAAAATATCAAAATGAAGTCAGTTACTTCGTTAGTTAATAGTATATATACGTTACCTTATATTCCTTATATTAGTAATTATTTAGCTATTTGCTGAATCACCGGAAATAAAGACAAGATAAAATAAATTGGGAATAATAGCCAGGAGAAAGAGAAGAAGACCGAAAATAAAGGCAAGATGTAGCTAAGTATGTTTGGTAATTTTATTTTGATTGCAATACCACAGAATAAATAATAGTACCTTCTACGACCAATATACATTCAGTATTTATCCTGACTGACATGAACAATCATAATATAAACAAGCAATGACATTTTTCTGATTTATGCGGTAGATAAACAAATGTATTACCACACCAATAATTTTAACCAATTACGTAGTACACACTACTTAAAGTTATCTAGGCATCGTCCATTACACGTGAGGGTCCAAAAGGGGGGGATGAGGTTGGTTGCGGGGGGGGGGGGGGGGGGTATAAGGTGTCAGAAAATAGTATCACACGTATTTATTTTTCGTTGAACGCACGATTTCTAAACCAAGATAATATTCCAACAATATCAATATATTTTATACAAAAAAAAACAACGGGTTGCATTCCGGGAGTGCCGGCAGAAGTGAAAACTTGAACATTTTTTTTAACACACTAGCTCATAAAGTGGCTCTTATTTCACTGCAGCAGGCTACAAAAGACACCTGTTATCAAACTGTGACTTTTTCATTACTATTATGCACAAGTGAGTTATAGATTTCTTTTTAAATTTTATTCGTTGAGTTGGTTTCTATACAAAAAAGACGGTGTTCAATAGTACAAATAAATTAATATACCTATTGCTTGCTCATTTGATGCAACTTCGTATTTAAATAGATAATTTTAACTTCTACGTGTTTTATAAACAACATTTTCAATCAAATATAACTTTTGTTTTCTTTGTAAAAACTATAAATTCCCCATTCTTTACGTGGCTAAGACGCTATCCGCGACAAACAAAAATAATTAGAAACCTCATTATTTTTAGTCTACAGTCGTCATTGTTAGATGCGCGCACATAGGAAAACTAATGAATTTTTCCCGCCATTGCGAAAAAAATGTCGCAACTCGTTTTCACTGATGAAATTATAGTTATTTATTAATTTAAATGTCTACAAATACTAGTTATGAAGAAAATTATTTATGTTGTACACCGCCCGATATAAGATGTGAAGCCCTTTGAATGTTATGGAAAGTTTATTACCTGAAAACTCCAAGGTAAAATATCTATTGTCTACTATATAAAATGATTTTTTTGTATTAATTTCTTAACAAGTGTGTTAAAAAACGTCGTGTGATACACGTGTGTATTGATGATTACCGTCCTCGGCTCTCTTAACACCCTCACCTAACGGCTCGGGTCTCAATGGTGCCTCAGCGGTAATCACCAACATTACACACTTGTACCATAATGTACTATTATCCACCCCAAAAAGTTCACAACGCCGCTAAAGAAGTTTTCACTTCAAAAAATACAAGTGAGTTATTTAATTGTAGTCTAAAACCTAACCCCGTATCACTAGGGGGAGGGGGTTTTAAAGTTGCCATAAAACATAACGTGATTACCACCCCCTAGAACAAGGGACTAAGATTAAACTAATTATTTATAGGGCGCATGAGGTGCATCACATGATATTTTATCGATTTAGGTACGTATTAAATTTGTTCAAAGAGGTAATACTTATAAGTTTTTTGGGGTTCTCAAGTTTCTTATTTTTACAGATTTCCAAAATATTGGAAACTAGAAATAAGACACCCCTATCGAATATGTTGTTTTTGATAGCCAATATAAGTAAGGTTACCTTTTATTATGATATTAGGTAAGAGGACAAGCACGACGCTCGCCTGATGGTAAGCGATGACGTCTACCTATTACAGATACAGTGACATGCAAAATTCTGAACTTCCAGAATTTTGCATGTCACTCCACTGCGCATGTTACCTAGAGACATAAAGCTGTTAAGTCTCACATGCCCTGTAATTTCACTGGACACCTTGCCATTTCAACCGAAAAACATTCCTATTTCACGGCTGAAAATTAATTGGCAGAGTGGTGGTACCGCCCCAGGCGGACTAGCAGAAGTCCTACTACTACCTTTAAAATACTTGTAGGTATATAGGTATAACTCTCCTACGACACGTCACTGATCATCTGATCTGAGTTTGGTCTACTCTCCTTTTAAATAACTGTCCACGAACTCTACCCACTAATCTGCAGACCGAAAATATCGTAGGTACCTAAATAACAAATAGAAATGAGAAACGTGTACGTTTCAAACACTCATAAAAAGCGATAGTTGGAATTTCTAATAATGTATTCTATTACTTAAATCGTTCAACTTTGACGTATATTATAATAGGCATATAAACTAAATTACCCACTTTGCACAATACATCGCTCGCGGCGAAAGAAAGCAAAAGTTTGCAAATGAGTAACACTGTAACATAGAAAAGTTAAATTGGTGGGTAGTTTGAACTTGTTTTTAACCGACATCACAAAAAAGGAGGAGGTGCTCAACTTGTCTTTAAATTTATCTTATGTTTGTAACCTCATAACACTCGGCCTTTTCCTTACTGATTTGGTTTTTTTTTATTTATTTTTTTTTAGTTTTAGAAAGTATGCTTCTCGTTTAGTTCCATTGTAATTTTATCCATATCTGATAAGAATCTCCAGAAATATGGAGATAAACATCTCAAAATGATGGTTATAAAAATACCGACTCTAAAAAATTAGCATGAATAAAAATTACCAGTGCGGCATTTGAAGTCAGTTTTTGTTGTTTTGTGAACGATTATTACTTATTCATTGTGTCCTTAGCTTGGCAAAGAATACATAATAGTCGTTGGGGTAGGTAGGCAGTTAGGCACTCGTAAAAGCTATATTTTGTTTCTAAACTAGTGTACCTTATTATTAAGTTTGTTGTAGGTTGCCAGGGTACTTAATATCGAAGGTAGGTACAACTTTATACATATATGTACGTAGGTATCTACTTTAACTTATACCTATCTACTTTTTACAACGTACCTATAGTTATTTATGTGACTGATGACACAGTTATATTAAGTAATGTTATAGATATAGATATCATTACCGTGCTGATGATGACTAAGTAGGTAGTACCTACATCGCTTGATGTTACACCGCACCCTTGACGAAGAAGCGCTATACGCTTCGAAACCGGTAGGGACTAAACGGTTATTCGATTCAACTAAAATGAGTAGTAAAATGAGTAGTATCATAGGAAAATAAATACCAATTAGATAACTTTCCAAAAAAACGTGTGATGTCGTAACGTACTCTATCTAACCACGATTCTATTATCTTAGCCACTATAAAGCCACCCGATAGGATGTCTATGTTCCAGTATTGGATTTTACGCAATCCGGTTATAAACCTTGCTTCCGGTCTCAGCGGAAATTTAGCGGTTTTAGAGAATTATTTATTTTTTAATCCAAATATTAACACAGAAATATAATACATACATAGAAAACGCTTAAATACATAATGAAATGTACTTACAGTCGTAAAATCTATTCGATATTAAGCACATATTATGGCAATTTACAAGAATCATTACAATTCAATAACAATACCTTAACTTAATTTCAATGACATATCAAGGTGTAAAGCTTCCCACTTCCTTTTCCTATTGACCTAATTTATACACTATGATAGATTTCATTTTAAATTATAGCGTAATCACTTTTATTCAACTACAATAGATATTCAATCACGAGTTCTGTTATTTTACATTATATACCTACCGGAAACCGGATACAGCTCTACCGGATGGCGGTAAGATCGAAATAACTACATGGTAAAACATAATTAATATACACATATTATATATATTCTTATTGCGTAAAAAAGTACGCAGCCGATAGGCACTCTACATAATATTTTATTTTATTTTATATCTTACAGGCTAGTGTTTGACGACTATCTCACCTGTTGGTAAGTGATGATGCGGTCGAAGGTGGTAAGCACGCTAGGCCTAGAATGGGAACTGGCTCTCATCTATTATCTATTAAAAATATGATCTAATGTAGCATCGTTTACTTGAATGTCGTGGAGCTAGTTCGGAAGGTACCGAACGAAAACACTAAAATAATAAAAGGCTTTTTATTAGGGTTCCGTAGTCCTGACAAGGAACCTTTATAGTTTCGTCATGCAGACATGTGTCTGTCTGTCCGAGGTTTTGCTAAGAGACCGCTAATACTAGAAAACTGTAATTTTGTGGGGGTATGTAAATGAATGACGCTGACAAAGTGCTGAAATAAAATTTTGAAAAATATTTTTTTTAGGGTAGCTCCCCTATATGAGAAGTGGGGATGATTTTTTTTTTCATCGGTTACCCCATCGTGTGGGATATCGTTGAATAGGTCTTTTAAAATGACTTAAGGGTTGCTAATACCATTTTTCGATTGAATGCTCCATTTACGAAATATTAAACTTTAAATTGCAAATTTTTGTTCCAGTTAGGGCGTTCCTTCCCCTCTAAAAGCTAAACTGCTGGCTTGAAAAATCTAGAAAAAAACGTGATAATAGCGCATTTCATGAACTTTAATGGAAAATTATAGCGGTTAAGATATCTTTATTAGTTTAGCAGTAATAGTCGTTGAACTTGGGTGTTGGATAATTTTGTACCAAATACAAAATCCTTAGCATAAATCCTTTAAAGTGACAAAGACGGAGTACCTAGTTGCTTGTTTATAACGGGTAAAGACTTGCATTAAATAACATGCTACTACGGAACCCTACACTGCGCGTGGCCAGACACGCACTTGGCCGGTTATTGAAAATAAGATCGTTTAAAAAACTAAATAAAAGAAGCGACTTCAAATGCCGCGCTATTAATTTTCAGTACCAAGTTTGAGGTGTTTATCTCCAAATCTCTGGAGATACCTATCAGATATCGATGAAATTACTATGGTACCCTTGGAATATCTCCTTTACAACAAAAAATAATCATCAAAATCGGTTCATTAACGATGAAGTTATCCGCGAACAAACATAAACAGAAATAAAGATATACGGTCGAATTGAGTAACCTCCTTTTTTGGAAGACGGTTAAAAAAAGACATTACTCGGATACCTTTTAATATCGGCACAGAACAAATAATAGTACAAATCGGATAGGGTGTTTTCTACAGAAGAGAGAATGAGGGGTTTCTGCCGAAATTTTCCACGAAAATTGAGTTTAAATGTAGGTATTCTTAAAAAATAATTAAAAATATCAGCTCACGTTCATATATGCTTGGCTTTATAGTGCTTGCTACCAACACCTAGAGCTCTCAGGGTTTGTAAAACAACTTTATTTTATGCTCTAATGTATAGAGTGTACATAATGTATGTACTCGTTTGTCTGTAATGTTTTACCGCTGACTCCGACAAAGCCTTGTCTCGCCTCTCGCCTTGGATTTGTTGTTTATGGGCCGTAAAAATGTCTTACAGTTTCTTGGAGATATTATAGCAATTAAGTATATTTACATTAATTATTATTAAAAAATGATACGACTACGATCTGCGCAGGGTAGCTGGCAGTCATTGGATGCAAAGAGCCGAAGATCGGGCTCAGTGGCGAGCATTGGGAGAGGCCTATGTCACAGTTTTACAATCATATGTAAAACTGTGCCTATGTCCAGCAGTGGACTAACACAGGCTGATGATGATTATAATTAAAAATGGGTAGATAAAGATCTCATATTTCGAGAATACATACCTATCTAGAGATTCAACTTTGTAGAAGCAGTCCTCATAACGTTGTTTTTCTATGCTTTACGGTAACAATTTCGTTCTAGCAAACTTGTAAATTAATATCTCTGACTATAACTAATTTATGAATATGAACTACACATTTGTAAAGGTCTATGCTCTCTGCCTAAAAAATAATTGCATGAGCATGCAATGCATGCCTGCGTATTGAATGGGCTAGTGGACAGGACGATCTGTACAGTACTAACAAACGTTGCCCTAATATAGGGCATCTAGGGTGCATAATACAGCACATGTATAGGTACGAGTACATAGCAGGATCGCAAATCTCAGTGCAGTGTACTTTCTAATGTCATACGTTATCCGCTTTCACACTCGTGTGTGGTCACAATCACAATAGACACCATTACGACATAGATTTAGATTATGCGCAATACTGCCTAGATACCTTGTACCTCTATCCGTCAAATAATTTAGACTCTATACTTTTAGTGATATGGTTAAAAACGGCTCTACGACTACTTAGTGGTGATTTAAGGTTTGCTGTGGCGTCGGTACCATTGCCACATCGCTTACTGTTGGATGACAGGCATTAGTGTTTTTGTCTGGCATTGTGAAATGCAAATTAACTTTAGCACGTTTTGGCAGATACCAGGGCCCGATTCTGTAAGCTAGCGAACCGGTATATATATAGCAAGCCACTCGCATCTCGGTCGCCGATGTTAACAGCTTTCGTCGCATGTTAGCCAATGACATTGGTGCAGTGCAACGCATTGGTATCGCATCGAACGCACCATGGTATCGCGCTGGTTCGGCTCCTTTCTCGTTAGCTCACAGAATTCTGGACTAGGTGGTAGAACAGTAGAGCTATGCAACTGACTGTACAGATGCTGATTGTTTTTATAAACAAATAAAACAATGTGATTTTCGCAATAATACTATGTATGCCTACCTATCTCAACAGTTAGTCCAGCCCACGTTAGAGTCACGTACCTACACATACACTGTGCTACCCGTCGATAGTGCTATCACAATATAGACTTCATGCGCTCGTGCCCTTGAAGTGAACCTGACCCTTGTCACAGAATAAATAATAGTACATCCCTTGTACACAGATACCTTGCTAATGTCGATGTGGCTTATCGCATTTAACGTTAGAACGCTGTGCATATTTTGAACTAAAAAAACCATGGAGTATTTATTCCGCTCAAGACAGACTGAGTAAAGGCAGATCACCCTCTGCAATGCAGATATAGGTGTACTGATCAGATGCCAGTATCAAACTGCCTACAATTGATACCCACTTCTGCTCTGCCTCAAATTTTTTGCCCGACTTCACATAAAAGAAGCAGGTTCTCAATTCGTCGGAATATTTTTATTTAATTTATTTTTATTTTTTATGTATGTTCACCGATTACTCGAAGATGCCTGAACCGATTTGGAAAATTCTTTTTTCCATGGTGGTCCCATTTAAATTTTAACGAAATCGGTCCAGCCGTTTTTAATATATCAACATTTGTATTACGATGCATTTACTTACCTCGACGAAATACTACTAACTACTGGCACAGATTATATAATAGTTACTTCGCCTACTGGCTACTTTGACTAGCGCGACGTTTGAAGTCGGTTCTTTTAGTTTTTTATACGATCTTAAATTATTTATGTTCAATAGTCAATCGTTTGATCAAGTAATTCTAAGTTGCTAATCATGAATAGATACAACGTATGTACTGAGCACATAGTTCTATAAATTAAGATAGTTTAAAAACGAAAACAACCGACTTCCATGCCCCGCGAGTCAATTTCAGTAGCGAGTTGGAGAAGTTTATCGTCATATCTCTGGAAATACTTATCAGATCTCGATAAACTTACAATGGGACCAACTCGGAAACGAACTCTACCGATTAAAAAAAAATCATTCAAATCGGTTCTCAATTGACGGAGTAATCGCGTAACATACATACAAAAAAAACATACAGACGAATTGAGAATCTCCTTTTTGGGAAGTCGGTTGAAAAGGATCTCAAATGTAGGTGATCAAGTATGCGACAGCAGACAGCGTGACTTTATCTAATGGCCCATGTACAATATGCCGCTAGCAAGGCTTCCAGGCCACAATCTCTAGTACTATCTGATTTAGTTCCATTACTGACGTACGGGCGGGTCCTGCCCGCGCGGGTATAGCCGTCGGCATGTACTCGTATGTATGAGCCATTAGCAGGTATCACTGAGAGGAAGATCGCGTAACATTGACATTGCTGTGTCAGACTACAAATGTAGGGCACTGTCATTGCCGATTGTTACGTGGTACACTGTAGTGGGACTATTATAAAAATAATGTTTGAATTGAAGTTTGAACCTAGGCACAGAATACTTAATAGTACTAGTAACCTAGGTGACACGTCTAATAACTTGACTCTGGACTCTGCAAGTGGCCTTTATTAGATTTTTAGTTGGTCTAATAACGAGTAGTTTAGTCAAGCAGCTGGCACCTAGTCTCCTTCACTACCGTTTTCCTTTTTTTTTTTAAATTTTATTTAAGTAAGTCGGTCCATCTTAGTCTGTATTGTCGATTTTAATCAACAGCCATGTGGTTCTTTATCAAAATCCATCTGTCTTAAAGACTAGTGATTCTGTGAGAACAATAGACCCCGCGACCCCTTACGCAATAACCGACACTTTCCCCTTTCCCTGGCTTAGCAAAGCCATTTCAGATTAGAATTTTCCAATAGGCTTACTTACCTATGTAGACTTTTGGAACAAAATAAGGGTATACATAGACATATGTTTTTTTTAATCTGGTGTCTATGGGTATGTCTCGTGAAGGCGGAGAGGATTGCGTATTCTGATTGGTATAGATATTTATATAAGTTATCTAAAAAAAAAATCCATCCGTATGTAACGCTACAGCAAACTTCCCCCTTTTCCCTCTTCCACTCCCCCTTTTGGGATTTTATTCGCTACATCTTGTGTAGAATGAGATTCTTAGTGTGCATGTAAAATTTAATTAAAGTGTGTTGATAAATATTGCTACAGCAAGCTTCCCCTGGTTCCCACCTTTAGCAATTTTTTTTCCTCTCAATAAAAAAATCGCGATCGACATTTTTTGTAAAATAAATACAACACTTGTGTTGTGTGCCATTTTTCGTCAAAAGGGTTGCAAAATGCGACCTGTAGGCGAGAACAGACAGACAGACTTACAGAACGACAAAAGCATTTAGGCCAATCTCGAAACCGAGTCGCTTCGCTCGTTCGGTCAATTATTTTTAGAGTTAAACCTAAGCATGACATTTGTACAGCACCTTTCTAACTTGTCATGATGAATGTTGAAGGCGGGCAGGTTTCAAGTATTGCAATGATGCAATGCTACATAAAAATTAGTGCGTTAGTTTACTGTATGCTTAATCTGTAATATACAATATCTATCTAGGCATGAAACTTGTTTTAATGGAGAATTGAGGTGAAGTCTTCATGCTTGTTTTAATGAAATCCAAACTACGAGTAGGTAGGTCCGGTAGGTATCCAGAGTTTGACCATTATAAGCCATTTGAATGGTTTCACTAATACCGTTCAAATAGTTGGCACTTGGCAGAGGTCAAATTATGTAAACCTCTATCTATCATTCACAGAAATCATGGGGCGTGAGCATCGAGCTAGAAAAACTGAGTCTCAACAACTACACTTAAGTTGTACTGTTCATTATTCTGTGACATAAGTAAGTCTTGAGGGTACAATGCAGTGACGCATAAAATTGTTGTGACAATCTAAAGTATGGCGTGCCACTGTGTCTGTTCTAGGTAGATGTCATATATATAGCTTATCATCAGGAGTGTCTTGCTTGTCCTGACCCCTAATAAAAAAAACAAATAATCCTTCTCTAGTTCTAATAGTTCCCTTCCTTGGCAGAACTCGAATGTGTGATTACAGTACATTAAAGTACATAAAAGTATATAAGTATATAAGTATATACAGTATATAAAATCGATTCCACGTGCCGCGCGAGTCAATTTCATTAGCAAGTTTGAGATGTTTATCACCATATCTCTGGAGATACTAAAGATCAGATCTTGATCTCGATAAAATTTATATAGTACTACTACTTTGTAGATGAACCCTACCTACCCATGAAAAAAGAATCATATTGGCGGAGTAATCGAGAAATAAACATACAAAATAACAGGAAAATAGAGAAACTCCTCCAGTTTAGAAGTCGTTTAAAAATGTACTGTGGTTTAATGAACACGGAATACATTCGTTAGATACATAAAGTAATTATCATAATAGTGTGACTGCGATAACGTCTTTCAGAATAGGTCACCTTATCACACAAAATTAGGATGTGTACAACCAGGTATAACGAGTATCCACAAACTCCTCAAAGGTAAGCAACGCATCAACAGCACTCATGGTGTTGCAGTTGTCCATAGGCGACGGTAACCGCTTACGATCAGGCGGGCTGTCTGCTTGTTTGCCAATCATAACATTTAAAAAAAAACGGAATTCAAAGAACTACGACATGAATAGGTTTAAGATTATAATTTTACGAAAAAAGATTCCGACGAATTGAGAACCTCCTCCTTTTTTGTGAAGTCGGTTAATGATATTTAAAACATAAAATTAATAAGCTTTCAAATAAGATTGTGTCAGACTTTGATTATAAACTCGTCGTGTCAGACTATGTTGGTCTCTACTATTGATTTAAGTAAAATAATATAATACGGCAGTGATCACACGTTTTGTAGCCGCGTGACTTTCGTCAGCATGATGTGTAGTTTTAAAATAATGATAACTGCAGATCGATATGAGAAGTCATCGCATACTCCTTATCCTTTAGTTGACATTCAGACCTCGTTGGGGCTCTATGGTCTATGTCAGAAGCCGAGACAAAATCCAAAATTAAAACCCCTTTAAAATAATGAACTAAAACCTTTAACGTTAACTAAATAAGGTTTAAAGCGACCTGTGATACATTTTGATCTCTCTATCCCTCAACATTAAATTCAAAAATGGATTTTTTGACACATAAAGTAAAATCCATCGGTCATATTGACACCCGACAGTTAAACGGCTCAAGTGACATGCAAAAATCTAAACGGTAAGTTTTTTTTAATTTATATTATTATAAAAGATGTATACATATTTTCATTATTAAAAATAAACCTATGATAAAGTTTGGAACATTCAAATCATAGCGTCAAAACGCCGCCCATGAAATGCTTGATAAAATAATGTACTCCCTACGCAATGGTATCTAATTTTAAGCATATACTGAAACATTATTTGGTTTATTTCTATTATTTTTTATAGTTATTATGTTTGTAGTTACCAAGACATTCAAGTCACCGGTTATCGAGAATAAGTACCGGAAAGCCGTACCTTGGTAAAGTTACCTCATATGCAAATTAATTTGATAGCATAACATCATTTAAGTAGTTTTTTATGTTTATCATAAAGTAAAGCGTATTATAGGTATAACTAGATATAACTAGACATTGAACGATAAGTAGTAAGATAGTGGTGATGAGTTTCGTTTGTAGCAATTTCCTTACAAGCTAAGCGTTGCTCTACAGTGTTGCAATTAAACTCTGACTAAATGCTCTCGGTAGAAAGCCGTATCGTAGAGATATTTGTAGACAACAAATAAACCGCAAAAAAATATACAAGAACACGAATATAGTACAAGAAGGTGCTCTAGACGCTCTAGTAAATGTTTCACTAATATAAGCGCGTAGTTGAATATGTAAGTTTTTAAATAAAATCAATATTAAGGAACTGTAAGTCGATCGTTCAATATTTTGTGACTTCTGTTAGTTTCAGCGACGATCTTTTTGAACTGTAAATTGATGCGAATGCATGTATGGAACCGTAGTATCAAAGTTATTAAAGATAAGTTTAGGTATATTTTTGCAATATTTTATTTTAAATCTATAGGTAACCAGACTGTATATTACAGGGCATGTGAGACTCGACATCTTTGTCTCAAGGTAACAGGCGCAGTGCAGTGACATGCACAATTCTGACAGTCCAGAATTTTGCATGCCGCTATATCTGTTATAGGTAGACGTCATCGGTCATCGCTTACCATCAGGCGAGCGTCGTGCTTGTCCTGTTACCTACCATGAAAAAGTAATATGTGTGTCCATGAACAAATTTGCGATATTTATTAATGCAGAAGGAATACAAAAATTACAAAACAATGAGTAAATGTGTCACTTTCGTATATAATGCGTGAGGGGTTAACAAGACTACTAGTTATGTGCGCCACACATTGCTAGTAAGCTTTTTTTTTTAAATAGGAGATAATTATTATTATGCTCCCATTTAAAAATATTTTGGTGTTATGTTTGTATCATCATTAACAACCAGTATTCGCCGCTGTTGGACATATCTGTAGGACCACAGAATACTTAATAGTACTACGTAGGACATAGGACTGAACTCGATTTTCATTCTTCAGATTTTTGTTTCCAGTTTTGATTACCTTATAATTGGAAACGAGTTTACTCCGCAGACGTTGTCCTGTCCAAATTTCTTGGGTTGTTGTTAATTGAATTGGTCAGCAAAATGCAACCACGTGCAGGAGGTGTTGGCTGCGAGCACCAAGGTGGTATTCCCATTTCAATTAGTTAAACTGTATATAATATTCCTAGGGCGCTCGACACTTAATTCACCTTAGTATATATCGGAAACAAATTTCTAATTTACATTTATAACTAAGTTTGCTCATGGGCAGGCAATACAGTGACGTCACCTCCTAGACCTTATCACAACTAGAAAGGAAAAGCATGTTAAATGGTACTGAGTTACGACATAACATCACCATATTTTATAGTTTTTATGAGTACTTTCCATAGTAATCCTAAAAACACAGACTACAAAACTGCTTATCGTAATTTTTTATAGGATAATAATTATAATTACACACATGATTTAAGAAATTCACATCACAATTTATTTTTATCATAGGTTCAGTAATCTCTAATCTAATCAAAAAAGGGTAGCTTTTGAAAAAAAAAACGAGATTTACACTCTCTCATGGGCAGATTTAGATTATTTATTCAGTAATAGGTTTGTATTTATTTACAGACGAGGCTATGCATAATCAAGACTGCAGTTGTAACGCTGAAGGCAAGATGTGCCCCGTTCAAAGACTCTGTTGGTAGGACTTTTTTATATCTGATAGGGAAGCGAAGCGACAACTATCTCGTCTGGTGGTAAGCGATGATATGGTCGAAGATCTGGGCCTAAAATGGTCTGACTCTCAAGCATTGTGTGCTGCCACAACTCTGTAAGGTTAAGGTGGCAGATTTTCTCCTTGATGGTGGTAAGCTACAGTTTATTAGAAAGTCAGGAGGAACATCGATATAATGCTCCACCTGTGGACTAACACCCATTAATGTACATAGGCAAATCCATTGGTGCACGGTTTTGAACCGGCAACCTCCCAGTTCGAAGGCAAGCTATCCGTTGGCTAGACCTAGGGCCAACGGGCCGTCCGGAAACAACTGTGGCGTAGCACTTTCGTTCGTAGCTGTATGGTATATCTTAAGCATGTAGCTTCCTGTCGTAGACTCGACTCGTGCAGTATAGTCGTAGCCTTTCATGTCGTAGCCGTCGTAGATCAGGATTATTCGTAGCAAAAATAGTAGATTATCTAGCTAGATAGATTACGATTCAAACACACGTATAACCCAGATTTCTAATGTAACCACTTCAATAAGTATTTTACTACCTCGAATAAAAGGAATTAACATACTTAAAGAGTACCAAGATACTGTAGCAACCAAGGAAGGTTCAAACGTTTTATAAAGGTAAAATCTTGCGCAAAATACCAACGCAACAGGATATCGTCCAACGAATAAGAAACTGAAAATTCCTTACGTGGTATTTCCCTGAGAACGTAATATAGACTAGTTCCTCTTAAAAAGAGAAGGAAGCATAATCGCAACATTCTCGTAGAGAATAATATGTATACCTACATATTATTATCTACGAGAATGTAGGGTATGTTCTATTTTCTGCAAAACGCATAGCTTTGTACTGGACCCGTAATTTAAATATGCAAAAGAGTACTCGACGCCTGTTTTCACGATAAAAGGTAACAGGATAAGAATGACGCTCGCCTGATGGTAAAGCCAGAATTTGCATGACACTACGCCTGTTACCTCGAGACATAAAGATGTCATGTCACACATGCCCTGTAACTTGACTGGACACATTGCCATATATACCTAAACCTTTCCTATTTCACGGCTGAATTCATTGGCAATGTGGTGCTACCGCCCCAGGAGTACTAGCAGAAGTCCTACCAATACAAAAGAAACCACCAAATTTTTTGTGCAGACAAAAAGATCGATTAACGTGCAATGACAATTTGCCCATTTATTATGAAACTAGTTCGTTTCGTCCACGTTCAAACGTATTTTATATACGTTCCATATAGTCCATATACATACAGTATTGGCTAATACTTAAGTAAAATTTCAGAGATCAGGTCTTACGTACCGTTTCTTTATAAAGAGATAACAAATATATATTTTTTTGACTGATCAGGTTCATACTATTATTGGTGGTAATAATACTGTTATACCGACGTTATTTCAAATCAATGTAGGTACTGAATATCGTGCTATCAATGAACAAGCCGCAAAATTGTGTTGGTGTTAAGTCAACGACCCGTACAACTAGTTTTAATTTATTATTCAAATTCACACGCATTATTTATCAAAGTTTTGAGGTAGATTGTTTTACAATATATATGTGGTTAATTTATTTATAGCCTTAACATTTTTTTCCATGTAGGTTTGGATAAATTGTAAACTCTTAATTATTTTTTGATTTGAGATGAATTCTTGCAATAAATATAAAAAATAGCATTGTCTTATTGTACATTATTCTTGTACAAAGAAAAGTATGACATGGATACATACATAGATAAAATGTAATTAAGTTTGACACATTAGAGTAACCACAAATTAACCGGGTCACAAGTGTTATCAGCACGTGAATTAATTACCCTGTAACATTCCCACGGTCAGCGAGGTCGAGTGAACGCCATCTGTTATCATTTCACCGCGACCGCTGCGCGGTTTGTACCTACGTTATCGCTGAAAAGTTTTTCCGCTTTCCCAGGAGCGAGAGCGCAATGAGTCCGGCGCCCCCCTCGCATCAGGACAAAAGTGGCGCCGTGGCCGGTTGCGGAAAGCAGTCGCTGTTCGCTGACGCGAGGAAGTGTACGTACGAAATGGAACGCGATCGCATCGGACTATGGGGCTCCGGCGACGGTACGCCCGCCAGCCGAGTCTCCGGCCTCGACCGACTCAAGCATCCAAGTCTGAACAAGGTATGAAGTTTACTCCACTTTGAAAGTTGTCAATGTATGCCCGCGTAATTCGGTTAGGTGATGGTTGCACGCGTTCTCCGGAGGTATTTGTTACGGTCATCTGTTCGAGCAGTTAGTCCGTCCAGGTCAAGAGGTGGCTTGCCGACTTCCAATTGTGATGCAAATATTTGTTTTGAAACTTGCAGCCGCACCAGACAAAGTTCACGTGGTGTCAACAAACTTTTCACCGGAACTTTGACTGAAATTGTTTGCTGGAACACTTCGGTTGTTTATCTTAGCTACAAATTATGATAATTTTTAAATGACTTCGAAAACCATTAGTATCAATTAGATATAGTACAATTAATTGGTAACTGAATACATACCTGATTTTGAAATTAGTTAATTTTCTTTTTTTGCATGAGTGGAAAATGTATGTTATGTTATGTTATATGTATGTATGTTAAATTATTAAATTAAAAAAAAACATTACTTACTATCCTTCTATATTACCAATTTATTTCATAATTCAAGATTTTTAACAGAACTATTATTATGATGATATAACAACATATATAACATTCATAAACAAAGGCAGGAATTAAACTCATAACACAAAAATAAACATTTTCCACAGAGTTTTTCGGGCAGACATAAAATTATAACATCACTTCAAAAATATCTGATAATATGTCGATGTTTCCATTTTCAATCGACTTTAAAAGAAGGATGTTCTCAATACGTCTGTATGTTTTTTTTTGTATATATGTTACGCGATTATTCCGTCAATTGTGAACCGATTCGAATGATTCTTTTTTTAATCGGTAGGGTACATTGCCGAGGGGATCTCATTGTAATTTCATCGAGATATAATAAGTATCTCCAGAGATATGACGATAAACGTTTCGAACTTGCTACTGAAACTGACTCGTGGGGCATGTAGGTCGGTTGTTTTAGTTTTTAAACTATATTAATTATTGTTATTGTCAGTTGCATAATATATTTATTACCTGTTGAAGTATTGACGTTTATGTATGAGTGTACGCACTCGAGGAAGTTTTAACTGTTGAAGTATTGACGTGTATGTATGAGTGTACGCACTCGAGGAAGTTTCCGATGAGCAATATACCTGCCACATGCGGAAAACATTCAATCGCAAAGGTCCTAATTTGCAAACCTGTGTGAACGTGTTTTGTTTCATAACTAGCTTATGCGTGGCCACAGAATAATGAATAGTACAAATTCGCTCGCGTGGCCTACAGGTAACAAATTTTATGCGTCTAGGACCAGCGGTTTGGGCTGTGCGTTGATATATCAGTCAGTCAGTCAGGACTTTGGATTTTTATAGATTGTACGCAACAAGCAGTATTCATTCAATTGCAAGCAATTATTTAATGAATATTTCTTATATTATTATAAATACTGAAATCAACGACACAGAGTTTCTTAGTGTGGATCACTAATTGCTTGTAACTAAAAATGGGTTTATAAGGGGTATAATTTATTCACTCATTACTTATTAGGTTATTTATTGATGATGGCAGACAGACAGGGGTAATAAGATTTGTTCATATTCCAGAACATTTACATATGCATACATCATTAGCAGTCTCGTCAGGGTTGTTTATACAATCGTTTTATACCTATACAACTATAAAGTTATTGAAGGGTTTTGAAGGGCGAAGGGTCGTGACAAAGCGACATGCGGTGAGGGGATACAATGGATTTAGGTAGTGGTACACTATGAAATCACCAAAATAAGTTTATGCTGTCGTCATCATGGATATGACGTAATCGCGTGATCGCTATGTTGCCTATTTTCCTGCTCAATTTTTTTACGATCTTTAAGTATTTGGTCGACTATCTGTCCATTATACCTATTAAACATTTTATAAGCAAACTAGTGTTCAATAGGGTTTGGAGATAAAAAGTAATACAAGTTAATTTACTCTTTTTCATTCTAAAATTATTTTGAATCCGTCTAACCGATTCACCGTGAAGGATTATTACGAGCAAAACATACACAAACATCAAAACAGTATCATTTATTACTGTCATAAGACAATTATTCCAGTGCGTATGTTTTGGAGTAAAAATATTTGAATACATAAATCATTTAATAAAACTAAATAATAAAAATAATTAAACAAAATGCCTTTGTATCGTTTTTAAAATACCAGTTCTCGTAGCTCGTAATTATGTATTATGAAATGGAGCAGTTACTACTGCTAACATTACTAACAAATCAAACTGGATGAGCAAGGTGAATAATTAAGTAGTTGCTAAGCAAGTAAGCACTTATCCCATTAATATTGCATGAACGTACCCTACTAATCGCATTACAATAGCGTTTAGTGTTACTTTTTGTCTTAGCAATATGTTAGTAGCGAAGTTGTAACTTGATTTGGAGACCGATAATCGACATAAATAGCGTAGGACGTCATATTATTATGCCAGATGTGGTGACGACATTCGCAAAGCGGTGGAAAGTGATTGGAAAGGAAGAGCTGAAGATTGAGATAGAGCCTTGGGCGTATTTTGGGAGAGGCATAAACATGGTCAAAAGTTTTATTTCTATCGAAACATTTATGTGCGTTTTTCACAGTGGCCTTCCGTTGAAGGAAAAACATCGTTAAGAAACCAACAACCCCCGCATGGTGGTAGGACACTATCTAGTGTCCGCCTGGCCAGCTACCACCCTCAAGTTAGAAAATCTGTCTCCAAACATCTAGTGTTTCGGCAGCTATCCTTGAGAGCCAGTTTCCGTTCTAGGCCTAGCATGCTTACCATCTTCGACCGCATCATCACTTACCAACAGGTGAGATAGTGGTCAAACGCTAGCCTATAAGATATTTTTCAAAAAAGTTCAGTAGTGAACTGATGTGGCTTATGTGACCGATGTTTTGCTTGTAGTGGTAGGACTTCTGCTAGTCGGCCTGGGGCGGTACCTCTACTATGCCAATTATTAATTCAGCCGTAAGCTTTACAAAAAGTTTGCGTTTAAAAAGTTTTTTTAATCTGTTATTGCTTTAAGTTACCATAAATTATTTATTATTATTTCTTCTATTTATTGATTTAATTAAACTGATTCACATTTATGATAAATATTTTAAACTAGATAAGTTAGATAAGTACCTATTACCTAATTTTTTATTAAATTACACAAATAACAACAGATAAAATCATAAAAAGTCAGATAAAAGCTGTTTCTTCTTTTTCTTGGTTAATCTTCTGTACCGTATCCGAAGGTTACTTCTTTCCCTTTATTATTTTCAACAAACAAGTCGAACATCTGTTGGATACGATCGATTCTGTCTTTGAGACCGAGTGGCGTGATGTATCGAATCGACCGACCTAGCCTATTAGCCTGCATTATCAAACGACTATTTTATAGACAACCTTCTGCGCCACGTGGCTTCGCCCGCGTTAAAACGTATCCTATGTGTCAATTCAAGTTATATGTAAACAACTAGAAGTGCCCCGCGGCTTCGCCCGCGTTAAAGACTTCTTTTATTTACTTAAAACATTTATTTTGTAAAAACCTTTCTATCATAAAAGACATCAAAGAATTTTAAGCCAAACCGGTTCAAACTTTGAACCCCCGTTTCATCCCATTAAAGAGTGAATTTTGAAAACTCTTTTCTTAGCCGATACCCACGTCAAAATAACTATCTGTATGCCAAATTTCAGCGCAATCCGAAACAATATTGATTTCAGACTTTGTTACCTCACTTCACCCTTTTAGGGATGGCATTTCGAAAAAGTCTGAAACACTTATTTACTTATTTATTCACTGAAGTACTAGTGCGATGTTTAGAATAGAAAAGACTATCTTATCTTGTTTCTCCATACAAACTTTGAACCCCCGTTTCATCACCTTCAGGGGTAAATTTTAGAAAATCCTTTCTCAGAGGGAACTAACGTCGTAATAACTATTTACATGCCAAATTTCAGCGCAATCCGAAACAATATTGATTTTCAGTTTGTTACCCCGTTTTACCCTTTTAGGGGTGGAATTTTTGAAAAGCCTGAAACACGTATTTACTTTTTTTTTACTGAAGCACTTGTGTGAGGTTTCGAATAGAAAATACTATCTAATCTTGTTTCTCTATACCAACTTTGAACCCCCATTTCATCCCCTTAAGGGGAGAATTTTGGAAAATCCTTTCTTAGTACACCTTTACGTACTAAGACAAATATACCCTCCCAATTTCAAGTCTCTACGACCAGCGGTTTAGGCTGTGCGTTGTCTGTCAGTCAGTCAGTCAGTATGCCAGGACAAAGATTCTTATAGTATTAGATTTGCAATGTTCTGTCGTTTTTGCGTGGTAGAGTAACAAATATCCATCCATAATACTCATACAAAAGTATCTAGATGGCGCTGAATCATTTGTATCATTGTCCTTGTATATATTGCCTTAATGTATGAGATCTCGCATCGCGCAAACGATACATTTACTGATTTTAGTAACAGATGCAATTTGTTTTTTTTTATATCTTATATGCTAGCGTTTGACCACTAGCTCACATGTTGGTAAGTGATGATGCGGTCGAATATGGTTAGCACGCTAGGCCTAGAAATGGGAACTGGCTCTCAAGGATAGCTGCCGGAACACATTAGATGTTTTGGCGACAGATTTTCTAACATGAGGGTGGTAGCTGGCCAGGCGGACACTAGATAGTGTCCTACCACTATGCGGGGGTTGTTAGTTTCTTAACGATGTTTTTCCTTCACCGGAGGGCCACATTGGTGCACGGCGGGGATTGAATTCGATATCTCTGACATCAAATCCGACCATTCTCCCGATTACGCCACCGCGGGCCCTCTTACGCCAACGCCCTCAAATTTGTTTCGTAATAAATAACTGAAAATGTAAAATGTTTAACAAACATTTCGCATTTGTGGTTCGCATTTGTGTGGGGTTTATAATAGTAATAACAAAAATATATGAAATGTATAGCAATGTAGTATAATATGATAGTAGGATGTAAAAGCAAGTATATAAACAATCTGGTTTAGATTGATAGTTATTATATCTAATTGCTAATATTATACTTATATCCGGTTTTTTTATTACGTCTGCAAGGTTTCTTAACTTATAGATAAAATATTGTTCCAACATCAATATTCATAGAATCATGACATTCATGACCTACATTTTAATTTGAGTTATTGATTTAACAATTCTTTTGTCTCTTTTTCATAGTTATTATTTCTAGAATTTAAAATAAAATAAAATGAAGAGGTTAATATTTTGTAGTAGAGTATAACAAAATTTTGTTGGAAATGTAATTCCAGTATTCATGTAACCCAGTACTCCGGCCGTGAAGGCGCAAAAAAGGAACTACAGGTACTATATCTATTACTAAATGTGCGACTCGCATAGTGCGAGTATTATTATGCAGTTATTTATTACGAGAGCCTAGAAATGATCTGTAGAGAGAGAGTAGTATCAATTTTATACAACTCCAAGATCCTTCCAGCCTGGTTTGAGACACGGATTCATAGGCCTTCTTGTAGTCAATCCAGCCGGTGAAGAGAGCCCCTTTGTTCCGCCGGAATGTTGGCTCCTTAGTACCACGTGATCCAATCTTACACTCGTCCTAAGAGAGGGCCAAAATGTTGTAAGCAACAATGTGCGAATTAATTTTAAATCGCAGAATAGATGAAAGCGGCGGCAAACATGTCTTATAGGTTCGGTGGTACTACTGGACTTGTGGAGCAGGTAAGTGACACCAGTTGTCATATATGTTGGCAAGAAGCTGAATCTCAAGAGTTGCCGGAAAACCGTAGGGTTATGGCGGCAGATTTTCTCCTTAATGGTGGTATGGTAAGTTACTTTTTTTTTTTTTTTTTTTTCTTTGGTAGCAAGTCAGGCGGAACATCGATATATTGCTCCTACCACCTTTGGATATATGTTGATGTATGTGCATTCCAAATTTTATCTAAATTTGATCAGGTGTTTCAGCCTGAAGGGATAACAGAAAAACTATCCAACATACTAACTCAAATCAACATTTCGCGTTTACATTAGGTATGATTAATAGCCTTTTTAAAATAATTAAAGCAATTCTGAAACTCCTTTGTAGAATTCTTGCAAATTGTGTGCGGCTTATTTTAATATTGTTTCTCTAGGGAGAGTCCGGGTTAATTTCTCAATTTCGATGCGGTGTAAAGAACGTGTTCTGGCTTTAATAGATGGATACGGTTTATCCCCTGTTTCTCGTTTCAACAATCCAAAATTTATGGTTTGCTTAAATAAGCAAGCCATAAATTTATGTAATCCGTCAACAAAAATATAAAATGGCTACAAGAATACCTATTTTGATGGTTATTACATTATACGAACAAAACGTTAATGTTTGTAATATGTAAATAAAGTAAGTAGTATAAGTATACAATACGAATATTATTTACGACGGGCGTGACTGATAAAATGAATGTACTTACTTACTACAATTTTTACTATTATTTATTCTGTACTACAATGTACAAACCAAATATCGGCGATATAAATACATTCCTTTGTGCTCTACATAATGCAGACAGACAGAGATCTGTCGGCGGAAATGTCGGAATGTCCTAAAGTGTAATATGCTTCGACAATCGACATCCCTCTGTGAGCTTAAAGTGTTTATTATATTGTATAGGATGTGGAAATCGAGAAAATCGACGTGTTTGTTCTATCAAGGCAAAGGATCGGGTCGGGGCTGTTTGATGTCCTCTTATATGTTTTTATGTTTCTGCTTCTCTGGGCTATTCTTGTATGCATAAAGCTTTACGAATCATGATGTAATTTTCATTTGCGAAATGCTTTTTATATATTTTTTATCCTTAAGAGAACAAAAATGACGCTTCTTTCTGATTGTAAGTGATGACGTTTATCTTAACGTCTACTTATAATTGTATATTTTTAATTTTATCTACACATATTTTTTTCTAACTATTGAAATAATAAATAATTTAAAAAAATAAACCTAAGTACTTCAAAAACACAAATAGGCACTCAAAAGCGAGTATTATTATCGGTGCCAGTCAAGGTAGTAGATAGATACTATCTAAAAGTACCTACTTACTACATATATAGTATCTATCTACTACCTAATAGACTTGGCTGGCACTGACATCAAATAGAATGAGCGAGTAGCGCTTATAATTATAATATTAATTTATTTTTCGCTTTTGAAATCCATTTAGGTACAAAATTTTGTGTCTGTACTATTCACCTTTGAGGAGTTCTCTCGCCGGAAGTAAACCCTTGGTGCAGCAGCCATGTCATAATGGAGCTTAGAAAAGACTATATTATAGTTAAATCCTATAAAAAAATGTCGTGTCTTTGCTGTTCGCCGTTGAGGAGTTCCACTATCTCTGACTTCCTGACTCTATCATCAGATCAGCTCAATAGTACCAAATTATTGCATTAACAATGCACTTACTTAAGTATGCAAAATTTCAGCTCAATCGGAAATCGGAAAGTGGGGCCAAAAATGACTTTTAAGATATTATTACATTGTTAGTTATTTTGTTATCGATTTTCTTGAGATTTCATTATCAGATCCTGACTTGATGATAATTGGAGCACCTCGGGAGTTATACCCTTTCGAAATAAATTTTTTTTTTTTTAAGTCGGTTCACAATTGGCGAAAATATCGATGAACATACATAACAAACATACAGACGATAATAGAACCTACTCCTTTTTGGAAATCTGTTAAAAATATGCAAAAAAACATACTTCTTACAAATATTATTGAAAACACTATGTAATCCCAATCCTAATCAACACCAATATAATAAATGAGAAAGTCAGTTTTGTTTATTTGGGACTTCTTCACGGCAAACGGTTGGACCGATTTAGCTGAAATTTTGCACAGGGATAGTATTAAAAGTAACATAAAGCCTATTAATACAATACTGGCTATTTTGGATTAGGCTTTATGTTACTTTTCAACGTAATAATATTATAAATGTGAAAGTTTGTATGTTTTCAAACACGCGAAAACGGCTGAACGGATTTATAGATTTGATTAGATTTGACACACAGATTCTGACCCTGGATTAATCCAGGGTCCAATCCAATCGATCCATCTCTTAAGACAGGAAAATCATAGACCAACAACTACAACTAGTAAGTCAATAAAAGGTGTCATACCTAGGTATCAGGTGATAAGCTCTCCATGAACTTTAGGTACCTACTCCACTAGATACCCCCCTATGCTCAAATTACTCTATAGCTCTAGTTAGAGAGTTATAAGTTATAGTAGGTAGGAATTAGGGATGTTATGGAGGTGGTTTTATCGGAACCGAAGACGAAACCGGAGACTTGAAATTTATTTTAACGGAACCGAAATTGGAACCGAAACCGGAACCGGAACCGGAACCCAAACCGAAATCGGAACCAGAGGTGAACCATGGAGTGTTGGGGACAAATTAGAACCTAGGTTAAGGCCGGATCTGATAAATTAATAAAACAATGCTATAATTATTCGGTATAACCTCTGCTGTAAATCAATCGGAACTGAAGCCGAAACCGGAGGTGTGAAATCAACCGAAAGTTTCGGTATCGGAACCGAATCCGAAACTCCGTAACATCTCTCGTAGGAATTATAACTATACAAGTAGGTCTGTTTGCTAAACAGCTATCCATAAACATGAGTAAGGCCGCCGCAAGCAATCAGCTGTCCCAATTACGTCATCACAAAGCCCTATGAGAGCACTTTGCTTCAATATTTTGATTAGTTAGAGCACTTGTGGAGGGATTACCGTAGCTATGGAGACGCGATTCAGCGCAATCCGAAACAATATTGATTTCAGACTTTGTTACCTCACTTCACCCTTTTAGGGATGGCATTTCGAAAAAGTCTGAAACACTTATTTACTTATTTATTCACTGAAGTACTAGTGCGATGTTTAGAATAGAAAAGACTATCTTATCTTGTTTCTCCATACAAACTTTGAACCCCCGTTTCATCACCTTCAGGGGTAAATTTTAGAAAATCCTTTCTCAGAGGGAACTAACGTCGTAATAACTATTTACATGCCAAATTTCAGCGCAATCCGAAACAATATTGATTTTCAGTTTGTTACCCCGTTTTACCCTTTTAGGGGTGGAATTTTTGAAAAGCCTGAAACACGTATTTACTTTTTTTTTACTGAAGCACTTGTGTGAGGTTTCGAATAGAAAATACTATCTAATCTTGTTTCTCTATACCAACTTTGAACCCCCATTTCATCCCCTTAAGGGGAGAATTTTGGAAAATCCTTTCTTAGTACACCTTTACGTACTAAGACAAATATACCCTCCCAATTTCAAGTCTCTACGACCAGCGGTTTAGGCTGTGCGTTGTCTGTCAGTCAGTCAGTCAGTATGCCAGGACAAAGATTCTTATAGTATTAGATTTGCAATGTTCTGTCGTTTTTGCGTGGTAGAGTAACAAATATCCATCCATAATACTCATACAAAAGTATCTAGATGGCGCTGAATCATTTGTATCATTGTCCTTGTATATATTGCCTTAATGTATGAGATCTCGCATCGCGCAAACGATACATTTACTGATTTTAGTAACAGATGCAATTTGTTTTTTTTTATATCTTATATGCTAGCGTTTGACCACTAGCTCACATGTTGGTAAGTGATGATGCGGTCGAATATGGTTAGCACGCTAGGCCTAGAAATGGGAACTGGCTCTCAAGGATAGCTGCCGGAACACATTAGATGTTTTGGCGACAGATTTTCTAACATGAGGGTGGTAGCTGGCCAGGCGGACACTAGATAGTGTCCTACCACTATGCGGGGGTTGTTAGTTTCTTAACGATGTTTTTCCTTCACCGGAGGGCCACATTGGTGCACGGCGGGGATTGAATTCGATATCTCTGACATCAAATCCGACCATTCTCCCGATTACGCCACCGCGGGCCCTCTTACGCCAACGCCCTCAAATTTGTTTCGTAATAAATAACTGAAAATGTAAAATGTTTAACAAACATTTCGCATTTGTGGTTCGCATTTGTGTGGGGTTTATAATAGTAATAACAAAAATATATGAAATGTATAGCAATGTAGTATAATATGATAGTAGGATGTAAAAGCAAGTATATAAACAATCTGGTTTAGATTGATAGTTATTATATCTAATTGCTAATATTATACTTATATCCGGTTTTTTTATTACGTCTGCAAGGTTTCTTAACTTATAGATAAAATATTGTTCCAACATCAATATTCATAGAATCATGACATTCATGACCTACATTTTAATTTGAGTTATTGATTTAACAATTCTTTTGTCTCTTTTTCATAGTTATTATTTCTAGAATTTAAAATAAAATAAAATGAAGAGGTTAATATTTTGTAGTAGAGTATAACAAAATTTTGTTGGAAATGTAATTCCAGTATTCATGTAACCCAGTACTCCGGCCGTGAAGGCGCAAAAAAGGAACTACAGGTACTATATCTATTACTAAATGTGCGACTCGCATAGTGCGAGTATTATTATGCAGTTATTTATTACGAGAGCCTAGAAATGATCTGTAGAGAGAGAGTAGTATCAATTTTATACAACTCCAAGATCCTTCCAGCCTGGTTTGAGACACGGATTCATAGGCCTTCTTGTAGTCAATCCAGCCGGTGAAGAGAGCCCCTTTGTTCCGCCGGAATGTTGGCTCCTTAGTACCACGTGATCCAATCTTACACTCGTCCTAAGAGAGGGCCAAAATGTTGTAAGCAACAATGTGCGAATTAATTTTAAATCGCAGAATAGATGAAAGCGGCGGCAAACATGTCTTATAGGTTCGGTGGTACTACTGGACTTGTGGAGCAGGTAAGTGACACCAGTTGTCATATATGTTGGCAAGAAGCTGAATCTCAAGAGTTGCCGGAAAACCGTAGGGTTATGGCGGCAGATTTTCTCCTTAATGGTGGTATGGTAAGTTACTTTTTTTTTTTTTTTTTTTTCTTTGGTAGCAAGTCAGGCGGAACATCGATATATTGCTCCTACCACCTTTGGATATATGTTGATGTATGTGCATTCCAAATTTTATCTAAATTTGATCAGGTGTTTCAGCCTGAAGGGATAACAGAAAAACTATCCAACATACTAACTCAAATCAACATTTCGCGTTTACATTAGGTATGATTAATAGCCTTTTTAAAATAATTAAAGCAATTCTGAAACTCCTTTGTAGAATTCTTGCAAATTGTGTGCGGCTTATTTTAATATTGTTTCTCTAGGGAGAGTCCGGGTTAATTTCTCAATTTCGATGCGGTGTAAAGAACGTGTTCTGGCTTTAATAGATGGATACGGTTTATCCCCTGTTTCTCGTTTCAACAATCCAAAATTTATGGTTTGCTTAAATAAGCAAGCCATAAATTTATGTAATCCGTCAACAAAAATATAAAATGGCTACAAGAATACCTATTTTGATGGTTATTACATTATACGAACAAAACGTTAATGTTTGTAATATGTAAATAAAGTAAGTAGTATAAGTATACAATACGAATATTATTTACGACGGGCGTGACTGATAAAATGAATGTACTTACTTACTACAATTTTTACTATTATTTATTCTGTACTACAATGTACAAACCAAATATCGGCGATATAAATACATTCCTTTGTGCTCTACATAATGCAGACAGACAGAGATCTGTCGGCGGAAATGTCGGAATGTCCTAAAGTGTAATATGCTTCGACAATCGACATCCCTCTGTGAGCTTAAAGTGTTTATTATATTGTATAGGATGTGGAAATCGAGAAAATCGACGTGTTTGTTCTATCAAGGCAAAGGATCGGGTCGGGGCTGTTTGATGTCCTCTTATATGTTTTTATGTTTCTGCTTCTCTGGGCTATTCTTGTATGCATAAAGCTTTACGAATCATGATGTAATTTTCATTTGCGAAATGCTTTTTATATATTTTTTATCCTTAAGAGAACAAAAATGACGCTTCTTTCTGATTGTAAGTGATGACGTTTATCTTAACGTCTACTTATAATTGTATATTTTTAATTTTATCTACACATATTTTTTTCTAACTATTGAAATAATAAATAATTTAAAAAAATAAACCTAAGTACTTCAAAAACACAAATAGGCACTCAAAAGCGAGTATTATTATCGGTGCCAGTCAAGGTAGTAGATAGATACTATCTAAAAGTACCTACTTACTACATATATAGTATCTATCTACTACCTAATAGACTTGGCTGGCACTGACATCAAATAGAATGAGCGAGTAGCGCTTATAATTATAATATTAATTTATTTTTCGCTTTTGAAATCCATTTAGGTACAAAATTTTGTGTCTGTACTATTCACCTTTGAGGAGTTCTCTCGCCGGAAGTAAACCCTTGGTGCAGCAGCCATGTCATAATGGAGCTTAGAAAAGACTATATTATAGTTAAATCCTATAAAAAAATGTCGTGTCTTTGCTGTTCGCCGTTGAGGAGTTCCACTATCTCTGACTTCCTGACTCTATCATCAGATCAGCTCAATAGTACCAAATTATTGCATTAACAATGCACTTACTTAAGTATGCAAAATTTCAGCTCAATCGGAAATCGGAAAGTGGGGCCAAAAATGACTTTTAAGATATTATTACATTGTTAGTTATTTTGTTATCGATTTTCTTGAGATTTCATTATCAGATCCTGACTTGATGATAATTGGAGCACCTCGGGAGTTATACCCTTTCGAAATAATTTTTTTTTTTTTAAGTCGGTTCACAATTGGCGAAAATATCGATGAACATACATAACAAACATACAGACGATAATAGAACCTACTCCTTTTTGGAAATCTGTTAAAAATATGCAAAAAAACATACTTCTTACAAATATTATTGAAAACACTATGTAATCCCAATCCTAATCAACACCAATATAATAAATGAGAAAGTCAGTTTTGTTTATTTGGGACTTCTTCACGGCAAACGGTTGGACCGATTTAGCTGAAATTTTGCACAGGGATAGTATTAAAAGTAACATAAAGCCTATTAATACAATACTGGCTATTTTGGATTAGGCTTTATGTTACTTTTCAACGTAATAATATTATAAATGTGAAAGTTTGTATGTTTTCAAACACGCGAAAACGGCTGAACGGATTTATAGATTTGATTAGATTTGACACACAGATTCTGACCCTGGATTAATCCAGGGTCCAATCCAATCGATCCATCTCTTAAGACAGGAAAATCATAGACCAACAACTACAACTAGTAAGTCAATAAAAGGTGTCATACCTAGGTATCAGGTGATAAGCTCTCCATGAACTTTAGGTACCTACTCCACTAGATACCCCCCTATGCTCAAATTACTCTATAGCTCTAGTTAGAGAGTTATAAGTTATAGTAGGTAGGAATTAGGGATGTTATGGAGGTGGTTTTATCGGAACCGAAGACGAAACCGGAGACTTGAAATTTATTTTAACGGAACCGAAATTGGAACCGAAACCGGAACCGGAACCGGAACCCAAACCGAAATCGGAACCAGAGGTGAACCATGGAGTGTTGGGGACAAATTAGAACCTAGGTTAAGGCCGGATCTGATAAATTAATAAAACAATGCTATAATTATTCGGTATAACCTCTGCTGTAAATCAATCGGAACTGAAGCCGAAACCGGAGGTGTGAAATCAACCGAAAGTTTCGGTATCGGAACCGAATCCGAAACTCCGTAACATCTCTCGTAGGAATTATAACTATACAAGTAGGTCTGTTTGCTAAACAGCTATCCATAAACATGAGTAAGGCCGCCGCAAGCAATCAGCTGTCCCAATTACGTCATCACAAAGCCCTATGAGAGCACTTTGCTTCAATATTTTGATTAGTTAGAGCACTTGTGGAGGGATTACCGTAGCTATGGAGACGCGATTACTGGCTTATCGGCATCTGATACCATAAATATTATTCCATAAGTTGTAATTGTAACCGTCGAAAGTTTAACATTTTTTTTTGTTATCTGAGATATCGATTGTCATTTTTATTGTATATGTCGGATTTTGTTATTGTTTTATGTCAAGAATTTACCTTCTGCATCATATGAATCACGGAGGATAGAGTAATAATCATCCGTGATATGAATGTTTATAAAACCGTTTAATATTTTTTTTATGTATGACTTTATTTCTGATCTAGAGGTAATTTACTGTTACACTAAAAACTGTTTTCTTCATATCTAGGCTGAAGATTTCTGTATCATCTAAATGTATATAGAACCTAGCAACAAATAACTAATAACGAACAAGTAAAGTTCAGAAACAGTGGTTGGATGATAGAGATAATAGATGAGGCAACACAAGAACAACAAAAAAAAAACAATATTCACTCGAACTGAGTAGTCTTTGTGAAGTTGAAGAAGAAATCTTTGCTGCAGATAAGAAAAATACTAGATTCATGTACTTTGTAAAATCGACTGTAATTTTCTGGACCGCTACAGTATATCTATATCTTTCGGTATTATCTTAAATCTTATCTTAGTCTGAGACGTAAATAAAACGAAATTAATTAAATATACATATTTAGCATCTTCGAAGAGCTCGTGCATGTTTTTTAAACTCAATTCCATAGCAAAATACAATCAGCGATCTGTCTAAACTCAGTTACTCTATGTCGCGTAGAATTGTGATAAAAGTTAGCCCTAAAGTGGGAAGTGGGATTACCTCGTCTCCCTAATTATGATATAGGCTCGTCATTTCCCCGTTGGATTAGCGTTGCTATGGGCACAGATAACGTATAATTTGTTATATAGGGCAGGTGGAGGCGCTCACACCATGCTATTGCTATATTAGTGAGCCTTAGTTCTCGCGAGGTGTGGCCTCTTTCAGTGCGACTGTTCTGTGAACTTTATTGACTTACCTGCTTTTAGTGTGCAATTAAATTTTATTCCGGGGTATAAGCAAAACGGCAGAGTTTTCATAAATTCGATTTCATTACTAATTATATATTTTATCGAATTTATTTTATTGGGTTATTTTACATTTACATTTAAAGTGCTAAAGATGTGATACATTATTTATTACGACATAAATAAGAAAAAAGTTCACAAGTCAGTTATTACATTGTATCGTTTCTCTAAATGTTACTTTTAGGTAATGTTTTAAACGAAAATGCCACAAGACCCGACACTAGGTATAATTTATGGGATAACCGTGCGTGTTAAAGTGGATTCTGAATGGGATTTTTCTGTATAAAAGGCAATTTTCGTCGTAGCAAAGAATCTGACTTTATTTTCCCTATAATATTACTCTCGCAAAAAAGGAAGCTATACACAAACGACTTATATTTTTCTCATTTTACAATTAAGAAACAAATAAAAAAGTTATTTAACTAACTGACTCAACAGAAGTTATCTTATTCAAGTTTCAAAGAAAAGCACGTTAGTTTAGCCCAATTCTTAGAATAATTCGGGAAATTTTCTACTTATAAGTTATAAGTAGTGTATAAGTAGTTATAAGTTATAACTACGCTACTTATTACAATTTATTAAAAAAGATAAATCGGTCTAGTTATTCTGAAGTGATGCGCTTACCTTCAACATTAATTGACCTATATTATGTTTGACGATAAAATATATATTACTTAATAACATGGTTATTAAGTGCAAGGATAGGTATCTACCTGCCTAGTTACTTCGTATATTATAGTCATAACTTTTTACTAGATACCGTTGATTACACGTTCCGTTCCAACCTCTCATTAAGGTGATTGTGTGCAAATCCATAGATCGGCCTTGTGCCTTGATCCCAATACTTCTAGTCTAGTCGTCCTATGTACTAGGTCACCGGCCGCGCTCCACTCTAGTTCACGGGCTTTACGGCGTATCCTTGCTTCGTTGGTCAAATGTCAAAATAACTATAAATATCTTTTTAAATAAAGAGCAGGTTTCACATGTCTCGCAAGTTATTTTCAGTATCAAGTGTCTAGTGTCTATATTCATATCGCTGAAAATAATCATCTTATCTTGATAAAGTATTTATATATTATGCTGCACATAATTGAACTGTCATCTATTACACCATATTTCTCGCAAATAAATTAAATACAAATAAAATCAATTTGGAACCGCCGCTTTAGATACCCTACCCTGCCCGTGATAAAAGGTTGACAACTACGAACTATTTATTCGTAGGTTTACAATTATTAGCGGATAAATAGAGTAGATAAGTAGAGTACTACAGGTACACACACAAAAATATACAGAGGAATTTTACCTTCTGTTTTGGAAGTCTGTTATGAATCTAGGTACTTATTTTAGTACTTGTTTTTGACAATATTGACACGGATATGACAATGACGTCAATGACTAATTCATTCGACGTCAAACATCTTAAATATTTGGTATTTACTCGTATACCTACACTGCCTAAATTTGCTAATTAATAAAATATTCCTTAATCTACTTCATTAGATTATTTATCATTATTTCTTCATTATTGTCGGTGCTGGCTAAAAAAAAGAAGATAGGTAACCATGAGCAGCAAATCAACAGTAAAAACAAGTCTGTAGGTCACTGTTAAAAGAAATAAGATTTCTTGCTTCTAGGTTTTCATGAACATCATTCGTAGGTCACGATGTTGACAGCTTATTACGAAATGTTCAAAATTTCACAAATTTCGTGTTTATTCGTTGAGGCCTAAAGCTCCTGAAATTTAATTACTGGGCTTTGGGACTGTAACTGCCGGCACTCAACATAAATTTCCTGTTTGAAGTATCCCATCCCATGATTTATTGGTATAGCAGTTTATTAAGGTAATCGTCCACCGCTGCGTATGCTACGAATACGGATCACACTACCAAGCTTTATTAATCCGTCTTGTTATCATGCGTTTTTTTCCATCGCTTCGTAAACGCAAATTAAAATAGTAGGTATACATACATACACACGAACATAAAACAGTGTCCTTTTTTTTGAAGACCGTAAAATATATTTGCGTCTGTGTACCATTGCGTAAGTGTTTCAATTATTAATAAATAATATACGTTGGACGTGACTCTTTTACTCGAGAATCATTGAGAACGCTAAGTTACGTAGCCCTTGGCTGTGGCGTAGTAATTGTATTCTATAGTCTGTATCTGTGGTATTATTTCGGTACGGTCTATAGACATTAATAGCCTTCGAAAATTAATAATCTTCATACAAAGCCAAACTAAGTCAACATGTGTAGCGTAGCTCGCGGTGGACATTCATTTTATACCTATTAATATAAAGTTTGTTTTCATTAACTCGATATCTAATGGAATTTAATTTTACTCAGACCGGGGTTAGGCAAGCTACTCTATTTGAAATTGAATTACGTTTTTTAATTCTTCTGGAGGGTTACATTACTACAAGTTTATATTTATTTACGTCAACTCTACCTATAGCTCGCTGTTAAACTAAGTAGTAGATGGAATTTGTATAATAAATAGTTAAATACACAAACTCACCCACACAGGTACCTATTTGACGCAGAAACCTAACAATTCTCTTCAATACGAGTTTAACCACGATTTAATAATATATGAGTATTTGCGTGGAAATTACTATTTCAAAGGAGATCTTTCTCGTTTATTCAGAATTATAAAAATAATACAATATTTCAGAATTATATTGTATTATTTTTAATTGGTTGTTACTTAGATAAAGAAAAATAAAATGTGTGTTTTTAAAACTTAAATAACAGTATTTTGGTCATGTTATAATAATTTTTACGACCAAGAAAAAGTCCGTTATATTGAGCAACAAGAAAGTGTTTTTAATAACAATAAGTGTTATTGAACTATTAGGTTCAAATCTGCTATTGTTACATCGATTAATCTATCTAACACCTGATCGTCACCATTTACCACCTGGCAAGGTAAAGGTCGACCTCTAGCATGGAATGTAGACACACTTTTATACACACCTTCAGAAGCGTTTTTAGGGTTCCTTAGTCCTGACAAGGAACCCTTATAGTTTCGTCATGTCCGTCTGTCTGTCTGTCTGCCTGTCCGAGGTTTTGCTAAGAGACCGGAGTACTAGGAAGCTGTAATTTTGTAGGGGTGTGTACATTAATTACGCCGACAAAGTGGTAAAATAAAATGTTGGAAAATATTTCTTTTTAGGGTAGCCCTTACATGTGAAGTGGGGATAATTTTTATGTCTCCATTTATAAAATATTAAACATTAAATTTTCTTTTAAATTTTCTTAAAAAATAATTAAGTTAAATATTATACTACTACGGAACCCTACACTCCGCGTGGCCCGACACGCATTTAGCCGTTTTTTTTATTTCCTATAAATTGGTTGTACACGCTTTTCTGTCTCTGAATAAAACTATGTAGTCACTTCACTACTTCACTAGCAAAGCTTTTCTGTGGTGGGACTACAGTTGTCGAATATTCCATGCCTACTCTGAGAACGTTTAGTTCCATCCAATTCATAAAGTTATGTAATAATAACATGATATTTGAGATGCCTCCTAATAATTAATTGCGGCTGACTTGAGACTCAAAACATTTGTTGTGCGTACCGTCGTCAAACGCAGGTTAAACTTGATCCCTTTACAATTTAGTAAAAGTTCAATTTGAAATATTTCAGTAACAGAACAAAGTCTCGTCAAACACAAACTTACTTCTTTACATAGTATAAAACAAAGTCGCTCCCCCTGTGTGTACGCTAAGATCTTGTAAACTACGCAACGGATTTTAATGCAGTTTTTAGCAATAGATAGCTTTATGATTCAGGAGGAAGGTTTTAGACGCAGGCAAAGCGGCTCAACTAGTATTGTATAAGATTCAATATAGCCGAACCACCCGCGGCTTCGCTCGCGTTGAATTACTAGGTTCCTCGACCCCATCCTCGACCTGACTGATATCTACTATTAACAGGTTTCTCAACGCTTTATTTGCTAGGTGGTAATAGAAAAGAAGATATATTTTATAACCTTTTTTTTTCATAGAAGTCTGAGCCTGCATAGGCCGACTGTTGGCTTGTTAATTTCATATTTCTTCAACGTTAGCTATGTAACCTCATTAAATCGTATAACTTCTGCAGTATCGACCGACACTGCAGCTAGCATTTTCCTATCAATTTATAATAGGATGGGTGGTGTTTCACTTTATAGACTCTACGGAAATCCGTCTTTTATTGAGTCGAGGCGACGGCCGCGTTCAACGGTGTAAGAAATTTCGCAATTTGCAAAGACATTAAATAAAGCACTTGAGATTTTAAAAGAAACTTTATAGTCATAAAGTAGAAAATACTCAACGTCGGCTATTAGGAGTAAATTACTTTAGTTTCGATGAGAAAACTTCAGCTGTTAAAGAAAAGACTGTAATTTATCGGAGCGTGTTGTAATTGAATCAATTTGCCCCCCGTGAGGAAATAGGCGTGTGATTTTCTCGGGTAATGGAGCGATCAAGTCGAGATTAAGCGACAAATAAGTGTTTTAACCTGTATAAGTGTTAATGCTAATATGGATTGGTGGCAACTGACGCCTCGGAGATATTTGTGTGCGGTGCCGGAGTGTCTATTGGCGTCTGATTCAAGGGTTCGTTTTTATTTCATCTATCTTGCTTTATATTATTGAATAATGTTTTTGTTCGTAAGAAGGAGTCTTATCATTTAATCTAATCTGTACTATGTTGCGAAAGATGTTAACTGAATTATAATTACTTGCAATTATTTGAAGATTATTTAATTCATGTACCTATGTCAATTTTATTCTCATTTTTTGAGCCAAATAATTTACTTTAAATAAATTAGGTAGACGAGGTCGGCGCTTAATTTGAGGAAGGCAAAAATCTGCACAACAAAAGGCAGTTTTACGTTAAGATTTGTTAAAATCTTCGACAACTTACATAAATAAGCGTCTTATGTAGTGTGTGTAATTGAAATATGAAATAAATTTCCTCAGTGTCGGACTCAAGTTTTCAGCAAGTTAGTTGGCATCTTTTTAAAGACGGGAGTTTCCAACGAAGACCGTAGTAAATCGTTCGAGGAAGCTTTTAAGTTAACAAAGCTTTACGAGTTACCTCAACGCTGAAACTCCAGAATTGTGTACATATAAGAACGAGAATTATCTGGCTTACAACAAGTTTAAATGGATCTTAAGTTTGTAGCTCTGTAAAAGCTTCTGATAGTGCCCGTCGCCTTTTAACAGGTCGAGTCTGTTTACTCAACAAGCGGCAATCTGGAGACTTAATTGTATGCCATTTGCAAATATTTTAATATTGGTTCTCTTTATAACCTAAAATTAAGTAGTTGTTTGTGGATAATTTTAAGTTATAAAATGTTTATTAATATGCTATCAAATCAATATGCTACCATTTCTCGCCTACGAATTTTTATGCAACAAACATGCACGCAATAAATAATACCTAAACAACATTTCATTTGTTTTAGACCTGTCGGGGGTTTGGGTTTGTAATCAATAAATTTTGTTTTAATATTAACTAAATTGATATCTTATATTCGTGACGATATCAAAAGTTACTTGGCAATTTTTGACTTTTTACCGGCAATTTAATATCTACATTATGGTATCAGTTATTTTATTTAAAATACAACATACATACAATCACGCCTTTTTCCCGTTGGGGTAGGCAGAGACTACTTCTTTCCACATGCTACGATCCTGACATACCTTTTTCGGTAATAAAAAAATTATAAAATAAAACGTTTTTATTTATTTTTTATTTTATACCTACAAAATTTAGTCAGCGTCCCTATTCGGTACCCTTATAAAAACCGCGCTTAGCCTAGTCTCGGGTTTACGATTTAGGTAAAACACTAGAGCGATTACTTTAACCGTAAGAACAGACAAATGCACGAATTGCAGTCAATTCTAAACTTAATGATGTAGACAATACGGTTGTTTAAGTCTGCAAATATATCGACGGTACAAGGTCACCACGCTAACAGTCGGTCACCTTCATTACGTCATCATCACAGCTGATTCGAGCGGCGTGCCACTCTTGCGCACGTTTCCTGTAGCGTAGGGACAGCTATTTCTTGAATGGTATGACTAATTTACATTATGGTCGAATATTGGATCAATGCGAAAAAAATTAAATAAATATTTACAAAAACTGTTGTCGGTGTGTGTATTGCAATATACCTTAATACTGTTATTTTTTATAATACCATGACGAATGCTCTGCAACGGAATTAAAAAAATTTTACTTAGGTATTATAAATTTAACCTATGTTATTAAAATTTAAACTATTTTGTGTAAAATAGAATTTAGTTGCCTGCGAGTGGTATAATTTATATTAATTATTTGCTTACGAATGATATAATTTTTATAAAATGTTTTTTTTTTTATCAATTACCAGTCAGCCATTATTAGTTGCAATTAATACTAATTTATCGAGTTCATTTACATTTCGTAGTTTGTGCTATAACAAGTCACAAGCTACGAGTATTTTGCCATAGATTGACCCATGTGCAGAATTGAGGTCTTCAGTGTAATTACGTGCTTATAGTATGTTCATCATATTATAGTATATTCAAAATACCTTATTCATAGTCAGTACTTATGATGCTTTAATAATATTATATACATACATATCACTGCATATATATATACATAAAATGACACCTATTTCCCATTGGGGTAGGCAGAGACTATTATTATATATACCTCTACCTATATAATCAAAGTTATTATGTTACTGATTATACTTTTATATAAAAACACTCTCTACTTGTAGCTACTGCAAGGAACAATGTCCAATTCGTGGGTGTAACAGTGCAATGCACTCTTTATTGAAGCAAATTGCAATACGGAATTTATGAAATTGTCTGTCTGCGTGGTTCAATCAAGAACCAATGTTCTTGATTGAACCATGTTTCAATAAACATGTTTTAAAATATATGATCTCTATACATAGTTAGGCAGCTAAACTATTTTAGTAAGTTTATAGATAAAAGGTTTTAATTATCATATTTGTGACGTCATACCTTATCCCGTCTAGTCTATTGCTGAACATAACGCGTGGACAATGGGTGAACGAGCTCAATGCTCATTGCCCGTCATTGGACACGCATCACGGCTACTCTTATTTAACTCTTGCCAGCTAGGTAGGTACCTTGCGAAACTATATACAGCTATATACGTAGCTATAGACGTAGCTATATACGTAGCTATATACGTAGCTACATACAACTATATACGTCTAGTATTTCCAGGGTCGATGATCCTGGAAGTCGTGATATTTGTGCTGAGACTGGCCTGTTTCAGCAATTCATAATATTTAACTGTATTCTTTAACTTTAAGCATTTTTTATTTGAATATGCTGAGTAAATGATTTTTCTTTCTTTCTTTCTTTCTATATACGTAGTTTAATTTCACTTAGTAGTTACCTTGTATTCGGATGTTCGAATGACTTTAATTAAATTTGGGTATCCGATGCATTAATTAAGCTGGTCGTCACTCTATTGTGACGACTACTGGTCAACGAATACCTACAAATAGTTTTAAGAAGTCTCTGTCTGATCGAAGAGAAAGAAAATCTAGTGCCGGCTTATAAAGCTAAACTAAATTTTGGGAATGTGTGATGTAAATATGACGTCGATGTTTGCTCGAGTTCCATAGGCAATTGAATTCGGGCTTACTAGGTACCTACCAAATGTAGTGGTAGGACTTCTGCTAGTCCGCCTGGGGCAGTAACACCACTTTGCCTATTAATTTTCAGCCGTGAAATAGGAATGTTTTTCGGTTGAAATGGCAAGGTGTCCAGTGAAATTACAGGGCATGTGAGACTCAATATCCTTATGTCTCAAGGTAACAGGCGCAGTGCAGTGACTGCTGTATCTGTGATAGGTAGACGTCATTGCTTACCATCAGGCGAGCGTCGTGCTTGTCCTGTTACCTTATATCATTAAAAAAAAACATATGTAATCGCGGCTTCATGCAAGCAAACGTGGCGTAGAAACGAAGTCATGAAGGAAGCATTACGTTTGTCGATCCACGAAAATATTTTCTCGTTTTCGACGTCACGGAACCTTTTACTACTGTAATGATGAATCTTTACAGATTGATATACATACTATTATTATCGTGTCTAAATTGTACTGTATTTCCAGGGCATGGCTTTCACAATTGAAGAGCGTCAGGCACTCGGCATCCACGGTCTGCTGCCTGCCAGAGTGAAGACCCAGGAGGAACAAGTCCAGCTCTGCAAGCTGTCCATCAAACGCTATGACGACCCTCTCAACAAATACATCTACCTCATGGGATTGCTTGTAAGTACTTTAATGCATTATAATGTTGATAATTTAGTATTGAACATTGGAAATTGACATTTTCGGTTAGCTATTTTGTGTACAATATAAATTCTTTATGCATACTTTATTCATATACGCATTTGAACTCTAATATGAAACAAAAATTATGATGATTATGATGCTAGTATGAAGATAAAGTAGTTTAAAACTCAATTACCTAATACTGATCCGTTGAAAACAATTAATTTAAACGTATTTCATACTTATTGACTGCAATCGGTGTATAGTGTTATCTTATCAGTGTACATACCCACCAACAAAGCTAGGGCGGATGCCCCTTTATTATAATATGTACTAAAAATTTGCCCAGGCTTTGCTTGCACGCGTAGTATTTTGTATAAATCAAAATCGACTTATTTATTACTACTGAACAATAATCTTGTAAAATTGTTTTCAAAGTTAAATTTACATAATTCATATTCATCTGGTTGTAACTATAGGAGCAGAAACGTCTCGAAACGTTAAGTTAGTGAATTGTTTCAAACCCGAATATATGATTAATTTTAAAACTTCGCCAAATGGTACGACCTATTGACTAAGTTTTCATAAAATAGTAAATATATATAATTATTAAGTATTAGTACAATAATGTGATCAATGAGTATTAGCCACTTGAAAATGGAAAATACTCCTCATTTTTCAATACTATACCGATAGGCGATCGCCTTATTTCTTCTTAGATTAATTATTTGTTCATCAATATCATGATCATTATCAATTATCAATTTTCATTTCAAGTTACGTCCACTGCTGGAAATGGCCTCTCCTATGCCAGGCCACTGAGCTCGGGCGTCAGCTCTATCTATTCGTTTCCAATGTATTTCTTAAGTCGTTCCAAAACCAATAATTTCCTCCAAAGCCAATGGAAATGGTCCTCGAAATAAGAGACAAAAAGAAATATCAAGTTGCTAAGTACTTGAATGTTGTCAGAGTATGAAAGACGGGAAAACTTTTAAAAGTGTTAAACGCTCTTAGAAATACGAGTGATTAAGTTATAACGACTTGAGATATTAAGGTGCATTATTTCAAAAGAAAGTAGTAGTAGGCAGGTGTATTTATCTTTTCCTTTTTATGCAGAATATGAAAAAGCAATATTTCACTTAAACTTTTTTTTATAAACCTACTTTCTTTAGAATGTAATTATATAACTTGCGTGGAAATTCCTTATATTGTTTATATTATAATCTAGTAGACCTTATAAAAACATCTGATAGTAATAGTAGTAGGATTTTTAAGGTTCCGTAGCCGAATGGCAAAAACGGAATCCTTATAGATTCGTCATGTCTGTCCGTCCATATGTTACAGCCACTTTATTCCGAAATTATTAGGACTACACAGTTGAAATTTGGTGGGTAGATAGATGTATTCTGTCAACCGCTTTACGATTTTTATACAAAAATAAAAAGAGCTCCTCTTACATGGAACTGAAACTAAAAAAAGTTTTGCATCAAACCTATACGTCTATAGATACTTAGGTCTTTAAAAAATGAAATTGTGGTTCCTAAAACTATTTTTTTTCAAAGTCAATCGTTTGAAAGATAAGACACTTCCAAAGTGGTAAAATGAGTATATCCCCCTTTTAATTTCTGAAATCAGAAAGGAAAAATTAAAAAAAATTAGCATCTCAATAAACACTTTCAAAGAAAATTGGTTTGGACGAGATATTTATAGCCAGCAGTTTTTAGATGCAGCACATTTTAAAAACCGCAAATATAACTTTGTAATTCATACAAACACTATGAAGAACACAGTTAATTTTTTGCTGGCGAAAAATTATAGTGGTAGTTTTTGCTCGATCTTATAAAAACCATTATGTAGTGTGGTACGGAACCCTACGAGTGCGAGTCCGACTTACTCCTTACCTTGGCCAGTTTTTATTTAAGATGTAAGATAGTGCAAAGCTTGTTGAATAAGATAAGGTAAGAATGTTTATTATACGAACGACGAGTGTAATCAGTATGTATACATTCATATGTGATTCTGATGAGATGTAATGTTATCGTTGACAAAACAAACACACAGGTTTTTGTTTTGGATCATATGATGACCATTATTTTAATAATTACACAACAATAATATAAACATAATATTGAGGGCCTTATAGTTAATTAGTCGTGAATTAATTTACTCTTACTCTTGTCTCCACTTTACGTTTGACAATTACTTTCAGTAAAAGCAATTAATAATTATGAAATAAAATAAAATAACTGTTTAGAAGTGAGACTGATACGCAATAAGTTCGTAGATTGTCCTTCGTAGGTAGGTATAATACGAAGGCAGTCATGAAATAGTAAATCAAATAGCGCTTTTATATTATTTACAGTAGGTACACCCGTACGACTGCTGAACTAGTATAAAAAGATTAAATGTAAATGTTTAATGCAGCAATTTTCTATATAAATGTGAGGGTACATTGGGTGGAGGAGTGAACAATCAAATCGCTTAAAGTAAGTAGAGTTCTGATGTAATCCGTCGGTCAGTACAACTTGAAAGGCAAGATATTGTGAAAGGAAACTCTCATGCATAGTTCCTGGCATGGACCTTGGCAAGACGCGCTTAAGCTATGGTTTTGACCTACAAGAATCACATTAAACTCTGACTAATCATTAGCTTTTAGCACTGAACCTGAACTTTCAGCTAATGAATCTATCGCATAAAGATTATTACTTATTTAAATTTTATGTGTAAGATGTTATTGGTACGGTTGGGTATCCAGTATCCTATACTAAGAGCCTAGGTGTGTAATAGTAGATAATATTAGACACGTCACATGATTTGGTCAGGATATCTATCTACTTATGTGTACATGAAGTGTGACTAAAACAAACTCTGTATCTATTGAGTTAGCACTAATTTCAAGGTATCGGTGGTTTCTTTTCCACTGACTTGTTGCTTGTCTCAAGAAATGAAATAAGGCGATAGACAACCAAAAGATACCACACCACAGCACAAAGTCCTAAATTGCGTCACCAGCGCCGCTGACGTTATACGTGGCGCCTATGTGTCTGAGAATTTGACTGATCAAATAGGTACCTACATTACAATTTTTTTATAGGTTTTCGTTTAAATCCTATCTCACCACGACGTGTTCGAGGGAGATACCTAGGCCTAAAATTGGCACTGGTTCTCAAGAACAGTTGTCGGAACACGCGAACATTTGCCGACAGATTCAATATTTTTCAGATTAAGTATAATATTTTCTTGTATAGACCCAGCATCTTGCCATCATTACTTGCTTTTTGTTTCAAACGTTGGCATGATTTTCCAGTATGACTTATTTATTTATTGATGAACTAGCGCGCACGTAACTAGTAGTTACCATGTGAATTAACATTTTAAGCAAATCAATAGAATATACGATCCCAAATTGTATATTTGAGGCATACAATATACGCATTACCTGACGATTAATTATGTATTCGGCATAGAAACTTTACCAACAGCAGGTACCAAGTTGTGCTCATTTTCTATTTCTACATGTTTGTCGACTATGGCATCAGTTTTCCCACCTAAACAATCCCGTACGGAAGTGTTTAACAAATCAGGTTAAAGGAATTGACGTAAATTACCTTTGTCTAAGGGCAGTTTTAAGAGGATTGTCCCTGAAAACGCGCGAATAGAGGTTTACGGTTTTTCAAATATAATGGATCTCGCTACACTGAGAGACACAATAAAAATACCTCAGCTACTTATTAGATGTGTCAACAGTTTCACCGCGTCATAGAAAAGATAATAATACTACGTATAGAACGGACACTCTGTTCCCCCCACCAATTCCGGGCTTCCTCACCCCGCCACGACTCTGGAGCTGTCGAGGAGCTGCGCTGAGCAAGGACGCCACACGCGTACGACTATAGAACAAATACTACTCACGGAGAGAAGAACATCAACTTCATACATTTATGTTGGACCAGTAGACACTGTAGGTTCAAATTTACGTAGGTTCTTATTACGTAGGTATATAATAAACACTTAATTATATTAGTATACCTACCTACATATTCGTATTTTAGAATTCATTTTCATAAATGAAACAACGATATATATACTCGTGCGTAAATAACGCTTAATTTGTAAAATATTTAAAAAACTTTCACGTTTAAACATTTTTATAACACAGCAATTGGGAACTTGATGTAGGTACGTAGTATTTATATTCTCTTTATTTGATGTCGCTCTAACGTGCGAGCAAGACACACGACATTGTTTCGTACAGCTCTGGCTGGCCGCCCAACACAATAAAAAATAGTTACTGTGGTGCAGTTTGTTCTATGCAAGTCGACTGGACCTGGAGATGATGGTTTACGAAATAGCGACTAATATTTTTAGTGTTAAAAGCTTTTTGGGTAAGTGTACAAAAAATATTCATACGGTCAGTACGTAGTACGTATGTACGAAGTAACTATTATATAATCTGTGATACGGTGATTACGGGCGACAACCTTAGACATCACGCACACAAATCCTCCTATAGAAAAACGACCCGTGTGTAGTGTCTGTGTCGGTGTCACAGTGTCGGTCGTTAAAACGCTAGTTTGTATGGAGATTTAGCGAGAGTCCGGGGTGTGACCGCGTGATATTAATTATTGCAATTCTAATTTTCAAGAAAAAAATCAATATAATCAAAAACATGGAAATCGACCTTTTCTATTTGCCACTCAGACTATCATAAAAAAGGCAGACGGAGTCGTGCCGAACACCCGAGTAAACGCAACTTCAGTAATACTAAATTATTGAGTAATAAGTTTCCGCGCTCAGTCCGGCATAGTCAATACGGCATGATTACTACGTAAGCAACGCTGCGAAGTAATACTGCACGGAAGCGTCCGACCCTACTGCCGCTTGGCAGCAAACTGAGCGCGGAAGCGTATTACTCAAGCATTTAGTATTACTGAACTTGCGTTCACTCGGGTGTTCGCCACGACTCCGTCTGCCTTTTTTATGATAGTTTGAGATTTGCCATATTTAAGCTATTCCGGAGGTCCATTGAAAAATGTCTGTATTTCAGTCTTGAGACAGTAGTGTAAATATTGTATTCACCGCGTTCTTTTTCTCCATAATTGTACCAAAAACCTATAATTTAGGACTAAAAATCAATATTTTTTCTCTCGCAAAACTTCCCACTCACCCTACATTTTAGAATGAAGCAGACATTTGCATATTTCTTGACATATTAGATCGCACGCAGCCTGAAAATATTCAGTGCCATCCTAATATTCAAGGTGTACGTCCGTTTGTTGCGGTGATCGTCTTTTGTTTCCCTGGCATAAAGGTGGGTCGCGAATGTCGGACACAACATTAATTCTTCGAAAAATTAAACGTAAACGCAATATCAGGAAAAAGATCTCTTTCTGAAAACTTTGTAATATGACAAGCAACATATTTATAATATGCAGGCTAAATTATTTTACAGTTGTGGACACAAAGTTGGGGACGAATACAAAATGAACAAGTTTTTTACTGACTTTAGAAAAAAGGGGGAGGTTCTCAGTTCTCCTTTATTAAAATATTATAATTATTTTTACCCGATTACGGTGAAGCCCAAGGGAAGGTTAATTTTAAGGGAGGGTAATTTTTTTTACCCGACTACGGCTAAGCTAAAAGGAGGGTTATGTTTTCGTACTAAGACAAATATACCCTCTAAATTTCAAGTCTCTACGACCAGTGGTTTAGGCTGTGCGTTATCTGTCAGTATGTCCGGACAAAGATTCTTATAGTATTAGATATATAGATTACTTTATTTCATAAGTGCAATAAAGCGTATTCTTTTCTATAAAGTACTATCTGTACTTCAGCCAATAAGTTTACACTGCGACCCAGCCCTTTGCTGCTCATTATCGAGGTCATCGAGCGTCGATTTGGCAGGTATTATTATGTGCTATGGGCCCGATTGTCACGGAGCGGTAAGATATAGCTGCAAACATTGCATGTTCTCTGTGACATTATTAAACATCATACCAAGATGAATGTGTGATGGATATATGACTTATTGAAATACTCAAAGTAATTTTTGTCCGTTGCCAGAGTGTGTATCTCTATGCTCCGCAATCCATCTGTGTGGATAAAAAATGTCTATGTAGATGTTCAAAACAAAATTCCCATGCTCGCAAACGACAGTCGGTAAATTTCAATTATTATATATTTTATAGTTATTAAATAATTATCTGACAGATTACGCCGCATAAAAGTTGTCAAATTATCTGTCAGATTATAGTTTCTAATATATGGCTATCATGAACCGGTAAAATTAGATTTTAGGGCCAGTTTCACTGTTCCAGATAGAACTATATTAGGAACTTATCTGACAGTTTTTTGACAACTTTTATATGGCGTCGTCCTTCAGAAAACTATGTCACTTTATCATGAACCGGTGAAAATGGTTCCTACTCTTCTCACAAAATCTGGAAGTTCTTTACCAAACTATATTCGTTCCTAGGACCGCAACGAGCACCTGTTCTACCGATTCGTGGGTGAAAACGTGGCTGAGATGATGCCCATCGTATACACGCCTACAGTGGGACTGGCCTGCCAGAAGTTTGGCCTCGTCTACCGCCGCCCCAGGGGACTATTCATCACCATCAATGACAAGGGACACGTTTATGATATCCTCAAGAACTGGTAAGATTTATTTTCTTTTATTGCTGACAGACAAGCACTTAACACACATTTTTACATGACAAGTGAAGATGCTGTCTAGGATGCAATTGTGCTTAGCTATGAAGATTTTGATAGTCGAAGTAAGGCCAAATTGAAATAAAAAGGCCGTTGAGATGTAGCTAGTTGACGTAATCGTATTGTATACTAATAATTATCTTTTTGTGAAAATCAGTTGACACTAAATATAAAGTAAATAAACTCGTAAACCAAAAAAAATAATGTCAACGCATTATTACATTGCACTTAACCGAAACACCAACAGTTTTTTAGCCACAGATGAATATACGTTTTTATTTTATTCTGGAGATACAAGCACTTGGCATAAGTGACGATGCGGTCTAAGATGCCATTTTCAAACAAAATGGACAACGGCTATGAGACGAGGCGCAGGGTAGCTGACTCAATTTCAATACAGAAAAAATCTCAACCCGTCTTCCAATCAGGCTAGAACCCCGTACATTTTGCTGGAAGTCAGCGAACCGCGTTCGCTTAGTTCGGTGTGTGATACCACGACCACGACCGGAGGTACTACTTAGTTACAATGTAATTTAAACTTGTAGGCCAGAAACAGACGTGCGAGCGATTGTGGTAACGGACGGCGAGCGGATCCTAGGGCTGGGTGATCTCGGCGCGTGTGGGATGGGTATTCCTGTGGGGAAACTGGCGCTCTATACTGCACTTGCGGGGATCAAGCCGCACCAGTGCCTGCCCATCACTCTAGGTAAATATGATTATCATTTCTTAGTGTCAGCATTCACTTCTCCTGCTTTATTTAAATTCACGACCTATTTATTGTAATCAATATTCTATTTAAGAAATTCTATTTGAGAAATTCTCCGTGCTCATAAATGCATAAATCGTTTTAATATGACACCTTTATGACTAACCAGTGTACACTTCCAGACGTTGGAACAAACACAGAGTCAATGCTGTCTGACCCGCTGTATATCGGTCTGCGACAAAAGCGCGTGCGAGGGTTGGAGTACGATGAGTTCATCGACGAGTTCATGCAGGCTGTCGTCAGGAGGTTCGGACAGAACTGCCTCATTCAGTTCGAGGACTTCGGAAATGCCAACGCGTTTAGGCTGCTCGAGAAGTATAGGGGCAAGTGAGTATTACGAATGTCTTTTATAAACGCTATAATCAGATCAGATGACAAACAAAAAAGTACAATTTTTAGACTTGAACAGTTTGAATTCAGCTTTGTTGATCTGACGTAATGTTTTATACACTTTGATAACTTACCGTTTGACGTCGCGGAGTTTGAGTTCATACTTTGATATGTCACAACACAAGTAGAAATCTATACATCGCCCGCGTTGAAAAGTATCCTATGATCTTTTCTATCATAATCGCTATCACTATGCATAATTTTAGCCAAATCGGTCCAGCGGTTTGACTGTGAAGAGGAGACATACAATTATACAAACTGACATTCATAACTAGTCTGAGGCAGGTGTTCTGTCAATTAATAAATCAGTCTCTGGCACGGAGAAGAGCAATTTGATCATTTAAGTAGATGCAATTCGACAATAAAGCGGCTCTACTCCGGGGCTAATGCGGATCAATGCTCGAGCTACGTTTTGAAATAGAGGCCTGAGTTTGATATTCTACTTTCACGGTTGAAAGCTGGCAAAGAGGTGATACTGCTTCAGGCGTCTAAATCGTATCTGCCAGTAATAATGTTGTATGGTGAGTAGGTAAGTTTTAACGTTTCTATTGCTAATAAAGCGGCGGTACTGCTCCAAGCAGTATAATCGTACCAGTATAATAATAATGTTGTACGATGTAGGTACTGCACGTTCAACGACGACATCCAAGGCACAGCGGCGGTGGCGGTGGCTGGCCTGTTCGCCAGTCTGCGGCTCACCGGGAAGAAGCTCTCAGAGAACGTCATCGTCTTCCAGGGGGCTGGAGAGGTAGCTTTCTTCATATCATACTTTAGCACATATAGCCACATCCACTCATACTTTAACTTGAGGACAATTAGACCTGAATTCCTGCTAAGCTGATGTCGGTCGCGTACGTCTGTCGCGCGTAGGAATAAACATATGTTAAAAACAATACAGCGTTTAAGTGTTCAAAAGTTTTATAGTACAGATTTTATACAGTACGAAATGCTTGCTACTCGAGATCTCTTGTGCCGCTTTATGTTTTTGGCGAAAACCATGACAACACTGATAAGGAATCTCACGGAAGATGAACATATGCGAAGGAAAACCTCCTTTTTTGACTGATTTTACCTGAGTTGACGAGTATATTTTATTTTTAGTTTATTACACGCCTTACTTTAATTCCAGGCATCGCTCGGCATCGCGCAACTATGTGTAATGGCGATGAGAGCGGAAGGCGCGACTGAAACGGAAGCCAAATCTAGGATCTGGATGGTGGACTCCAAGGGTTTGATCGTTCAGAACCGACCTGAAGGCGGACTCACCGAGCACAAGCTCAAGTTTGCCAGAGATCAGAGCCCCATACGGACCTTACAGGAAGTCGTCGAAACTGCAAAGCCTTCCGTGCTTATAGGTTAGTATATTGAGGATATCTAGCGAGGATTTTGACGGTGGGATAAAAAAGATATAATCTCTAGCGTATTCTTTAGTAGATAGTACCTGGTCTTTTTTCACAGCTGTTCTGCAGAAGGTTTCAGAGAAAAAGCTTTAGTTTGCAAAGGAACAGTTGTATATCGTCTTACTTCTTGATGGAGTTCATCGAGATAGCTAAGCCTTTTTTATCTTATTAAAGAATGCAAGCTCAATTTTACAAGAAAACAGACCATACGGATCGACTAGAATGTCTTCGACACTACCAAATCGTGCTTATTATTATAGATAGATTATAGGGAAGATTTTTATTCTATCTCGATTGACAACATTAACGACATCATCAGCCTTTACCACTCACTGCTGAGCGTAGGCTTCCTTTCGTTTATGGTACTCTGACAGTCTTGCGAACCGCGCCCAGGTTCGATTAGCGACATTATATAGATATGCGGTTATCGATAAGTGACGCATAACACACATTCGTCCCTTTACGCAGTTATGATTTATGGCACCGCAGGCAGTGAACGTTTGACATTGCTTATTGCTCATGTTTTACATATCTCATAGGCTAGCGTTTGACCACTATCTCGCGTGGTGGTAAGCAATGATGTGATCCAAGGTGTGGTGAACACGCTCGGCTTATCATGATTCTGACTCTTTATATTCCTTCAGATCAATTTAAGACTGTTTCTAAATGTGTACATAAATCAGGTGCGGCAGCAATCGGCGGCGCATTCACGCCCGCAATCCTGCGTACAATGGGAGCAAACAACGCTCGTCCCGTCATCTTCGCTCTCTCCAACCCCACCAGCAAGGCAGAATGTACCGCGGAGGAGGCGTACAGCTACACTGATGTAACTACACTGTCATTATATATTACACTAGACTAGCTGTGTCCAGGGCCATCGCGACTTAAAAAGTATTCTATGTCCTATTCTACCCCATAGGTATTCCAGTGCCAAATTTCATTCGAATCGGTCCAGCCGCTTAGTCGAGACAGAAGAACAGAACGAAAGAGGTACTTTCAAAACAGTTAATGTACCGACATTTTTAAATAATTAAAAATAACTACCCTAATTGAGACTACCTACATTTTTTTACATTTTAGGTTATTTTAACTTCCTGTATAGGTTTAAAACAATTTTGGTGTAACAACGTTAATATTATTGCCAAGAAATATTTCCTAAATGCGGTAATTCGCGTGCGCATTCGGGTAACCATATCTCAGCTAGTTTTTAGGGGGTAGGCAAGGTATCGGGGACCTCGCTACAGGACGCGGCAACAATTGTTGTTTCCATGCGAGCTAGCAGTTCCTTGACCTCGCGTGAAGTGCATCGGATAAATCTAATGACTCCATTGCAATCGAGGTAGTGGCTGTTCTGAAGTCGTCCGGATCAGAAAAGAGGCCACCGCCATTTTCCTCACAACTGTTTTATTTTTCTTGAACAAAAAATACTTAATATGTTTTAATTGATTTTAATAAAGAACAAATTAAAAACCTATTTGATCTACCAGGACCGCGCAATCTTCGCGTCAGGCTCCCCGTTCCCCGAGTACCGCACTAAGGACGGACGCACGCTGCAGTCCGGGCAAGGCAACAACTCGTACATATTCCCGGGGCTGGCGCTCGGCATCATCTGCGCCGGCATCATCGACATCTCTGAGGACTTCATGCTGCTCGCAGCTCAGGTAACATCTATCATCTATAATACAGCGTGGATTTTTCAGATGAGGCCGTAAGGGCACTTACCTGTTCCGTTGTAGTAAGACGTCCTGTGGAAGCCGACCATTATTTTTTTACTACATTTTGAGCTTAAGCTTCATATATAGAATTGAAAAAAAAATAGGTACAGTCAGACAAAATATGGACAATTTACAGAAACATGTTTTTATGTTATTCGATCCGAAATTAGAAAAAAAATAGTTAAAAGCCGTAGAGCCGTAGAAATTAAAAGGAAAGTTTCTCGATAAAACATACTGTTTATACCACTAAACTCTAGCGGCTCCAATATAATAAGAAAATTATCGTAATCTGAATGGCAAATCAACAAATACCTAGTATTGAAATTTGTTCATTTCAATAATTATTATCCTATAATCTTATTTTTCGAGTAACGAACGTAGGTACTTCGCCAACAAAGAGATACGTCGAAGACATACAATTCTGTGGTTTGATCGAACTGTGTACGATCGATCGTCGGAACTTTTAATTTCTGATAAGTCAGCGTTTGACCACCATCTCACCTGGTGTTAAGCGATGATTTAGTCTAAAATGGTAAACACGCAAGGCCATTCGTAACAACTGCGGAGATATTAGATTTACAAACAGGTAATAATATCGTGTAACTAACATCTGCTCTCTTGCTCTCATGGTCGTATAGGTCCACATATGACAAACAATAATACACAAGCAGTGTTGATTTATCAGTTAAGACTAGACTTTTATATAATATAACTATCTACAGGTGAGGTACTAAATTATATTGTTTATTGCAGGCTCTGGCCGAGATTGTGAGCGACCAAGACCTGGCTCGCGGCAGTCTGTACCCGCCGCTAGAACAGATACAGAACTGCTCCGTTAAGATCGCCAAGAAGATCCTCGAACATGCCTACGCCTGCGGTAAGTACTTACTGATATACATCCTTTGTTCTGTTTTCAGTTAGTAGGTATGTTCAAATAAAATGCTTAGTTCAGAACCGTGATACCTCCTCCAGTATCTAATCTGTGATTGGCCTTATATAGGTCCCGTGCTGTGCAGGTTTCGGGGCACGAGAGGCAATCAAGCAGGTGGGCCATTGTCTGCGGACTCTCGTCGCATAATTAAACACATTGTACTTTTCCGGGGTGTAGTGTATACCTATAGCCCCAACAGTTGCTCTTGCAGCGGCCAACATGAGTTCTATGACGCTTAAGCGTTTTCCACATGATCCATGAAAGATCATGACCAGGTGGAAACTTGTCCGCTCTACATCCTCCTTTCTTTATCAGATACCAGTAAACTTTGTTTTTATATGATATGAGGCTACAGGACAAGCAAGGACTGTGGATAGTTAAAAGCGATGACGTCTAGGTACGTAAAACAAATAAACTGGCCAAGTGCAAGTCGGACTCGCACTCGTAGGGTTCCGTACCACACTACAGTATTTTATAAGATCGAGCAAAAAATACCACTATCATTTTTCGCCAGCATAAAATTATAATTAATAAACATTTATTTCTTATAACGCCATCTAACGTCTAACAAAGGTGTTAGGGATCGACATTTCAATATAACGCCATCTATGGGGCATTTATCTAACTAAGCGATCATAGATGGCGTGAAATGCAGAAAAAAACACGTTTCTTGTATGAGGACCCTCTATTATTTTTTACTTTATTCTGTTTTTAGTATTTGTTGTTATAGCGACAACAGAAATACATCATCTGTGAAAATTTCAACTGTCTCACTATCACGGTTCATGAGATACAGTCTGGTGACAGACGGACAGACAGACAGACAGACAGACAGACGGACAGCGGAGTCTTAGTAATTAGTAAAAAAAAAAAATAGGGTCCCGTTTTACCCTTAGGGTACGGAACCCTAAAAATGATAACTGTGAATACTTTGAATTGCTACCATTATGCGCACAACACTTCGCCCGTTATCTTCAGGCAAAACATTAAGGGCCAGTTTAACCGGTTCCTGGTACGAGTCTCAGGCATCAGTTCAGACGCTCGCCTGACGGTGTGGTACTGCGGCATGCAACACCCTGGCTGCGCCTATTTTAATACCCTGTCTACATAATGTCGAAGTTGAATCTCACATGCTATCTAATCTATACTAATATTATAAAGAGAGAACATTTGTATTTTTGTATGTTTGTAATGAGTAAGCTCAAAAACTACTGAACCGATTTAAAAAATTCTTTCACTAATACATAGAATGGACTTTCGGAATGAAAATAGGCTATATATTATCCCGTTTAAATCAAAGGTACATTCGTGGAGACCTAATTTGCAACCTAAGTCGGCAAATAAACGGTCGAAAAAACGTTTCTTACGAACGCTGCTTAATTGAAAATAGATAGAAGAATATTTTCTATGCAAGAGTTGTACAACTTAATAAGACCTACAAAAAAGTCCGCGACAGCATATGTCTATCTCTTAAGGTTGACTCACAGTAACCATTTTAATCTTAAAATTTTTGTTAAAAAATATTACATAACTTCCAAGGCTATTTTCAAGTGTATAGTATTAATCCTTATCCAAATAATTACGTTAATTAGCTTGGCCACATATTATAGATTAAAATTGACCTTTACAGTATATAATTCAAATGAAAACTCTAGAAGATATCACGAATTTCACAAACACGCATCGCAAAATTAATAAAATATTTGCAGTGAAACCACAGATTAGGTCATAGTCACTACGAAAATATTATTATAAGCTTAGCTATGCTGTAGATCCCCACCGATCACAATCAATTTGAAGTCAATATAGTATAATAATATGATCTATTGTATAAAATAATATTTATCTATATATATAATAATATAATATAATATTTTAAACCACCCGACTGATCTATGTATAATAGCTTTTTCCAATGACTCTAAACACGATTTGAGTATTCTGTAGAGTCCAGGAGGCTTAAATGTTCTTACAATATCGTTGAAGAAGAAGATTTTCGAATTGATAGACCTATGAAAGTTGATTTCATAGCGCAATTAACTAGAAAAAAGCTCATAATTTTATAACGATTGAACGAATTTTCATTAATCAAAGCTAAGAATACTCTCGATGAAGACAAAGACTCGATCAAACAAAAAAAAACTATCAATAATAAAAACAAAATCGGTTCATCCGGTTAGGTGCTAAGATGCTACAGACAGACACACAGATACACGCGTTAAACGTATATTATCCCTATTTTGCGTCGGGGAACTCCGTAAGGTTACGGCGGCAGATGTACTCCTTGGTGGTAAGCTACTTTTTGGTAGATTTAATGATTCCACTACCACTGTACGAAAACTCATGATTCATGAATGCACATAAAACTTTCAATGGTAGGTATATAGCTAGGATTAGAACCAACGACCGTCGGGTCAGAATCAGGGTAATTATCCTTTACGCCAAAGGGCCGTCCAATATCAATACGTAAGTATTATAAAACAAAGTTCATCACTGCGTCTGTCTGTCTGTTCGCAATAATCTCAATAGCTACTGAACGGATTATCATGCGGTTTTCACCAATAGCCAGAGTGTTTATGAGGAAGGTTTAGGTGCATAATTCGTTAAGGTTTTGTGTAAATTGGATGAAATATGACGATGGTTGTTAAATATGTTCATATTTTATATTCGATGCAACAAACTGATGCAAATTTTGTAGGCATATATGTTCTACCCGTGCGAAGCCGGGGCGGGCTGCTAGTTTTTTATATCATTAGATTTAATTTCCCTCATCTAGGTATAAATACCAATATAATATGTACCTATATGAAATAAATCTCTACTTCCCTTGGTCACGCCATAACTTGAGAACGGGAGGACCGATTTAGCTAGTTCTTTTTTAGGATTCCGTAACTCAGAAAGTAAAAAAGGAACCCTTATTAGATCACTTTCTTGTCCGTCTGTCCGTGTGTCACCACCGATTTTCTCTGGAACGAGTAGACCTAGCAAGTTGCAATTTGTACCAGATTTACGCCAACGGGCCGTCAAATATTATATATCTGATAGTTTTCTATGGATCGAACTACAAAATTAAGTTTGTACTTTAACCTAGTTTAATCAGTTTGTACGGAAGCCTCGGTGCGCGAGTCCATGTCGCACTTGACCGTTTTTTTGTTGAATGGTGCGACGGTGCGATATATCGGTACACACAGTATGGTTAAATAAGAAGCCGCAGGGCTTAACTACATAGTTACTCATAATATAAATATTTGTTTGTCACCAGGCAAAGCATCAGTACAGCCGCAGCCTCTAGACTCGGAGGCGTTCATCCGCGCGCAGATGTACGACTTCCACTACAGCGGCGCCGTGCCCGCCGTGTACGCGTGGCCTAACGACACGCCCAGGGTTAACATGGCATAATATACACACTCTTTTAAGCATTTAAATAACGTTCACGTTTTGCTACACAACTCAATTGCATCGTCAACTGATCGAGAAACCTAGCTGTCTATAGATATGCTTTCAACTATTTTACCTCTAGGTTTTGACCTAATCTAATTGTTAATGTATAAATTATTGTAAATCGTTATTAACTAATGTGTACAATTTGTATAAATTCAAGTCGCTATATGCAGATGTCAGAGGTAAAATAACTGTAAACTGTACGGACTTAGCTGCCATTAGCTGCAACTCATTATATTCAGGTTTCGTTCGTTCGAATTGGCCGATTAATTATTTGAATGGTGTAAGTAGGGGCCTTTCTCATAATATAGGTGCAGTCTCACTGAAAATCATCGGTACAGATGCAGCACTCTCTAAAAAATGGCACCGTAAGAGAGCTTATTTTTTACTTTTCTCGACCATAACTTTTTGCCTAACTAGAAAGAAACTCGTTGAAGACTTGTAATCAAAGGTCTGTTTGGGCTGTTATATTTAAGTATGTGGCTACTACGCATGTAATCTTTACGATGATTTTTATTAGGTGTAATTCCTAAAGCTACAATTTGCTTACGAAATTTTCCTGAGCTATTTAACTCGCATAGCTGTAGATTTTTTTTATGCTTACTGACTATAAGTATTTTCTTACCGAAAAGTTTCCATACCAACTTTCGGTCAGAAAATACTTTCAAATATATTTTAGTGTTCTATTTATTGGGTTCGCTATGCGAGGTTACCCTAATCTTTTGCTACACTTAGCTTAGTTGACAACAGACTCCAACGAATGTACCTATTGTATTCCTCTCACACGAATTTGCGCCGCTTCTCTTGCCTTCAATTCGACACAAATAAATGTGTAACTAGTGAGCCACTTAGCCATCTTGTCACAAATATCTGATTTTAGTACAAAAAAGCCACATCCTCAGAAGCGGATTATATATCTACAGTGTCTTAGGCTAGCACCTCATCAGCGCCTTCTACTGCCCTCTAGCTGCCATCTTAAAAAAAAGCTTCCGCACCCACTTAGGACTTTGGGTATTACTTTTCGTTTCTTCGTTTAAAAATTTCCACGCGCGCCCTTTTGAAACCTCGCGCCCCTGGGCATGTGCCTAGTTGCCTTAGGGATAATCCCCCACTGCAAGTTCTATTGCATGTAACTTATTCCATAACGTAGGGTCATACGTGTGGTATCGAATTTTAAGCTAAATACTTTATTTTTTGCAAGTTTTTTCCAGTTTTTGTAATATAAACATTTTTGCTAGAAATAGATTTGTAATGCATGTAGTAATGCGAAGAGAGTCGTTCAACGCCACTCAAAATCACTCAAATTTAGTATTTTCAAGGCTTTTCCGCATGTTCAGGGCCGCGTTCACGACCTGCGCTCGGAGTGCAACCAAACGCTTACAAATTAACTAAACAACCAATCGAAAAATTAAAAGACGTAACTAACTAAGGAAATACTACTAGATTTCTTGACAAAATATTAACTCAACTTTTTTTTTTAAATTATTAAGTGTGCTGTTCTTGAGATAAAAAGCAGAACGTTGTGGCATATCTTGAACCATCTCATTCATTTTTCACATCATGCATAACTCTTTGGTATTAAAACGATTTATGTTTCTTTATGACGGAATAATGTCAAAATTGAAAAATGAATGACAGGAAAAATATCAAAAGAGGAGACAGATATCCTTGAGGGACAGACATTGTCCAGCAGGGCTAGCATGGCCTTATGCCCGGGGGAAAGACAAAATTATTTCCCTGTTTTTCGCCACTGACAGGAGATCAACACAACAATTTAAACGCTTGGAGAGTTTAACCCCGAGTTTTGATTTTGTTTCGAATTAAAAAGTTTAAAAAAAGAATTGATTAAATGTCAGCGGGCGTTTATAGTTGTCGCAAAACTTTACTTATAATTTGCCTTCTCCACCAAACAAAACACGGATAGGTGGAAAGACAAAAGTCCCCTTGCCATGCTAGCCCTGCTGGATATTATATTATTCTTTGCATTTATCTTTTCTCTGATTAATTGCTGAAAACAGAGTGTAAACATGTCGTTGTTAAGTAAATGGTTCGCGCATTTAGAATAATGAGCCAACACGGTGGCCCGTTCAAATCAATACTTAAACTATGGAAGATGGATACACTTAAGATACTTTAAGGGACATGATGAAAACCCGTGTGCATATTTTATCATCTAGGTTCCACTATACATGTAGCGATAGGTAGGCGCTCCGTTACGTTACAACGTGTGAAAAAACAAGTATTTTTCAAAAAATATAAAGTTTTAACCCATTGTGTTCTTAAAAACACCAAATCCATGATAAAAGTTTGAAGTATAATTTCCCTAAATATTAAGATGGTACATTCATTCACAGATTCTGAGATAAATAACGATTTTAGTACTGTTAATTATTGTGTGTCTAGGCCTAAGCCACTATACATAGCCATAGATACCTAGCCTTTATACATAAAGCGACCGCAATTCTACAGGAGGTCGTCCACCAATCGGCCGACTTACCACATGCGTTTAATGACGCATGAAAAATTGGGCAATACCTCATTTTCCAAACAAAAGCTACGCTTAATGCTCGGACGTTAGTAGATTTTACATCGATGGAGATAAATAATATTATTTTGTCTTATAAATTTATATCTGTGGTGTGAAAGCTAAGTGTAAGGATCTTTTACGAAATTTACTTATTATTATTTGATTTTTATTTATTATATAAAAATGTTAATACAATTATGACAACGAGAATATTATAATAAACTATAAAATACAAAATGATCTTTTATAATTACATTGGATATAAGGTATAAATTGGGCGCTAATCAATGAATATTCTGATTGGTAATTTTGTATGTATGTAATAAATTTTGTACAATCATTGTGAGCTAATATTGTTAATGTACCGAATGCATTGTAAATGCACCTTCGTTTTTGTGATAAATGCTGTGGCAAACTCGCATGACTTAAGTCATATTTAATTTATTGGGCAAGCTTCGTTTTGCCAGATTTAGATGTTATCAGATTCATTTTTATTTATTTATTCATTATTCCAATCTAACGTATGAATCGTTCTAGGTACTTAAAATTGGCCATCTTGATGTTAATCCTTGGCATCCCATTTAAAATTATATACGAATCATTAAAAAGTATATTTAGTTCCTATGTCTAGTGTAAGTACATAAGATATGCTCATTACTCATGTGGTATTTATATTATAGTGTAAACTAATAAATGGTTGATGTAATCGCAATTCTTGTTTTAATAAAAACCTATCCACGCGATTTTGGAATTTAACATACTGGGTCATAAATAATCCCACATTCCTATCGTCCACAACATGTAGGTCTATATTCGATTTATCTTCTTAATTTTATCTTGAGGGCCCGGTGGCGTAATCGGGAGAACGGTTGGCTTTGATGCCAGAGGTACAGAGTTCAAACTGCCGTGCACCAATGGATTTTTCTATCGAAAAAATTATGTGCGTTTTTCAGTGGCCCTCCGGTGAAGGAAATACTTCGTTAAGAAACCAACAACCCCCGCATGGTGGTAAGACTATCTAGTGTCCGCCTGGCCAGCTACTACCCTCAAGTTAGAATGTGTTCCGGCAGCTATCCTTGAGAGCCAGTTCCCATTCTAGGCTTAGCGTGCTTACCATCTTCGACCGCATCATCACTTACCAACAGGTGAGATGTACTCCAACGCTAGCCTATAAGATATTAAAAAAAAAACGATTTCTAGATTTATAGAAGCAGAAGAGCAATGAGGCGCCACCGGTCGCTTCACCGTGGTGTCTTGAGCTACCAAACGACAAAACCAATAGTATGGTTTAGTTTCATTTAACAGTGTAGACTGACATTGTCGACGCACGAGTAATGTAAGATATTATGTAAGAGCGTTTCCACATTATCCGATCCGATATCGGTGTCGGACGACGATAGCCGACATCCGATAGCCGACACCGGTGCTATTTTCACATATTTCCGACAAAATCGTTCCGATACGGCCACAAGCATGGTTTAGATTCTACCAGTTCAATTAATGTAATTATATCGTATTTAAATGATGACGACGCCATGATGACAACCAAACTAGTAAACAAGCTCAAAATGGCCGCCGCGCATCGGGCTCTACGCACACAAGAGACAATTTAGATACACGTATAGCACACATACAAACATTATCGCCCGACGGCTCACGGGCGTCCGATGGTGCCGCCAGCATATCGGTGCCGGCTCCGATATCCGATATCGGGCCGGACAATATGAAAGACAGGTACATATTTCATACATTTTACTTACCCCGATATCGGATCGGCGTCCGACACCGATATCGAATCGGCGTCCGACACCGATATCGGATCGGATAATGTGGAAACGCTCTTACTCTTTGATAGACTTTACTCTTGGTAGAAGGAGAACAAAGCTTGTCAAAAAAAGTTCTGAAAATCTGTCGCAGAGTAGTTTTCAGGCCAGCCGGTTCAATGGCTGTGTCGCTAGTGAAGAATTATATCGATGCCAGAAAGCCGAAATGTCGTATCTCAAAATTTACCTAAATAACTTTTTACTATATTGTTGTACAGAAAAAAAGCTGCGTCGAATAGTCTGTTTCGTCTTTGTATGATGAAAATAATTAAAGATGATGATTTTTTCTAGGTTGTTTTTGTAGATAGAGTCTCTATCGATAGTCGATTTTTATTTTTTTGTACAACAATTTTTTTAGTAAACAGTACAAAACTTAGAAAACATCCATGGCGTATAATTAAATTTTTTCATCAAAGAAAGACAGATTATTCGACGCGGCTTTTCTGTACAACAATATAGTAAAAAGTCATTGAGGCAAATTGTTAGTTATGACTGTGGAGGGAAAATTAAATCGAGAAGAATTTGGCGTATACGATGAAATAGCTATAGAGATATAACCCGTCTAAAATGATGAACACGTGATACATATGCCAGCCATGAGATATAATTAACGTCATTTGGTCGGGTTATATAATGACACCGGGTGAAAGCCAATAGGCGCCGCTAGAGCTGGGGGCAGAGCTGGTGGCAAACAATAAAATCGCATACGCGAGAAGGATAAAAAAAATTGTCCGTCTCGCTCACTCATACTAGTGATTGTATAGTTTTATCCTTCTCATATTATTATTGTTATTTTAATGTTAGATCTTTTTAATTATCTATCTACGGTTATGACGTTTCCGCTTTCTGCCGTCGATATATCGAACGTCCACTCGTAAACTGGCTCAATCCAAAAATCATGTTTTTCGGGAAATGAAGAAAATGAGTTTCGGTCCTCGACAGTTTTAGATAAATCACACTATAACTTCATGAAATGAAGAGCTATTTACAAAATTCAAAGTTTTACAGGTTAATTGATCAAAGGACTACTGATTTGGACAAAAATGTCTTTGAAAATATTAATATCTATAGATAAATAAAATTTTAAGGTTATAGTAATAACCATAGGTAAGAATAAAAACAAATTGTTTTAAACACACACCTCAACCTGCATTTATTTTTCTGGTGTACCTTGAATTATTGATAGAATTTTATTTCTTGCGTAATTCTGTGAAATAGTAAAACATATTTTAGTGTGTAAACGAAACAGAAAAGACTCATGTAATAGTAGTGTATAAAGAAGTACACCTATTAAAATACCGGTGTAATGACACTACACGGGGTGCCTAGGTATTTTGTTTAAAAATCATGAATATTAAATTGTTACATAGTAGGGTACATCTAACTCTCCTCGCAAAGTCACAAATATTTCAAGATCATGATCAGCTCTTGTCGTCATTGTGTTATTATAAATCTAAAATAAACGAGTTGACTATTTTATTGCTAAGCACAGCATCAGATTTTTTAATATATTTATTCAGAAATGGACCTAAGCACGATAAGTCCAAAAAAATTAAAAATCAATTAATAAAATACAGACAAACTATAAAAAGCCGGTAGTTATTACCGGTTATCTAGCATTATTAGGACAGTTTTTGATTTACTGGGCGATAGAGCGCGCTTTTTTGAGTCGTTATGTATATTTAACTCAATTCACCAACATTTTGGATTGAGCCAGTTTACGATTGCGACACTCTGCGACAGATTTTCAGAACTTTTTAAGATATCAGTTTCCTATCCTTCTGTCTTTATCCGTGGCTAGGAAGATGTATCACAACAGCCTAGGGCCATAGAGTGTAAAGGTTTTCACTTCACTAGAGAACTTCATTTACAGTGCAACATAAAAGAGTAGAAATTAATTATTTAAGAACTAGTCACTCTTACAGGCAACACCAAAAGATTAGTATTTATTGCGCGACTACTGTCGCGAGTTTTAGACCTGAACCTCTTGTCTTAGCCGTATGTAATTTGGCAAGCAACAGGTCCATAAAACAGACAAGTTTTTAAAATCGGTTGTTACTTTTTTTACTCTGTGTATTTTTGGAGAAAAGCCTGCCCAAAGTAAAACTTGAAAATATCGTCTAAATAAAAAAAATTATCTTATTTTTTTATTCAGAAAATAAGCCAAAGTAAAATATCATAGTTTACCCTGAAAGACCTATTCATTGTTCGCAGTCCCACAAAAAAACTAGGGCTCTGGCCTTGTTATGGAAAATATTTTTGTCAGATTTTAGCTGAACCAATTGCTTATCTAGGCAACCTTAGCCTTGAATCTGGTACATTTCCTAGTGCATTTAAAAAAGCTATTGTTACCCCGATTCATAAGGCAGGCGATAAGTCACAGGCTTCAAATTATAGGCCAATAACACTGCTGTCAGTATAATCGAACATCCTTGAAAAAGTGGTAAACAAGAGACTTATGAGCTACCTAGAAACTAAGCAGATTCTTGCATCAAACCAATATGGCTTTAGGTCTGGTAGATCCACGGAAGATGCAGTTCTACATCTAACCTCACTCATTACCTCGTATACTGATAGTGGTGACAAGTGCCTTGGCATATTCCTGGATTTGCAAAAAGCATTTGACACCGTTTCGATCCCCATCCTTCTTTCAAAACTTCAGAATGTAGGCATACGAGGAATAACCCTGAATTGGTTTGAAGGTTATCTTACAAACAGGCAACAGTGTGTTAGGGTGGATAATCGTTTAAGTTCATGCTCTCCTTGCACTTATGGTGTCCCGCAAGGATCCACATTAGGTCCGTCACTATTTCTAATCTATATTAACCAACTTTGCTTAACCAGTATCCCTCAAGCAGACCTCATAATGTTTGCAGACGATACTGTACTTCTCTTTCGTTCCAAATCATGGGAGACAACCAAAGCCTTGGCCGAAAACGGACTAGCACTTATAACTTCGTGGTTAGAAGATAACCTTCTAGCGATTAATACGAGCAAAACTAAATATATCTGCTTCAGTAAAACATCAGTCTCAGCAGCTGCACCTGCTTTCAATATAAAAATTCATACTTTTCCATGTAACAGAACAACATTTCAAGAGGGCTGTCGGTGTTTGGAACTGGGACGTGTCTATAGCATAAAGTATCTCGGTATCCTGATTGATCAATATCTGCGCTGGGACTTACATGTAAATCTTTTAGTTTCTCGTATTCGCAAGCTGATTTACGTGTTTAAAAATTTGAGGTCAGTAGCCGATGGAAAGCTGATTATTCGAACGTATAGAGCGTTATGTGAATGTATCGTGGCATACTGCATTAATGCTTGGGGAGGGATGACAAAAACTCTTATGCTAAAAGTGGAAAGGTCACAAAGGGCTGTGTTAAAAGTTGCTATGTATCTTCCTTTCCGACATCCGACAACGGATGTATACATCAAAGGTGGTGTTCTCAGTGTGAGAAAGCTTTTTGTGTATCGCTGCTTGCAGAGGTACCATAGGTTCATAGTCCCTCTACTCCCGGTCACCAACAAGCGTCGCAACAAGTTTTCAACCCCAGTGACTAAAAGCACTTTCGCTCGACGTCATATAAACTTTATTGCTCCAACTCTCTACGCAAACATTGACAAGCAGTTTAAAACTATAAATTTAAACAATTATTTGTTTAAGAAAATAATATTTAATTGGTTAGTAGGCTAAAACTATTTAGAAACGGAAGATCTGCTTATTATTCCATCTTGACATACATTGTAACGCACCTATATTATGCACAATGAATAAAAATTGCATTACAATGTAATATCTCTTCTCTTCTCCTTTTTTTTTTTTTTTTCCCAAACACACACACAGTACACACACAAACACACACAGACACACACAAACACACCCACGGCTTATAAAATTAAAATTATTCTAAATATCATCCACTTGCTGGTAAGTCGTTAATTTTTATATAGGATAATACATTTTCATCTCCATCAAATATGTGTGCATCTCGTACCAAGATTGTTTAATTAGTTCCTAGGTATGAAAACTAGCTTTTAAAATACAAGGTTTTTCTTAGTTGAAGAGTTAGTGTACAAGATATCTGTAAATGATTTTGGTTAATAAACAATTTATTTATTTATTTAAATAATTTGCAACATTTCGGGGATTTACTCGAAAACAAGTAAAACGCAATTTTCTCGAAAACTATACATTTTCACGGAACATACATGGGGGTTCTCTGGGTAGCCCTTGGAGTCCTCCATCGATGGTTTTCGTTTGGACCATATGAAACCCGACACCCTGTATAGTAAGCTCACGCACTCACCGAGGTATGCCGGTTCCTAGTTGACTGTGCATATGTCACTGACATCACCAAGCTACATAGTCAACAGGAATGACCAATAACGCAGTAGCGGCCAGCAAGATACAAGATATGAAATCGCCATGGAGCGAAGCGGCGCGGCCGCGCAGTTGGTCGCGAGCCGCGACCCTTGCGGCCAGGTCGCGCGACCTGCCGCTAGTGCGCTAACAGTCATGCGCTGCGGTGAAACTTCGGGCTTTTTTATTATTATTTTAAATTAACACTCATGAAAACAATCATTAATCACGGTTGTCTGGAAGAGATCGCTATGAGCGATAAGACCGCCCATTGATACATCATTAGAAATAATTTGTTAGTTTTAAGTTGTATCCTTTCTGTAAGTGGTGTTAAATAAAGAGTTATCTATCTATCTATCTAATCCAATATACAAAGTTATTATTATAACCTATTGGTATTGTCTCGTTGTGAATACTTTCACTACGATAGTATATATTACTCTGTATGTTATTATTAATAACTAAGGTGGTGATTAAAATAAGGAAAACAAAATCATTAAGACTGACAGTCTATATTTCAAAATAATATTTATAAATACAAATTGAGAAGTACCGATTCACAACATTATATTACCTAGATTACAGCGTTCGACAAATTCATTATCACTTATCACTTCAGGTCCATCTGTACAAGTGTCCAGAGCACTGGCTGCCCAGCTTATCTGCTGAGCGAGTGAGATCGTTCGCGCGACGTCGAGCTCTCACCGTTGCACCGCGCGCGGTCATTGCCTGCAATGCACAATAACGTTACCATACATACTTGTTGCGGAGCTAGTACTTGCGGTCGTGATGCTCCTTTACTTCTTTGATCAGCAGGTGGTCTAGGCAAGATACATTCGAAAATGGAATCGATTAAAATATATGACTGTCTAATCGATACGATAGCTCATTTCGATTATCGAATGCTGCGAGTTCTTGTCTAGACCGCATGTTTTGTCGATATTTGTTTTGCAAAATAGTTCAAAGCTTCATGAACGCAAGCTTTTCGCTCATATATGTACACTGCCTATATACCGAAGTTACATTTGTCCTGCGGCGAGAGCCAAAGAGAAGAAAAACCAAATTGTTAGACATTGTTTATACTGGCAAGTGCGTACAAAATAGTACAGTGGGTGTCCAATATAAATCCATTTATAATGCCTTAGCACAAATGTAACCGCGGCGCACGCCGCTAACAATAACATAATAACATCGACTGATTAGTGATGCGAGCAAATCTCATTAGTCGAAGAAGACACAAGGACTGTTATGAAATCATGCCAATTTACGAGATTTGTCAGGCATCAAACTATTTACAAGGTACAAATCTAAAATAAGAAGAAACTGAGAAACAAATTAATTATTACGTAAATAAAACGTGTAAGTATCATAAGCCAAGGTAACAAAATAACCAAAATTAAACAGATCATTGTCATGTCGCAGTATGTGATACAATTTGAGAACAAAAGCTTTCAAAAAGCGTCTAAGTTTAAATTAAGGCCTGACCTAAGGAATGCTGGCCTTGTAAACTGGTGTCCTATAACAAAAGACAACATTGCATGTTATAAGACAGAATTAAAGGCAAAGTTATGTCATCACAAAATTATTGCCATCTATTTACAAATGTAACCTATATTTCTGATGCACACGTCATAAATTCACACATGTTATATTAACAAGACATAATTATTAAATCATAAGAGTTTTTAATATAGTTTGTATATTGGCTATCGATTGATTGTTAAAATCTTTAGGGAGATGATATTTATCGTTCTTTGAAGCTGTTTTCTTGGCACACCTACCTATTAAAGTTAAAGTTACATTAGACAGGCTTAGGTTTGCATTTTGACTATACAACTAATACGATATATAAGTCTGACATATAAGCTAGTCCACTTGTGTGACGATACTCGCACTATATGACTATGTCCACACTGTATATCGGCATGCTTTAGAGCACAACCGACAGTGCACAAGAAACATGCCACTGAGAAGTATCTCAGTCTGATATATCTCATATATCTATGTATATCTATAGTAATACCAGTGTCAATAATGACAGCGCTATTGAATAATAAAAACAACAACTGCAGACGTAGTCGATTCGACTAACGAAATAAACGAAAACTTAAAAATGAAGGGCACAATGTGGACAAAGCATATTATTAACCGTATTAATTAAATTAAATGTCGTAATCACAACGTTCTTGCAACTTTAATTCTATGATGGCACTACTAGGATAGTGCCATCAATTGACGGGAAGAAATATGTACCTATGATATTTTTCTTACTGCCAATAGGTTACATTTAAAAGATATTGTAGTTTTAAGGATCTATCAAAGCAATTCTTACTAAGCATATAACTTAACTTCACAACAAGCGGAGCAAGATGCGCTCTAGTACCACCAGTTTCAGTCTTTACATAGAGACTGACGCTTGCCATCATCGCAAGCAACGAATTAAGAGGAAACAAATGCATATATCGCAAGCGTCAAATAAGAGAAAATGTAGTATATAGATGTCGTCTAATCATTCCCAATAGTGAGACGCGCTCCAGCTCAATCTGAAAACCAGCGTTCAGATGGACGCCTAAACATTCTTGCTGAAATATACCCATTAGGAACACAAGAACTTGGTATGGTTTGTAAGTCTATTAATATTATAAATGTGACTTACTACGTTTTGTTACTTAAACAAAGAAAGAAAACTCTAGAATGGATCTGGATGAAATTTACCACACAGATAGTTTATATCCTCGATTAATATATTTTACAAGTACTCTTTTATTGCAGGCGAAGCCATAGGACACACTTGTTTTTTATAATAACATTTTAAATTGATGTATTGCTTTGCGAAAAATCTAAAACTTGTTTTTTTCTTTCTATCTGTGTACCTAAATCTGCCTCTATTCGAATCATTTGACGATAGCAATGTTTAAGCATCTCTACTCTACTGTAGACACTGTTTATCCAGGCGAGTTTAGACAACGGTGGTGTGTAGTGTGTAGTGCGTACATACCGAGCCGTTGATGCGGCGGCAGCTTGTTGAAGAAGGGATGTTTGAGCGCGTCCCGCAGCGTGAGTCGCTGCGCCGGCTCGTACTCCAGCATGAGCGCGATCAGGTCGAACAACGCGCGCGCCTCCTCGCCCGTACTCGACAGGTACCTCTGAAATTATATAAATTATATACATAATACATTACACATTTATTAATATTTAAATAGTATAGTATAGTAATAGGATGGAAAATTACAGCGGATAGACCTAAATGGAAGAGAATGACATATTATTACATCAACACCCCACGGACGTTGAATAAGGGTGGGAAAGATGATGATGACAGACTTCACAAAAAGATGATCAAATTCGTGTGAATGTTACTTTTTATGGACGTTTAGTTTATAGATTTTTTTTGTAGAGGCCACACAAATTTGATGGGAATTTTAGAGATACGGAACACTTCCAAACATAAAATTATACGCGCGGTACGCATGTGTAGCCTCTTAGTTTTAAAATTATATATATTTTTTTACACTTGACGCCCATGTCTAGTTAATTACAGTAAAAAAAGGCACATATTCTAGAAGTGCTAGAAAATGAGACGCTAGACTACGGAATCTGTAGATTTTTATGATCGGCGTTATGTTGGCTATGGGGAGGTGGATAGTCAAGTATCTTTGCAGATATGGTCTCTTTGGTTTTCCGATATAAACGTCTACAGATATCTACGTTGGATTTACAGAACAATGCTCAAGCATGGAATTGGGCCGGTAGTCTCTACATGCATAGCGATGAATTTCGACCCATAATCGTCGATAAGAAATGAGATGCAGATAACAACTGTCTAGCTGCATCTCTTTCTACTAGACGTTTGCGATGACAGGGCGCATCGCTATCAATGTGGAGACTTCCACCCCTGGTCTTAGTATAGATTGAGGTCATTATTTGATTGGTTAAATCGCAATAGTAGTTACCCAATCAAATGACACATACATTCTAGCCGATCATGGATCGGTTTGTCGTTAGGATGATGTACAGCTCCATCTAATCTACAATTGCGATTATTACTATTTCAACTATGCAATTAAATTGAACGGATATGTTCCTTCAGAAAGATACACACATCAGTTCATAAAGGCAAAGTTAGTATGTATACATTACAAATCTAGAACGGACATCTATTAACAGTTAATAACAGACGTTAAACGACAATAAAGCGAGCACAATGCGCAATTTCGCTGCAATAATTATGTATTTCGGTCGGGTACTCTAACATCACTAAAATAATAATAAAACCACGAACCGTTAAATTAGTAATTTAAGTAAGACAAAGCGTACCGAGGAAGCGGCAGCTATGACCGTCCGCAAAACAAACAATTTTCCACAGAATTACGTGTATTTATGTAGCGCGACTATCTCTCGCATCAGTTTTACGTAATTCAGTTACATACAATGCACTACTCGTAAACTCGGTAGAAATTCAGAGATATACTTGATAAACCATACTGTAATATTATAACTTAAGTTCCGCCGTAGACAAAGTGAAAGTGTGAGCGGTCGGTTTTTACTCATTTAGTTACATAAATATGATAAATTTGTTTACAAAAATTGCAAGTTACACGTAAATCTGACAGTGTTAGATGCGATGAACTAACGTTGCCAAATGTTGGTCTCCAAAATAAATTTACGAGCAACTAAACATATAAAAACATGGCGAGCCAGATTCTGCCCACTCAATCAAACCAGTATGATTTTGTGTACATAGTACCTAGAGAGAACGCTTTTAATAGTTTCGGGCCAGTATTATCGGTTCCTCATAAAGTTTCAGATAGTTATCTGACAGAAAGTTCATAATAGGCTATTACTTATAAGGGACAATACATTATATCAGGAACCGGTAAATATGGTCCTAATGGTACTAAAAAGGCACGTGACTTACCAATAATGGCTTGCAGTTTTCTCTAACGTATCTGCCCGCAGATGATTTTTCATCCCAGTCTAATTTTCCATGATAAAAGTATTTTGTTCTAGTTTTACGTGCCATTCTGTAACATAAAAATAAACAAATAGATACAAGTTAGAAGTAATCGGTATTCACGATAATTATTTATAAATAAATTGCCGTGGGTTGGAATATATAAATAGATTAATTAAATGCCTAAACCGGTCACGATGCTAGAACCATGAGGAAGTGACATTAATATGATTATAAGCTAAGGCCTCGAGAACAAATTACTATAGCCATACTCTTTTTTATATCTGATAGGCCAACGTTTGACTTCCGTTCACTATCACACCTGGTGATAACTTATGATGTGGTCGAAGATGGTGAACACACGTAAGCCTAGAATGGTCTGACTCTCAAGGGCTATAATGTGTGCCGGAACGCCGTAACGTTATGACAGCAGATAATTAATAATTCTCGTTATTTAGTTTGCTTGATCAGCATGGTCACCACAATTTCACCTGATATTTTAGTGAAGATGCGGACTACGGCGAACTAGTACGCTTGGTCGGAAGTAACCTATTCACTCGTGAATTGAAGACCCTAAGACGGTACATACGTTATTTGATACGTTTCGTCAAACAAAGCTGTCAAGTCATATTAGACCCTAAAAACGACAAAACACGGTATTCGTTCTAACAGTGTTTCCCAATTAGTGGTACGCATACCCCTGGGGGTACGTAAAGTAACATTAAGGGGTACGTGCGGTAATCTCTAGACGATACTTGTGTGATGGCCTACAGAACGCTGGCGTACATTTTGCAGTTTGAGGGGTACGTGAGATGAAGTCGTTTTTTGAAGGGGTGCGCAACTAACTGGGAACCACTGCTCTAGAACTTCCCTCACAAACAGCATTATTGTTTTAGTATGATTCCCTCACTAATATAATAAAGCTTGTAAGTTTGTCACTCAATTACTCAAAAACGGCTGAAAGGATTTGGATGAAATTTGGCACACAGATAGTTTTAACCTGAGACACATACATTTACTTTTGAACGCGGGCGAAGCGAAGTAAGTAACAGATCACGACACGAGAAAATGTCGCGTAAATAAGTATACTAAATGAGTATTAGAAGACGGTTACCTGTAAGGAATGGGCCCGAGGATCCTCTCCATCATGGCGAGGTGTTCTCTGTTATCGTGCGTCTGGAACAGCGTGATGCCGAGGTACAGCTCGAACATGATGCAGCCGATAGACCACACGTCGCACGGCTGCGACCACCCCAGCTCTGTAATTACCACCACATTCATCTTATTTAAATGTATTATCATCGTGTTCACTTCACTATAATGTATATATGTTTTCTTTATTATGGTAAAACGTAACAGGAGAAGCACGACGCTCGCCTAATGGTAAGCGATGACGTCTACCTATTACAGATACAGCGGTACGCGTGCACTCATGTCACTGCACTGCGCCTGTTAGCTTGAGACATAAAGATGTTGAGTCTCACATGCCCTGTAATTTCATTGGACACCTTGCCATTTCAAGCGAAAAACATGCCTATTTCACGGCTGAAAATTAATTGGCAAACTGGTGGTACCGCCCCAGGCGGACTAGCAGAAGTACAAAACTACTCCTACTACTACAAAAAATGTATGTTCACTGCACAATCTAAGGCATCTTCAGTTGCACTCCAGTGAGCGCAATCTTCGGCCTCCGCACATCTCATTCCGTTCTTGGCAGATCTCTATGAAAATCAAATCTCGTTTGTCACAAAACACTTAAAAAAAATCATCGCTCCACATTGTATGGCGTCCTCCGCTATACTTGACATCGTATGTCCTGTCATTTATTCTTTTGAATTACCTTTTTTTATGCCGGTCCACAATTACTTGGCCACTAGAGATACTAGTGGCCAAGTGATTGTCCACCTTAAAGTGAAACGATGTAATCTAAGATAGAATCCTAAAGCGGCAATATAACACGCGGAAAATAACTGTAGCGGCAATGTGACATGCGAATAACAACTGACTTTAGCAGCAATGTGACACGCGAAGAACTGACTTTAGCGGCAATAATTTAATAATACGTAGTTTGCCTTCGTTACATAGCTTCGAATTTCGTGCAGGTAGAAATACATACAGATACTTTCCTAAACCAGCATACCAATTAAGTAGTTACGGATAAACATCGGCCTTGCAAGTGTATCACAATCTGTCTGTTCACGAATTAACGTGGGCGCTATATTTAAGCTGTGTCTTTAAATCGTTACATATTTTACAGAACTAAACATAAGTTACGTAATTAATATATATATATATATATCATGTACAATTTATTATACCTATCATAAATACAATGGTATAAGTGACTCATATGTATATAAACCTATATAGATATAGGTTTATGTATATTATATATATGGCTATATTTGCGTAGGTAGATGAATATAAATAGATATAAAATGGGTAATACAGAGAGTATTATCAACAGGAAAGCACGCCATGAGCCAGTGGTCTCTGAGCCACAATAAACGGGGAAGTAAATATTCCATTAAGTGATAGCTGTTTAAAATAGCCGCCACTGTACGCACGAGCGAGAGGTTCTCGGTATAGTTCATCGGTGTAACTGTCGTAAACAATCTTTGTCAATTGACGACATTATCTCGCATTATGTATCACTTACGGTTATATCGACACCGTATATCACTTGCACTAGTTATTGTAAGTGTAATTCAACGGAGGAGTTTATAATTAGTTGTGGACTACTGGATAAGTCTTCACTAGTTATGATTGTTGATAATGTTTGTAACCTTCAATCAATTAATGGGAAATATGAGATCCACTGCGTAACAAAGCAAAACGCACTCGAATAATCGCCCGACGCTATTAGAATTTGGATTAAAGTCAGCATCTCATAACTTCAAGAGAAGCACGTTGCCATTTTGGTACTTGTTAAACATCGTATATAAAATAAATAAGGCGGAAGCCCCGGCCGCTAAGGTAAGACGACGGCGGCTACGAGAAAACAAACTCTAATATATATGGCAGTGGTCGGTAGTGGTTACTCCACCGCGTGCAGAGCTAAGAGTGAGTAGCATCAAAGAGGTTACCTAGTATAACTTCAGGCGCTCTGTAGTGCCTGGTGGAGACGATAGTGCTGTGGTGCTCGTGGTCGAACGTCGCGCTGCCGAAGTCAATTAATCTCACGTCCGTGCGCTTCACTCGCAGCTGGTCGTGTGTCTGCAATGTACGACATATATCGTTGGTTAAGTCTGACTTGAAAACACTAAAACTAACAATAACCACAATATACGTACATCTTACGTTATCGGGTAGCGGACAAGCATGACGCTCGCCCGATAATTGATAGGCGATGTCGCCTCCCTATGTAGGACATGTAAACGATATCGCAGCAGACCGTATTGTCGTCCTGCCACCACACCGAAACACCATATGTTTAGCAGGACGAGCTCTAATGCAGTGGATACTGGATAGTCAAAATATAGCCTTCTTGAGCTGTAAGGCAACTTTTTCTATAGTACAACCAGACGTACTAATTGGTATGCGACATCGCTACATGGTGTACATTTCATCAATACACACGATGCGACTTGCTTCAATATTCCTCATTCGCACTGCAAGTAATGAAATTAATTGCCTGAGTCGTCTGTTTCGCGATAACTATACCATCTGGGGGTCTTCAAGTCGCGAATAAAAAGTATGTTACAGGCAAGCGTGCTACGTCAAGGACCACATCGTCTCTTAACATCAGGTCAGATGTTAGTCAATCGCTTGCCTATTGAGCATAAAAATGGTTTTTTTTTTCTTAGCTATTATATATATTTGCCTAATACTCAGTACGAGCTGCAGTATTGAACCTTACTTTCCTTTAAAATGATAGGTAATCTTATTGTTACCGTATCAAAGAAAGGAAACTTATGTTTATTTATTTATGCTCAGTACAGATAAGATAAAAATGCAGTATTTATATTAATCTGATCCTGGGTAATACAACGGATAATGTCTTACATAAAAGAAGATAAAGTAAACATAGCAAACTTTCAAAATGATGTGTAGGATAAACACGTAGAAAAGCAACCGGTTTTCTAGCAGACGACAAGTTTTTCTAACCGCGTGAATTACTACCTGTTAGAAATTATGGATCACAGGCGTCAGTGCGACCACTTTACTCAGCGGTACCAGCTTTCTACCGGCTGACGAGTGGTAGGAAGGCTAATATTTATCTTTACTCAAATATTGTGTATCATACAATCATTATGGTAAGTTTACTCAGGTGTACATAACACATGTGGGTTTAATTTAATTATCTTGTCTTGCCCAATCAGTATCATTCACTTTATTATGATTTTATTTCAAACTTACCAATACGATACCCATTTATTATTTTAAAACACATTTTTCTAAATTCTACGTAATATTTTAAAGTAAGTAAACTATCAATATATGTATTGTCTATAGTTGTAAAATTGGAAAATCACTTAAGGCACAAGCTCAGATTTATAGTTCATAACGGAAGAGAACTGGTACCTTATATCACGGGTCTTAGAACCTAGTTTAGGTACCAGGGTTTTCCAATATCCATGTTGTAACTAAAGCCTATTTCATGAATAAATTATTATTCATTTATTTATATGTATGTTGTTGCCTATTGTAATATATGTAGATATGTCTTTTAAATGGATTTAATTTCAGTGACCCATTGGAAATGTTTTTCTTCCAAAAATAGCTACAATGAGCAGCTGTGCTATAAGCTAATAATAGTATAAGTACAATGAACTAAAGTACTTATGAATAAAAATAAAAACAAAACATCGGTACGATAGTGGTCGTAACTCAACTACAGCTATGGGGGAATTAATTTAGAATATCACGATCGCGATAAGGAATATTAAAAGAAATGGCAGAAATGCTTGTCATAAGTAGATCACCATATTAAAGAGGCGAGAACAGTGACCTGGCTTAGTGTTTTGTGAAAAAGAAAACAAAGTAAATGATTATTGTGAAAAATGAGAGCAACTATCATACAATCCGTTGCCAGTCAGCTTAAAAACAAATTAAATTACTTACAAAAATAATATAAAATAATTGACATTCGCATGACTTGTAATTTTTTGGTAGCAGCTTTCATAATTATCGCCAAAATCTCGGCCATGTCAGGAATTGTCACCAACCAATCAGGGAGTCATCCACGGGTACTTTTATTTATTCTGTGCTTACGGGACGGTTATAGTTATCTTGCCGTATCCGTAGACATTACTGTATTCACTAATACTATAAGTTCTCAAAGTGCTTGCGCATAGGGTCATTTAAAGCAATACATTATTGACAGATTTGAGAAAATATTTGAGTTAAGAGGGAACGGGGGGTGCACTTTTCCATACAAATGTATTCCCCCGTTTTCTCCCTGTAAAATGCTTCTAGAGCAAAATTTGTATTTACATAAAATCAAGGTCTGCTGTAGCTACTCCCCTATCATTTGCTTTTATTGAACAACCAATTGCAAAAAGAAATATAAGCCTTTTAATCTCCTCTTTGAGATTTTTGAAGAGTAATATTTCTATTTATAATTGGTTGGTCAAAAAAAGAAAATAATAGGGATGTAGCTACAGCAGACCTTGATTTTTTGTAGAAACAAAGTTTGCTCTAGAAGCACATGCGAGGGAGGGGACGGGGGAATACATTTGTATGGAAAAGTGCACCCCGCGTTCGCTCTTAATGTTATTTTGCCGCGTCCGTAGACATTATTACTGTATTCCCTAATACTATGAGTTCTCACAGTGCTCGCGCATAGGGGCATTCAAAGCAATACATTATTGACAGATTTGAGAAAATACTTGACTTAAGTCCACCGCTAAACATCTGTTGTCAAAATAATCTTAAATAAGAGTGTTAAGTGCCCCGGAGACGGTCATTCGAAATTGTCAATGGGCATCAATCAATATTTCCATCATTCGCTTTATACCTCGTAGTTGCGATTGACAATGGCTTCAATTGCCTTTGTAGAAGATTATTTGGTATATCAATGACGTGAAAATTGACAACTTCTTATGACCGTCTCCAGGGCACTTTAGTCCGGCATAAAAATAAATGTGTATAAACTCACTTTCTTAGAAGGATTATATACAGAGATGACTTCGTAGTCGCTGTCGACGAACAATATGTTCTCCGGCTTGAGATCTGTGTGCGTGAGTTTGTTGTCGTGCAGAAACAACACGCTGTATATCAGCTGGTACGCGATGTGACGCACTTGTTCCAGTGGGTAAGGCTGGTAGTTGTTGTCTTTCTGTCAATTACACACGAATATTAATTACTCACCTGCCGTTATTACCTATAATTACCACTTATCAACTTAATAATAAAACTATATACTCGTATATATATATATCATAATCAGCTTATAGGCGAAAGTGAACAACTGATTAAGGCGCCAATTTACAATCGAGGCTTATACATCTCGCTGATTTGATTCAGGATCTCTGTGTATTTAAACTACGGCGTTATAAATAAGTTAACGGAATGCATATAAATATAATAAAAAATAGAATAAGCATGCTGCCATAAATTAAGTACAGACTTCTGTACTTTATTTTCTATGGTTTATTAACCTACAATATACATATTTTTGCATTTTTTGCACCTTTAAAACAAGTTGAAGAGCGCGCTGGCTGTTTATTGTGGTATTTAGTAAGATACAATAAAACAACTCACCAGGAAGTCGAACACGCTCTGTCCGAGCATCTCGAACGCGATGCACATGTGTCCGTGGTACTCGAACCAATCCAACATCTTGACACATAAGCTGAAACAGAAACGACGCGCTCGTTAACATTTCGCACGATTCGATTCAGCGATCAAGGGCGCTCGAGCACATTATAGATTTTATATTAAAGTTAGATGCAAGCGCAGACGGTATTTTTGTTTCTAGTTGACATCGGGTAGTTGGCTGGCGGCGCGCCAGGCGGGACCGTAACGTCGCATATAACGCGCAAGGTCAAATATTGTTACGGTGCCGCCGCGCACCGTTGTCAACAATGCCGCCGCGAGCGCATCGCCATGCTCTGTCCTCCCCGAGATACTCACTTTTTGCAGTCGGGATCTAGCTCAGCTAACTTTTCTAATACGTTTATCTCCAGTTTTGCAGCCTCTCTGTACTTCTCCACGTTTTTGATGATTTTCAGAGCCATTCTGTGCTCCCTGCGGAGGTAAAGAAAGATAAGTGTAACAAGTTCGCCGGAGAACGGAATTCTCTCGCAGCATAGCATAGAAAGTAGACGAGTTAGAATAAACAAATGGAAATAGAGGTGAATAATTGACGCGAGGCGCGCACTGCCACACAATGTGTGTCATAGTTTGCCGGTGCGCGCCAGTGTTAACGACACCGACCGACTTTTACAAATAAATTAATATTTATACATGTCTTATTTTTACGTGCGGGGAAAATCTGTTATATTATTTAGACATGCAATGCCGTATAAAATCAGTTGAAACGATGAAGACCGTCGGTGTCATAATACGATAAGGACAAATCGCGGATGCATTCATCACGCCATGCGCGGGGTCGAGTCGGTGCATGCAGACACAACAGAGGTAAGGGCGGCAGACGGTACAACGGTACTTACATTTGCAAGTCCTTCACCTCGACCACTTTTCCGAAGGTGCCCTCACCGAGCGTGTCGATGATTTTGTCTGAAATAAAAGCAGAACAATTAATCAACTGTTGCGCTGAACAAAGTCATGATGGAGTCCGAAACACATCGGTGACGAGTGTATCGGATTGAGAATGTCATGTGAAACTTCTCCCCGGTCCGTTTTCACCGGTGACCGACGAACGGAGCTCCAACATGACTCGCGGGACAGAACAGTGGCAATGAACTGATTTAAAAAGTCAGCATATCGCTTTAGTTACGGCAAATAAAAGTGGCAAATTAAAATTGAAACAAAAAATAAATCTTCTCGAACGATTCACTGAACCGTAAAGGACAATTCTCAATAGTCGAGAGAATAGTGATTTGCTCTCGAGTTTCTGTAGGGATGAAACATTGTAGAGTGTACGCGTGTATGTTTATATTTTGAATATTTTAAGTGTGTGAATGCGTTCGTGACGCGTTGCGTATGTAGTGTTAGTGAGCGGTGTGTGTAACTGAATGTATCGGTAGGTGGCGTGTGAGTGGATAGTTATGGTACACGAACATCGGGCTCCCATGACATATCCGGGCCAGTAGACCAGATGTCCGTCCTTGTCGTCCTTGACGGAGGAGCGTGCCCGCGAGGTCTGCACCGGCCGCACCGCCGCACAGGTCGCACAGGTCGCCGCACCGCCGCGAGCCGCACCAGCCACACGCCCGCGCACCACGCCACATGCACGGAGTCGCAGAGCGCCACACGATCGCCACGACCGGGACCCGAGTAGTGTTGTACCCAACAATCAGACAATGGAACGGTTGCCCGTCAGACAAGCGACATTTGGTATTGGAGTGTCGTACATGCTGTTAGGAGGGCGGACGCAGGACGAGCGGGCGGAGCGCTGCCGCCGCCCGCTCCGGGAACGGGAGGAGCCGGGTGGGATCCGAACTTCGACCGACACTCGTTAAACTTCTCCACTCTCGCAGTCTTTCGCACAATGTTAAGGGAACAAGTGTCCACCCGAGCCTCTCTTTACATTCTTCAAATAAGGTTCTAATCCTGACGTAGACGGATGTCGATCTATATATTCCTTCTTTTAGATCTGGTTATAGAAAATAGCTTTGGATAAATTATATAGACATTTTAGCGTTAAAACACGCACAAAACTCATGCACTAAACAAAGCACCTTTGTATGTTATTAAAGCCTCGACAATCAAAGAAATCACTGTTAGTTGCGCGTCTACTAACTGCAAATATTTTGACGTTTTATTCTCAAATTAAATATTACGTAAATATTGTATGTCTTCCAAACAATAAATAACCTAATAAATTAAAGGTAGCCAGCCTCCAGCCCGAATAATATTTTTGCCTGATCGAGATCGAGGAAAATAGATATTCGTAGGTAACTAACAAAACGTTACAAAATCAATTAAAACGAAACCTAAAGATTTTTATTATTTTTAATACAATTTTGAGCCACCATCAATCTACTCTTGGCAGATAGTCCGACTGGGCATTTTGAAATCCTTCTTACATGACGTTAACCATAAAGACCGGTACAGAAATTTATAATATGCAAACTATAAGTAGGGACGTGTACTTAATTCTTAATTATATTTTTTTACAACAATAATAAACTAGTAGTAATATTTAGGCAACACTCAACAGAGAACTAAAAGTGTTCTAAGCTTCTAAGAGAAAAATTCGGTAACGGCACGTGAAATAATAATTTAAGATCGTTAACAAAACGAAAAGAAAAACCGACTTCAAATGCCGCGCTAGTTATTTTCAGTACTAAGTTTGAGGTGTTTATCTCCATATCTCAATGTGACCAATCGGGAAGCATATTCTTTCAAATGAAGAAATAATTTTTCAAATCGTTTAATAAATGACTGAGTTCTGAGGTCACAAATGTAAGAAAAACACCTTCTTCCAATTGAAACATCGTGTAATGGGCGCAAACTTTGTATAATATACATCCACAATACACACCTAAAAACATATATACAGCCGAATTGAAAACCCCTCCTTTTTGTGCAGTCGGTTAAAACGTAATATAACGTACGTAGTGCAAGCTTTGATGTTAGGTATATTTTAGTGTAACATTTTAACCCCTTTGTGTTCTTTCTTTTGTTGAGGAGTACGAGATTTAAATGTAATGTTGTATCAGTTTAGATTGACATAATTCAAAAAGTAGGTATCATCATAATCATCAATAAAGTGGATACAAAAATAGACGGACCAGGTGTATGTTAGCGGCACACAGAGGCGCAGGCGCAGGCGCAGGCGGTGTTAGCTTGTGCTTACAGGCGGCGTGATCGCTCGCCGCGTGTGGTGCCGCGGACGCTGCGGGCGCGCGCGGCTGCGCAGCTCGGGCGGCAGCACCACCACGTCTCCCACGCCAAGCGGCTCCGGCTTGCGAGCCCCCGTGCCCTCCACCGGACCCTCCTTCGAATCTTTCTCGACCATTCGCCCGTACATTTCATCGAGGTGCGCATACTTCATTATCAACCCCTGTATCTCTTGCCGTTTCGCCTCCCGTTCGCTCAATATTATGCGATCGCCTACCGGCGTTTTATCGTCATCCTCGTCGCTCGAGGGAAAGTATATTTGCTTCTGCCCGGCTCTTTCCCTGACGGGCGACGAAGCAGGTGTTTTTGTTGTAAATTTTGAATTAAATTCCTTGCCCGCCTGAAGAGGGGATATTAAGTCCCGATTTCCCAGTATGTGACTCATCTCTATGGGTCGCAACGATAGCTTTGCGAGCTTTCTATCGTTTTCGCTCTTTTCGGCTCGGAGCGACCTGCGCTGGTGTTTTCGATAAACGCTGTCTCTATCCTTTCCGTAGTGGGTTTTAACTTCTTTGAGGCTGACGTCGACTCCATTTTTAAATTCATCCTTGTCTTTTTGTTTCTGAGAAGATAATCTTCGATCGGCCGTACTTCTAAACGGTGTTTTATCGCGAGTTTTTTCACGAGAATAATTATTTCTCCTAAATGAATTTTCACCAAACACAGCCGTCGTCAGGCTTCTCATTAAACCCCCTCGGGGCAGAACCGGCTCCGGTTCTAGAGTTTTATCCCGATCTTCTTTTTCTTTTCGAGCTCTTTCCTTTTTCTGAACAGCTATTCTGTCTAAAACGGACGAGTATTTGTCTTCCAAGCGGCTGCGGGTGCTGCCCAGGTAAATTGCACTTTCTATATTATTGTTGGCTTCCTTGAGAGGATATCGTTTAGTCAACGGCGATGATTTATTATCTTTCATGTGCGCTCTACGGAATGAGTCACTGCGTGTGAGACCACTAATGCTGGCGGCAGAATGCAAAGGCGACGTGTCGATACGGGATTTAGGTCCGCTCCCCAGGTAACCGTACGCGCGGTCGTCGGCCAGCTTCCGAGCCGCGGTCGCGCCCGTGCCGGACGTCAGCGACATGTACGGCGGGATGTGCCCGTTGTTCTCGTAACGGCGCACGTTCGACAAAACGGAACTTTTATTAGAAAGGAATTTGTCGTCGTACCGCGATCGGGCAGCGGACATCTTTCCATCGGCGGGCGTTTCAGTCTTTTCAGATGGACGTCTCGTCAAGCGGTTGATGAAGCTGGAGTAGCCGTCCGACAGTAGCTGAGTCACGCTCGTGGTGGACGAGCGATTGTATCGTTGCCGCCGCGGACTCGTGGTACCGTTTCCGTTTATGCTAGCCATATTATTTGATTTGGTAAATTTCGCAACTGATTTATCCTGGATTAATCACATATTCCATAAACAACATATTTTCACGACACACACTGCTTGACGATCACCGGTTGTAGCGGCGTGATGGTCCACCACCGAACATTACACTGGTACTATCTAGAGATTGAGAGCGTACCTAAGACCGAGCGAATTTCAGAAAGATCACTAGCGCAGTCGAGTGCGGCCGTCGGTGCCAAGTAATGGTCGCGGACTAAAAATATCGGCAACCCGTGGGAGCGCCCTCCCGCGCACTCCGGAGGTGCCCGTCGCGAACACATTTCTTCGCATTACACTTCATTACCTATCTGTTTTTTGTAATGCATTCATTAATGTTCATGGTGTTTGAACTCTTATAATTCTATCACTACTCGGCCATTGGATTGGTATTATTTGATGAAGCAGAAGATTTTTTTCATTCCTTTACAAAAATAAATATTTTGCCAAACATAATTTCTCTGCTATTATCGTGGTCGCTGACATCAACGCCAGACGTGCGCGCTTAGTAGATATGTTATTATTCGCAGTTATTCTGTTTATAATTTGGTTTGATTTGCGAGTTATCGGCTTACAAAGTGGTCGGTACAGAAGTCGCAGTATCGTATCATCCATTTGGGTTTAACAATAACTTTCATCGAGACGTCAAGGTAGCCAAAACAATTGTTTCTGTCAGTAAGTAGTGGGTAATTGGGTCAGTGGAGCGAATACGAGCCTGGCGGCCATAGCGCACGCGGTGGCCACGTATGGTGCCTATCATATGGTCTCGCTCAGCTCTGCGTTACCAGTTACACCATAGGTCAACATGTTATCTTTCCAAGTGATGACAACCGTGCCTTATCAGTGCGGTCGAAACCACCAGACGCGAGCGCAAACGATAATAGCTTTAAGATACATTAATATATCTCATATCAGACACGACTACTATACGTGACGTCGCGTTGTTATCTCAACTCACAACAATATCAAAGAACACCGTAAACTTTGTTTATTATTCTATTTTTTTTTCAATTATTAATTCCGCTTTAGCTATACAATGTTATTTCTGTACTCTTGTAGGCAATTTCAAGGCAGTTACCGTTGGAACGTTAGTATTGTATGCAAGCATGTTTTCGATTCCTAAGGTGCTTGGAAAAGCTTTGTTTGATTTGCATGTTATGTCGGCACCCTGTGTTTTTGAGTGGCCTTGGTTTACGATTTTATAACCACATTGCATGTTAAGTAAACAATATTAATATATTCTTCTTATTTTGGTTAGAGGCCCGAAGGACGATTTGGGATGTTTTGTGTATTTTTTATGTCGTCAGAGACTTTTGAGGAGAACGTCATCTCTTTTTAAATCGGTTGAAAACAGAGGTTTGAAAACCTCATAATAATCGTCGTTATTGAGCTAATAAATAAATGAAGGTGTGAAATTGATTTAAGTAAAAACAGTATCAAGTAAATTTGGTGAAAAGCTATTGTAACGGGAACGTACGAGTAATGAAGAATTTCGTGAATACTGTGCCAAATTCATACACATTCAAATTTGTATACGCACCCCATTATAATTACAATACTCATTTAATGTCAAAGGATAATTGAAATCAACAAATTGTTGAATAGTTTTTAGTAAACTGGAAGTTTTTATCCTGTAGACAGCTAAATATACGGTGAGCACAACACATAACACTATAGTTAATGATTCGTCAGCACTACGTATCGTTGGAAATATAACTACGGAACTATTCGAATACATTGCAGTTGTTTCTTGTGAGGATGTGCTCGTGAGACTGGTAATTCTCGAACAGCTGTTCTTACGCCGGGGTTCTAGGGACAAGGCATAACAAGGGGCACTGACAGGTAAAGACCCTCTCCGCACGCATAGACCGCCATTTTGGTCCCGCTCTAGTGGAATACAATAATACTTAATAATAATAGAGGCGGAAACTGAATAATAAAATACCACAAGGCTAAACGAAACTTTTTAGCAGCTGTTTATTTGAATTTATGAAATGTAATTTAAAACGTAAAAGAATAGTGATTCTTAAAAAGTATCCACTATTTATCCTTCCTTGTAGGTAGGTAAAAATAAATTCTCGTTTTAGTATCTATATAAATATTATAATGCATTGTCATCGGGTTCATTGAACTACTACTTAGAGCGTTTTAAATTAATAACTCGTCATATCAGCGTTGCAAACAATGTAAAAAATACATGCCTAAAAATATTTCATACTTCAGTATCTAATAGTAGTGAGTACATTGGTATTGTCGAGGCTCGTAAAACATCAGGTGGTGGTGGAGGGACTACGATACAGTATTTACGTTTAGGTTACACTTTTTGAGACTAACCTTGCCCACCAGCCTACTACAGGCACCGTCGACATCGAATAGGATTTCAGCGACAACGGACAACAATTTCGAAACATCGTGCCACTTGCACCCGTGCTCCTTGAGAAACCGCTTGTAAAGTTCATAAAAGGAGGTAATTCGGAGGGGTAGCCGCGGGCGATCTTGCTTCACAGATACATCTGTCATTATGCACTTCGTAATCCGAACAACTATTGCACTCAATCTTGCGGTTCAGCTGAATGTAAACACCCCGCTTCGCGATAGGGGCGAGCGGCCTCCCCGCCGGTTATTATACAACTGCGAGCGATACGCCACTCTAATCTAAGCTAACCAATGTAGGGATAGGGACGCGATTGTTCACTAAACGATACTACGAACGCAGTTACACAAAATATACATATGTATTAAAAATACGATGAATAAGAGACGTTAGTAACCGCACTGGACAAAGTCTGAGACGTTACTAAGAACGGTACGCCATGTAGCTCTTCAATTAACGACAGCCAAATGGAACAAACAAATTGTAACCGAGCTTTCAGTTCAAACAGGATATATCCGCGTCCAACTGATTCGACATGCTGGTCATCATCACTCCAACCATCTTTGATATATTATTTTTACAAGTTTTTATATTAATTGGGATCATTGAGTGAAAGCCTTTCTAAGTAAACAGTTTTGTTTTTCTTTGATGAAATGGTCAGAACGATAGTGCGGAATTTTACAGCTTATCGAAGTATTTTATCTTTATCTTCATTTAATTAATAAAAGAATAGGTTGGTTTTATTTAATCAGCAGTAAAATTATTGCGATATCTGTACGGTTTATTTATTCTTTCCAAACGGTAAGACATAGTTAGCTTCGATAACGATAAAGGCTTTTTTAGCCGAGAGTGAAATGCCTATGCGGCCATTGAAACAACACAAGCAATATTGGCAAGGTCGGCCGGAAGGAACAGGGCATTACCAAATAGATAGGTGCGCTAAACCACTGGCGAACCGCATTTATCAGACCATATCTTGACCGACCCGACGGTAAGCACGCCACACAAGGCAATATTAATGTTAAGCGTTAGCACCACATTCTAACCAAACAATGAACTTGGCCTCCAAATTCCGGCCATAGGATGTCAACCAAATAAGAAGTTCAGAGAATTCCTAAACTTGGTTAATTTCAGGTTAATTATCGCAACGTGAAAGCATAAGGAATGCAGTGCGACAATTTTAATAGCCAAGTAGAAAATGCAAATAGTTTTAGGTTTAATGAGTCGCTCGTTTTGTCTAAATAATTTTACTATTTTATTTATCAAATGCGACGCGTCGGCAGTTACTAAATTCACAAAAAATATTCTTTGATTTCAAACATAACTTCAGATCTTGCATTTCAAGAATGTGAAGGTTTGCCCGTTTGCAATGAAGTCCGATTCGAGCCGGTTTCCATGAGTCAAATTATAAGATAGCTACTGTGTCACAACAATGTAATTGAAACGTGGCTAAGTATCTCTGCCTATATTACTCTCGATTAGTCAAATGTGTAACTAAGAAAATGTAAAAGAACCGGCATTTTTAAAATTACAATAGAATAGATGTATTGCGATGTATGCTTTTTAGTGTCAGTATTACATATTTTAAATAGTGTTGCTACTTAAATTAACGAATATTTACTTAGTTATATATAATTGAATGTCTAGTTTCGCCTAGGTGAAGGTGATCAATGCGATACTATTTCCGTGCGCATGCGTCGTTATGTTTATAGCAATAGAATTTGTTGAACGTGGCGCCATCTAGTTTTCGCTATTAGAATTGCTTACTTTGTGCTAGCATGGTTGCTCTATTTCGATCTTTGATAAAATTTTTGATATTCATTCTTTTGAACACGGTTAACTTTATAATTAAAAAAACAAAATGTTCAAAATGTTAGTACAGTCTATAGTTACACTGCTGAAACGGTTAAAATAATAATATAATGATGATTATTTTTGCACAATCTCGATCAAACTAGAAGTAGTGCGAAAAAATAGGGAAGTAATTATTTTTTAATTCTAGAAATGGATAAGATAGACAAAGAGGGCAGAGACTGAAGACTAATTCAATCCTTGACCTAATAATATCATGCTAAAATAGATGCGCATTGCTCCCGATGCGCTGGCAGCGCTTTGCGCTCAGTCCTGATATCAACATAGAATTCATTCAACTTCTATTAACTTCTAACACTATTAGTTCACTACTATAATGTGTTGGCTGACCTCTACTTCCTTGGGTTGCTTCTCAAGTTTTAATTGAGACGTTGAGTGCACTGGTGCTGCTTGGGACGGCGCAAAAGAACATGACGGTTGAGGTTCTTCAGTCGGCTGTTGTGTTCCTCTTACTTGCGGTAGTGACGGAGGTTTCTGGCTCTTCTCGAAAGCAGGCCTACTTTCCACTTTCTGGACCCGAATCTGTGGCGGAGGGACTGCGTTTATCGGTTTGTCAGTAGGCGGCTTGCGTGGTAGCCACGAAGGCGGTACAGCGGGAGGAAGTGGGTGCGATGCTTGTTGCGTTAATTTTGTTTCACTCGCGTCATTTTTTGGATTTACAGATTTATCTGGCGGTTTAGAAGGCACCGCTTCTTGAATATTGTCTACATTAGATAGCGTTGATACTTCTATATGTTGTAGTACGCTTGCAGCGATACCAGTTGTAGAAGCTACATGCGGTAAAGATGGTGATGGTAAACTGTCAAGAATTGGAATAGATGGTAACTGATTCAGAGGTAGATGAGATGCTGTTCTACATGACAATTTAGTATCCATTTCCTCTTTATTGATGATTAGCTCTTTTTTATCATCGGTCTCTGTTACGATATTAGTATCTTGCAGATCGAGAGGAGCGGCTGGTGACAATTCGTCTCTACTTTGAGAATAATCGGCACTATCACAGCATGACAGTTCATCAAGACTTTGTACTGGATCCAAGGCAGATGCCTCATGATAGTCTGTGGAACATGGAGATGTGTCGTTGCTTGTATCGTCGTCTCCATCCAGTATTTGTAAGCTTTTACTATCAGGAACAAAGGCAATCGATGTCACATCACACGAAATGTCTGCACTCAAAGATTTTTCCGAAACTATAGAAGATTCTTTAACTATAGAAGGGTCGATAAAATCAGTTTTCTCATCTTCACTAACAATATTATTACTAACTACAACATCTGAAGAAACTGTGGTCTCCTGATTTTCAATGTTTTCACTACCTACATTAATATTAGCTAATGTACCACTTTGCAAAAGATGACTGGCATCAGGGTCTTCTATATGAGCTTGTCCCTCTTCAGGTAAGCTCATGTACGTTGGTAGTGCGTAATCCAAATCTGTTAACGGCATGTAATTGATTCTGTCATCTTCACCGATTGGATTTCCATAATGTGGGGAATAATACTGGTAGCTGACGTTTTCGCCGCAATAAGTAGACCAAGGATCGTTAGAAGGAATCAGGGGTAATCCATCATAGTACATTCCCGTGTTTAAGTCCCTGTCTATCAAATATTCAGGTTTGTATTCCCAAGTAGGTACAAATGCATCCTCAAAAGCCATGTAGTTTTCTGGTAGCATCACCATGGTCGGATTTAATTGTGTCGGGTTTAAGGCATAGGAACCGTCGTAGAACGGATTATTCAGTACGTATTGAGGGTTTTCCAAAGTAGCACAATCTACAGTCACTTCTGCTTCAACAAACAATCCATATTTCGATAGATCCGGTTCAGATCTTCTATGCCGAAAAGCACGCGAGTCGATATCTACGTCAAAGTGTGGCGTATATATATCCGAAATATCGAAACTATGCGTCCTTCGTAAATAGTTTTCCGACGGTAACTGATATTCAGCGTTTTCCGATTTTAGCACTTCGTTCTCAACTTGACCATCAAAAGTTCCATCACATATTGGCACGCCCACGTTGTTTATTTCGCATAGCGTATCCACATCGTTTGTTTGAGTACGCGTTTCAAGCGATGCGGCAGCGACAGGAGCGTCGGCGGCGTCGCTGGGTAACAGCAGCACGCGCGGCAACGTCGGCGGGGGGCCGCAGAACAGCAAGTTGTTGGGAGGCGCTCGGGGCGGCTGTGCGGCCATAGCTCGAGCAGCGCCCGCCCGCGCCCCGACGCGGCGGACTACAATTTCGGTTCGCAAGAGAGACGCGCCAGGCGACTGGCTGAGCTTTGCGACTGACTGAAGGCGTACTATGTGACGAAGTCGAACACAAATAGAACGGGCGCAAGCGCGAGGAGGTCGCCGTCTCTCGCGCACATCTTCACGGGCGAAGGCGCACGCGCACGCGCATTCACAAGCCAAACCCGTCCCGCGTGTTATCCCAAACCGGCACCGCTGACGTTTATGCTTTATTCTGGTTCCGCACTTTGCCTACGCGTAGAGAACTGACTATTACAGAATACAGAAGCGAGCGAACAGACAGGTTTTCGGGTGAACACTTGTAATACCGAGTGGATTATATTCACGTCATTCATACATCAGTCCATAATTATACAATGAAACAGAAGACTGACCTGTTCAGGGGATCGGGGAGAAGACTCGTCGCGGTGATGTCTCCTCCGCCTATGTGAAGTAGGCGAGCGCCGGTGGTGTGACCGTTTGGAGCGCTCATTTCGCCGCCTCCACGAGTGCTCCGAGCTGTGAAATCATTCATCGGTAGGCTGTAGGGTTAGTGGCTAAGGGATAACAGTAATGATCGCAACGAACGTTTAGGTGAGGTGAGTGTGCGCTAGGGTCGGTATCGAGATGTGTTACTGACGTTGGCGACCGTTCGCAGACATAAAACGGGTCCACAAGGAGGACGACGTGGTCAGCGGGCGGCAAGCAGCAGGCGCGCAATAGCGCCAGCACGGCGCTCCATCGCCGATGCCCCGGGCCTACGGTTCGGTGACGCTTAATACCTATTGTAGAGCTCGAAGATATTAACAATATTCAATAACATAGAATAAGATACATCACTAGTTATACTGTCAATAATCTATTGGCATAACTATACCATAGCTTATAAACTCAATTTTAAGGAAAATGTTAGTAGTGATAAAATATGAAGGGAGATGTGGAAGAACCGAGAGCAATGTCACGTGCGACGAGAAGTGGCACCAGACACAGCGCGAGAGCCGCCGCGGACAGCGGTCGCGGACGCACTGGCGACGTAGCACGCCGCCTGCGCGCGAGATGCTTGCTCAGTAAATCGATATCACAACAATCAAACAGTCGGTAGTCGTTTCTAAACAACCGTTGATACAACCCGACAATCAAAACTACCACGTCATTCTAACATAATGATAGGTATTTTCTGTACAGTGACGCTATGCGACTATGAAAACTACATTACTGATTTATAAGTCGGTTATGATGGTCACGACTAACAACCGCACGTATGAACTCACCAGCACACTCTCAACTCTAAATGACTCTTTAGAACAGAATTTGGAATCCTCGACAGACTTCCGCCCTTTTCTGTCATAAGGAGTAGTAATAAGTCATCACCCATTATCAATGATAAATTTAAAAGACACGCAAATACTGACACAACCGAGAAACAGAACTGCAGTGGACAAGTAGTGCAAAGGACAAGGTACACATACACTAATACAATTACGCCATCAGATAATTGGTTTACCTTCCTAGTCCAGTAAATATAGGCAAATGTATACAAGGTCATTCAACACTGATGGATCAGCCGTAGCAGGATGGTAGAGGACCTCACTGTGCATTTAATGGACCCCATCCCATTTATGTTACCAAGATTTATATTTAACTAGCTGACCCGGCAAACGTTGTTTTGCCATATAAATAATTTCCTATTACTAAAATGGCTATTAAAAAATAAGGGTTGATCGTAGAAGGGTGAAAATTGAGGATTGTATGTATTTTTGTATGTTGTATCATAAAAAAAAAGAAATTAAAAATTTTGTCTAAAAAATAAAATAAAAAATTTAGGGGTGGGACTACCCCTCTAACATTTAGGGTGATGAAAAATAGATGTTGGCCGATTCTCATAGATACCGGATAAGCACAAAAAATTTCATCAAAATCGGTCAAGCCGTTTCGGAGGAGTATGGCAACGAAAACTGTGACACGAGAATTTTATATATTAGATATTCGATAAAATTGCATTTTTCTTGTTTTCTAGTGGATGTCCGAAATGTTGCATTTTTTTATATTATCTTCTTAAAAAATAAGGCTTATCAAAGATCATTATCTTTTTTTTTTGGCGGGTAGGTGTGAAAGTGTAAACACCTTTTATCACAGTGCTCTTATTTAATTTAAATAAAAATATAATAGTCAACAATTTGAAGTATATAAATAAATAATATGAAATTATAACACTGCATACCTGCCATCCTGTGTTATCCACTCCAATAATCACTTATTCAAGATATTATTTGCACTTCAGTTTTTTTTTGTACTATCACTGTACCTACATAGACAACAAACTTGAACATGGACGCCGCTAATTTCAAGCAGACACTGGATGACCTCATGACAACATTCTACAACAGAATGGACAGCTTCGAAGGCAAACTTCAGAAGATACCGCCAGCTGATAACGATGAAACACTGGCAGCAGAGTTTGCTACATTTAAACAGTTTGTAGTCACATCCCTTAGAGCATTACAGGGTCAAATTGAGTGCCTTGCTAGAGAGACAGACCAGCTTGAAATGCGGAGCCGTCGCAAAATACTTCTCATACATGGTGTAGCTGAGGGTGCAAATGAAGACACAGCATCTGTGGTGGTCACTACAGTCACCAAGCAGCTAGGACAGGCCTCATTTACAGCAGGTGACATCAACCGATGCCACAGGATGGGACGTGCAGGTGGTTCGGATAAGCCAAGGCCCATTCTGTGCAAGTTTCGAGACTGCACACCACGAGATACCATCTGGGCCGCGAAGTCGAACTTGAAAGGCACGGGTACTACCATCTCGGAGTTCTTGACCAAGTCCCGTCATTCGACCTTCATGGCAGCCCGACAACGCTTCGGCGTCTCCAAATGTTGGACCCGGGAAGGTTACGTGTACGTCCTCGGTTCTGATGGTTCCCGCCACCGAGTAATCTGTGAAGCAGACCTCGATGAAATAGCGAAGGTGGCTCCAAAAACATCATCAAGGGCGGCAAAGGCAGTCGTAGCATCCAGCAGGCAGAAGCGCGCTGCAGCCAAGAAGTAGTGAGCCATAGGTATTGTATTCTCTTGGTAGTGAGCATTCATTATTATATAAATGTATATCTGTCTCGCCGACTGGGTTGAGGTAGTTTGTAAAACAATTTTATAATCTCTGGTGGAAGGTAGTTCAGTGTGGCTTACTAATTTCATTTTGGGGCTTTGTTTTACAAATTACAATTACGTGTAGAATCAAAACTTTTCCTTCTAATCTGTTCTGTTTACAAAATTGACTTTACTTACCACAGATTACTATACGACTGACTTGACAAGTTGACACTGACATCTCTATTATATCACTGTTGTTTTCAATACTTTTATTGACTACACACGTTGTGAGTATTCAGCCAGTGATATAGCCAAGATATTTTATTTACTTTCCATCGTACTTAATTTTTATTACCGATCTAAGCGTAAATTTCCTTCGATAATTACTTTATAGTTAATCTACAAAACGTTTAGTTATTGCAGTTAGGGAGTAAGTTAACCCAGTCGGACCAAATATAATTTAAGTTTTTGCCTAGTGTTCTTTTTTTTTTATATATATATATTTTATTTGTAACTTTGTTTTGTTGTTACACGACTTTTTTTCTCGTTATTTTATTGTATTTAGTAAATTAGTACAAGTAGTGTCAAATCTTGACTTGATTAAGTAATATTTTTTTAAACGAATCTCTTAAACCGCACAGCTGGCAGGTGGACAGGTGTTTTGATAGTTAAATAAATACCTATATATAATATATATATATATTTATAATTATTGTTATTATATCTATATAACAAGATATTTTTATAGTTGTATTTTCAGTAGATCATTATTATGAGTGATAATAGTGAATATTATAGCGAGTGTGATGAGTTTGTTTCGCCATATTCTACTTTGTCTAATAGTAGTTGTGACAGCTTCAGTAGTTTTCCAAGTCTATCGCATACGATAGACTCACTGCTATTGGATGCTTCAAAAAAATTTAATGTATTCCATATTAACGCCCAAAGCATTCCGGCTCATTTTACTGATATGTTGGCATCGTTTGAGCATAATAGTATACACGCTATTTTAGTCTCAGAATCCTGGTTAAAGCCCTGTCTCCCTTCGACGCTGTATTCTCTTCCAGGGTTCGAATTAATTCGTAATGATCGTACTGGTAGTGGTGGTGGCGGTGTTGCCATATATCTCCGATCACACTTACAATACTCCGTGCTTAATATGTCAACTCAGCCTGCTCCCCTGAATGCTGGTGAACATATTTTCCTTGAGGTTACTTTATCTCACTCTAAACTTCTTCTCGGCGTGTATTACTGTCCCTCTCTTCGCATCAATTTTTTTAGCTCTCTTGAAAATCTTTTAGAAAATTATTGTCCTTCTTATGAGCATACTATAATTATGGGTGACTTCAATACCTGTTTGCTCAAAAAAGACACCCGGGCATCTTGTTTTGAATCCACTATTATTTCAAATAATCTGACTATACTTCCATTAAACGCTACACATAACTTTCCTAACTCCTCACCTTCTCTACTTGACTTAATTCTAGTTTCTTCACCATCTCATGTCAGCGGACATGGTCAGTGTGCGGCTGATATCTTTTCTTTCCATGATATGATCTACCTCTCATATAATATTCGTCCACCCAAAACAAAGCCCAAGATTCTTTTACAGCGCAACTTTAGTGGTATAAAATTGGAAAACTTACGAAGCTATGCTCGTGATATTGATTGGTCAGATGTAGTAAGTGCGACTAATATTGATTTAAAAGTAAATTGTTTCAATCGTATAATAACACACTTTTATGACACACATGCTCCATTGAGACCTGTCAGAATGAAACATCTGCCTGCTCCTTGGCTCACAGCAGATATCCGTAAATCTATAAATAAGAAGATGACAGCCAAGGCGCGGTATAAATGTAAGCCTACAGAAGATAATAAAAATAGGTATTATAAGCATCGTAACAACTGTAATAAGGTGTGTAGAGACGCACAACGCCGACACATTCACAAAAACTTAGAAAATGAAAACCCCGCGAAAGTGTGGAAATTCCTACGGTCATTAGGAGTTGGTAAGTCACGACAAAATAGCATCCCTAATAATTTAAATATTGATATTCTCAACCAGCACTTCTCGTCGTCTGCCAATTTTGATGGCCCTACAAAAGCTACTACTTTACTTCACCTATCTAGAATACCAACTCCTGACCATGATCCTTTTGTTGTTAACGAATTTACCGATCGTGATGTTAAGGCGAGCATACAGTCGATATCGTCAGATGCAGTTGGCTGCGATGCTATTAGTCGGAAAATGATTGTACCTATCTTAGATGAGATTGTGCCTGTGATCAAATACATCCTTAATGAATCCTTGTCTAGTGGCGTGTTTCCTTCCATATGGAAGGAAGCCCAGATAACCCCACTCCCTAAAAAAAGCAATCCCTCTTCACTATCTGACTATCGCCCTATTTCTATTCTTCCTTTCCTGTCTAAAATCCTTGAACGCCTTGTTCATCAGCAACTTACCTCTTTCCTCATCCGAAATAATCTAGTAAACCCTTTCCAATCCGGATTCCGTCCTGGTCACAGCACAGTCTCAGCTCTAGTCAATATAACAGACGATATCCGACAAGGTATGGACGATGGACAGCTAACAGTTCTATCGCTGTTAGACTTTAGTAATGCGTTCAACAACGTTGATTTCGATATACTGTTGGAACTGCTGCGCTCCCTTAATATATCTCCGACGGTAATTTCGTGGTTTCGCAGTTACCTGTATGGACGTCGCCAACGTGTTCGTGTCGATGATACTTATTCTTCGTGGTGTGATACGACGGCGGGCGTCCCTCAGGGCGGCGTTCTATCCCCTCTTCTCTTTTCAATCTTTATAAATACAATTTCAATTCAACTCTCTTCGTCCTACCACCTTTACGCAGACGATCTGCAAATTTACACGCAAGCTTCTCTCTTACAATTATCTGATGCAATCCAGACCACAAACTCTGATCTACAGAAAATCTCCAACTGGAGTAAATCCTATGGTCTGACGGTTAATCCGACTAAGACACAATGTATTGTTATAGGCAGCTCGAGATTAATATCGAAAATTGATTGGTTTCACCTTCCACGAGTCATTTTTGATGGGACAATTGTAAAAATTAGTGACACTGTAAAAAACCTTGGTATTTGTATTGATCGCAAATTATCCTGGATACCACAAATCGCAGAAACCAGTCGCAAGATGTTTGCTTCCGCCTCTTCCCTCAGAAGACTCCGGAATGTTTTACCTATAACCACTAAAGTTGCGCTTGCACAATCTCTATTACTTCCAATACTCGATTATGCCGATGCCTCATATCCAGACTTAACCGAGGAACAGCTCAATAAACTAGAACGCCTTCAAAATTTCTGTATCCGCTTCATATATGGTCTGCGAAAATTCGACCACATTTCCGAATTTCGAAAAAAGCTGAACTGGTTACCCATTCGTCTGCGCCGGAATGCTCACATCCTTTCTTTATTATACTCTGTCCTTTTCATTCCTTCTACTCCTCCTTACCTTAAACTACGTTTTCAATTCTTGCATAACTCACACTCCCTATCCTTACGCTCCGCTGAAAACTTAGTTTTAAAGATTCCTTTTCATTCTTCTGAATATTTTGCCAATTCCTTTGCAGTACAAGCTGCACGACTCTGGAACGACTTACCTTTGGACATACGAAAAGCCAAATCATTAGCAATTTTTAAAAACAAGTTGAAAACTCATTATCTCTCACTTGTGTAACTATACATAAATTGGCATTTAAACTATTGAAAGTATAATGTATTATTATTTATTTATTGGTATGTATTGTAATGTATGTATTGTATTGATATAGAGTATGTTTTATATGTGTAGTATATATGTTTGAGTTATTTATATTATTCTACCATTTAATGTTGTACATATACTTATTATTGTACACCACCGTCTTATTCTTCTTGTATATCTGTCCATACAAAGGTTGTCTGGTAGAGATCGCTAATAGCGATAAGACCGCCCATTGTAATACCACATAGACATAATTTTTTTTATTTTTGTAATAGATATGTACCTAATTGGTTTGCAATAAAGAGTTTTTGTATTGTATTGTATTGTATTATCACGTTCACTGGCAAAAGTATTTAGATTTGAGATCGAGAGAGAAAGGCATTTTGTATAGGACCATACAACCACAGATAGATTTACCCATTTTGGTGCTACGAGAGATATGGATATCGGCCTTAGTAATTCTATGATAAGTGACCCTATGTCAGAATAATGTAAAATATTATACAAACTTGTAGATTTGGCACTAGACAAGGCGAATTAGTTATATGTAGAATTAAGTGAGAGTCTTGGACGATTCGGCACAGAACGGAAGAAAATAGAAGCCTTCGAAATGTGGTGTTGGAAGCGTATGCTCCGCATACCATGGACAGCTAAACGAACCAACAACTCTTATCCTGGAACAACTGCACATAAACACTCGTCTGTCCACCATCAGTAACCAGAGGATACTTGGTTACTTCGGCCACATCGCTCGTTGACAACCAGAAAAAGTTGTATCAAAAGTTATATGGTTGGATGGAGTATACAGGTAGGTACGAGATAATTTATTCGAGATTAGCAAAATAAACAAAGTTAGCCATTCATTATCGATACATTTACAAATTTCGCGGACAGGGTTTTGGCAAGTTTGGCTAAAGTTTTACGGACCCGCGCATATTTAGCTAGACAAGCTCCTTGAGAGGCTGCGCGGGCGGCTTCGATGTATGTCAAGCTTAATGTCACATTGTTTAGCGGCACGGCTGACAGGTTGAACTTGAACACGATTGTTTCAGGCAAGACCTTCGTATGTTCATATTTATTGGATATGCATTAATAAATCATTTATTGTTCGTATCTGTGATATAAGATTATTTCATGCACAAATTGTCACTGGTGTTTTAATGTTATCTTTGTATATTAGTGATTGTATTATTTAGATTAGCAATCGGTATGCCTACATGTTTTGCATCAGCTTTTGAGAGCTCCTTTGGCGTAACGGACAGAGGTTATGGTAGGAGATTTTCTCAACTACTTTTTGGTAGCCAGTCAAGCGGAACACCCGTGCTATGATTTGAATCGGCACGAATCGGTGACCTCCTTTACGACAACTGGGCTCAAAATTGTATTATATTTACACAATCTGTACTTATAGCATCTTTAACCCCCCACACATCGATATATCTTTATTATAAATCATCATAGATTGATATAAAATATAGAACATTTAAATATGATAAAAAATAAATTCAGCTTAGAATTATTACCATTTGTCAATACAGATAATATTTTATATAACCGCCAGGCCTAAATCGTATGAAGAAAATATAATAATATAAATGTCCAAGTCTAATGAGATCTACTAAAAACATTGAATCATATCTGTTTTAGCCTGCGTATTTTGTAACACGACTATACACAGCGGATGCCTAAGCTTAACAATGAGACAGAAGCGTGGGCCAATAATACCTGGTAATGTTTTGTAATAGGACTTTTTGAAACCAGACTAGAGCTACATAACCCAATCATTAAATGTACAAAGAGACAGATGACTTCGTAGTCGTCATCAGTGAAAGCAACCACTCATGCAGCTTTACAAATTAACAATAGGCCAGAACGCAGAAGTAAGCTAATAGTTATTAATGTGCCTCATTTTGAAAGTGACAATGTACCGAGTAACATATTAACACAAAGGATGTTGGATTACAGAGTGTGTATAACAATTACACAACGTGTGTCATCGACTCATCGCAGTGTTATTTAAGGAAGTCGCTAGAGGCGACGAATGGCAATGCTCAAAAAAGCCACGCACGTCTCTCAGCGCGATGTGCTTGCGAATAACAAACACCGGAAAATTCACTTTCGTCGATCGGCGATGCCGTGATGCCATCGATTCCGAACCTCGTCAACGTACGCAATAGAAAATACATTATCAAAAGCTTCGTCAGAACCGGCTTTTAAAACTTAAACCAGCAAAACCGGTAGCGAAACGTCATCAGTTGAGACGAACATTTTGATGATGACAATCATTTCTGAATGATCATTGCGTCAGATAATTCGTGTAATTAGCCCCATTTATTGCCCCCGACAAAAAAAGAGGGGTGTTTTAAGTTTGACGCGTATCTGTGATGTGTGCTCCTTTCTTGTTGAAGAGGTTATGAGAGCAACTTTCGTGGGTCTGATCAATTAGAAATTCTTTATCTTTACTGCAATTATATTGCAAGAACATGGTTAACCTTGACCGGATGCTAAGGCATTTCTTGGAATCTGCAGAATACTTTTACTCATTTCAAACTATAAGGAGAGATGTCGTATTTAAGCTCAATGGTCTCAATAAACTGATATTAGATTAGTCGGGGGTGGTTCTAAATTTTAAATTTGAGTATTATTTTATCTGCACCTAGAAGACGTACTATTGTATTGAGCGTTAGGAGTGAGTTAATATAAACAGTCTAGGAATTTAATTGCGGACAACTTGAGGTGGTTGTTAAAGGTGAAAGCAAACATGGACGTAATTTGCGACTCGTGTGTTTATGTAGTCGCAAATGTCGCAACGAACGCTTTCGAGTTTCGGTTGCGAGCAGTGACTGCCTCATGGTAACGATACATGTCAATATTGGTAGAGCTTGTGAGAAAGTTCATTTGAATGTGTTGAATACCATATTTGGCCAATCGAGTACCGTGACTTGTAACATTTACCAGTTTTAAAAGTTACAACTTAGAAATGCGAGTTGTATTAATGTTTTATCGTACAGGAAACTTTTTATTTTATTATTTTCGGAAGACATAACGATACAAACACATTATTTTCTAGTGCACTCGGCCTTAGGATTTAAAAGAATAGTTTTGCCCTTCATTGCTATTAGTAAACTATTGAGCATTCTAAATACTGAGACCGAAAAGGTAACGTAATAGTAACTACTTAGCGTCTTAACGCCCTTAGTAGAATTTGTTAAAAGAAACACCTACAACTATAACGGTATTAAAATAACGATTTTTTAATTAAAAAACCCAAACACATGTGCCAGATTGACTTATTTACACTGTTTATGCCACTTATTGCGTATTTTCTCACGCCGCATTTCACTTAATAACTTTCTTTAATTTATTATTGGAATTGGTATTGTTATTTTAGTTAATTCCCTTCGATCTTACATTTTTGTTGGCAATAAAGTGAAAGCGTAGTATGTAATGATGAGGAAATCGTCACAAATGACAAGGTGTACAGAGGTCAGGAAATCGAAGCGAGAGTGGAACGCCGGGCTACAATGAGCATAATCGCTGGTTCTGTGACTGCAGCAACTATTGGCGCGCTGTTAGTTGACTCTGTTACGAAACCAAGCAACTGTTGCACCGCGAGCCCAGCTCGTCTACATCAACTACAAATAGTTATTTTTGAACATGTAACCAACGGTAAATCGTTTATAAATAGGTAGCGTAAAATTATTAAGAATGGACCTAAAAACGAGGGCAACTGTTAGACAAGGTCGTATCGGATGAGCGATTAAGAACCGTGTCAAAGCTGCAACCTCCGCTAATGACCGTTCGCACGTTGACTTTTGTCAGGTCAATGACAACGTTGACAACGAACGTTTACGCCATTTTCATTTACAAGATCACAAGAAATGCGTATCAAAAAACAAAGGCGAAAATATGAAATCCCATTAATAAGTGAACATTGTATTTATTACAAATTATTATCGTATATGACGACTTTATTTGCAATGCTTGTTTGTCGAACAGTATACTACGATTATATTGGGCTACACGGAATTTTATTAAATGGGCTTACCTACATGAGGAATACAAAAATTAATAAATACAAAAGATAAATGGGCGAAATGTAATTACGTCATGACGCCTACCAAGTTGACAAATCCTTTGCAAGCACTAACCAGGACAAGACCTTGAAACATTCACTACGAGCACTGTCGAGACAAATCTTTTGAGCTATGGCGGGAGCCAAGCAGCGTTCGGCCCACGGAAAACTACTCTGCATTGCTGCTTATTTTATAACTATTGCACCCATCGTGAAACTGTAAATAAATCGACTCATGATCCAAACTCCACATTAAATCGTAGGAATGTTGCGACTCAATTAAGGAAATACTGAAAGTAAACTTATTGTTAGAACAAAAATTCCGCTCGTTCTAATAATTATTTTCCCTTTAGTATGATGTACCTACTTACTTCTATTCAATTAAATAAACTTAACATATTAGACATTCGAATTCGAAAACAATAAAACGAAGGAGGAACTTTAAAAACACTCAATCGTGTTTTTCGCGATAATGTTTCTCAATCAGCCGAGAAACATTATCGCGATTCTCGCATTGAAGCCTAACGGCGATAATGAGCAGACATTAAGCAACCCGCACCAGGATGGATAAAGCGCACCAGAGGTGAGTCACGCCACGTTGTGCAACCATTTTGCACAACCAACCGCGGCTATCGCAGCCGCTGTCAAACCGCGTAATAATTTATCTAACAAATGATTTGAACAGACGATCATGAAAATTGCAAATAGAAGAGGTCATGGTCACCCAAAAGTAAACCAAGTAGCAAGACAATGACTAATATTTTTATGTCAATTGATATAAAGCTTAGAATGAGTACACACATACTGAGCCGTGAGCAAAAATAACGGTATAATATAACACAATTGTGAATCAAATAGAAATTCATCGAGTTCATAAAAATAAAATGAAAACCTTTTTACCAGACTGCGAAAGAAGGAGGGTTATGTATTTCGAGTGTATGTATGTAAGTATGTAGGTATGTATATTTCTTTGGCACGCCCTAGAGCCTAAACGGCTTGTCGTATTTTTATGTAAGTGGTGTCAATAGATTCGTCTTAGTCGTGAGAGTGATACTGGGAACACCAAAATAAAAAATAAAACCAAAATAAAAAATTAGTTCAAAAACTAAAACCTGACTACTGAAATATCACGCTCTAAAAAGTATGAAACAAAAATATTCTCATCTGAGATCGCTATGTACAAACTATTCAATATGTATCGTTTATTATATAAAAAAAATTACTTTCAATAAATGTTTTATCGTATTTTATACATATTCTTAGTGGTGTTCAGTGGATACCCGCGGTCGTATGCTACTTTTCAGAATGTATTGTTTTGTTACGGTAGGTAACGTACGACCACGGCTATCCTCTGAGCACCACTAATAATATGTATAAAATACGATAAAACATTTATTAAAAGTATGTTTTTATATAATAAACGACACATATTGAATAGTTTGTACATAGCGATCTCAGATGAGAATATTTTCTTGTTTCATACTTTTTAGAGCGTGATATTTCAGTAGTCGGGTTTTAGTTTTTGAACTTATTTTTTATTTCAAGTATTTTGGGGTTTTTGCATAAATGTATACATGCATACATGTCAACATACTTACATACATACATAGCGATCAACAAACACCACCTAACCTCCCTCCCTATTGCTTCTTTGTGACGCCGCGCCATTGGGTAAAAATTGACGAGATATATCTCGCAAACGCTACGCTTGACAAAAATATGATGTACTAAACGCTACCTTCATTTTAAAATCCCTATTTAATAACACCCCACACGATGGGGTAGGGTGAACATTTTTTTTAGTTCTTGACTTCGTGCCCTCTAGAAGGCGCCACATTCAATTTCTTTTGACGTTACATAGCCTATAACCAGCAAACAAATAAGACGCGTCCACGACACCTCATTTGTCAAATTATTGATAAGTAGTTTAGAAGTTATGAGGGAACAGATGAACATACATACAAACATAGATACATACATACCCACATACCGGTCAAAAAAATAATGAATGATGAACATTGCGGTTCGACTATTCGGAAGGAAAAACAAGTCACGCGTTGAAGTCTTTTGTATCGCAAACTTGCAAATTGGAATTAGCAAAGGTTCGACTATTCGGAAGGAAAAACAAGTCCCGCGTTGAAGTCTTTTGTATCGCAAACTTGCAAATTGGAATTAATAAAGGTTCGACAATTCGGAAGGAAAAACAAGTCACGCGTTGGAGTCTTTTGTATCGCAAACTTGCAAATTGGGATTAGTAAAGGTTCGACTATTCGGAAGGAAAAACAAGTCCCGCGTTGAACTCTTTTCAACCGACTTCCAAAAAGAACGAGGTTCTCATTTCGTCTGTATGTTATTTTTTTTTTATTGTATGTTACGCGATTACTCCGTCAATTTGTAAACCGATTCGAATGATTATTTTTTTAATCGGTAGGGTACGTTTCCGAGATGGCCCTATTGTAATTTCATCGAGATCTGATAAGTATCTCCAGAGATATGACGATAAACGTCTCAAACTTGCTACTGAAATTGACTCGCGAGGCATGGAACTCGGTTGTTTAAGTTTTTAAATTATCTTAATTATGTATCGCAAACATGCAAATTGGGATTAGCTTAGGTTCGACTATTCGGAAGGAAAAACAAGTCACGCGTTGAAGTCTTTTGTATAGCAAACGTACAAATTGGGATTAGCAAGACAGTAACAACAATATTAATGTATATTAGTATATATAAATTAATTTTCAGAATACACCGAGTGTGGTATCAAAATAAAGAATTTTTAACGTTGATTACGCATATATATATATAATTTATGTTTTATTAAACTATTTTATATATAATTTGAGTTTTATGTTCCTAAAATAATTAACTTGTTTCATGTTTTAATATTATTTTTAAATAACTTTATATAAAAAATCTACATGTTTCACTCCGCTGCTCGATAGGTCCCATTTGTCTCCATAGGTTATATGATATACATACACACTATTGAGGTTATAATCTTAAGCTTTTCTTTTCTATCTACTGCCACCCACTTCGAGGATAGCATCAACAGCACAGAATAAATAATAGTACAAGTACCAACAGCAAGTTGGCAGACGTCCTATCATACGTCTGTGGAATCGTGGTTTCCACTCCAAATCACGTTAATGTTGGTTATTTTTTTAGGGATTACTAAAACGATCGATACGAGGCGATATTTACAAAGAGAACGATGCAACGGGCTTCAGCGCCATCTAGATTATTTTATATTAAGTTACGTTGGTAAGTATAGATGGATGGTTGGATGTTTGTTACTCTTTCACGCAAAAATGGCTGAACGGTCTGGATGAAATTTGGCAAACATATAGAACTAGAAGTGCCCCGCACCTTTTCTTTCATAAAAACCATACTTTTTAACCGACTTCCAAAAAGGAGGTTCTATATTATTCTCTATGTGTCGTGTTTTAGGATTATTCGAAATAATATTAAATAATGTTAAATGACTTATCTAAGTACATAAAACATGCCTAGTGATGAATGAATGAATTGAATTGAATTGCATCCCTTTATAGGGGTGAATTTTTGAAAACTCTTTAATAGCGAATACCAACGTAGGTATTCGCTATTGAGTTTTCAAAAACTCACCCATAATAACTATCTGCATGCCAAATTTCAGCGCAATCCGTTCAAGTGGTTTGAGCTGTGCTTTGATAGATCAGTCAGTCATTAAGTTTGCCTTTTATACATACAGAAAAAGATATATAACCTGGACTAATACATAGGATACCTTTTAACGCGGGCGAAGCCGCAGGATGCAGCAATTTTTTAATATACATGAAGATGACATACAGAAGTATATTTTTGGCAGATTACAATCACAGATCACTCCTATACTGTATGTTTACATTTACCTATTTCAATATAATGCGGGTTGCAGACCAAAAGCTAAGCTAAATTAGTTTAGCTTAGCTTCGCATAGCTGATGCAGTTTTACATACATGTATGCAGACTGCAAACTAAGCTATGTAAGCTGTGTGACCAACTACACTGCGTCAGCTATGCGAGCTAAGCTAAACTAAGTTAGCTTAGCTTTCGGTCAACAATCCGTATAAGACTGGCAAATAACATGTAATACTTTCTGTCTTATTCCCCAGATAAGCCTTTATATAGAACAAGCAGCTGCTGAAGAAGTAGGCTTTAACAATAGGTGTTGTAATTTTATATCTTAAGAAGTTATGAATTAGGATATGATTTAATTTCTCTTGTTTTGAAAACGCAGCATAATTTACAAGGTGACCAGTATTATATTTGACGCTGTTCTCCATACAGTTTCAACACACCATGCGGGCTAAGTCTCAAAATAAAAAAAGTTTGAAAAATATAATCTAGACATAACTTATCCATAAGGAATCGTTTTCACGCTATTTTTTGCAACATGTTAAGAATTAAGTTGACTGATCAAAAGTAAACTGAATTTTCGATCGGCACTACATCAAGTAGTATGTATTATTGACTATTGAGCTAAAACTACGTGCGGGACCGGGCGCGTTGCATTCAGACCGGATCAGTAGCGAGTCGATGCACTCGACACGTCGAGAGAACCCTAGGTTTTTTCCTATTTATAGGCTCGCAAAGTCGCTCAGCAACGTCTTTTAAACCGGTGCCAGCGCATATAGGAGCATATTAGTAACCAATCACTAACGCACACTTGCGATCGAGGGAGGGACGGTTAGTAGATAAATGTAAGGGGAAGGTGGAGTCGCCTGGGCGAGTACATACGATACACTCCACTCGTGGTCGCGCATGTTCTTCTGGAAGGCGGCAGATTTGGGCGTCCAGGAGTCGACGCCGCGGTAGAGCGCAGGCAGCTCGGCCACCTTCACCTCGAGCCGCTCAGCCAGCCGCTGCTCGACGAGCGCTCGCGGCCCGCTGGTCAGCGGCCGCTGCGCCTCCTTGGCGGCGCGTGCCTCGCACCCGTTGTACCCGTTCGTTTTGTCTCTGTTGCAAGACGTCACGCTTTTCGGACTATCTGTGCTGAGCAGTTTGCTTTTAACAGTATCCGCCTTACCGTAATTCTTATATTGCACCGATTCTGTTCCGTTCGCTATTCGCGAATACTTCGAAGAATCGTAGGTGTCGCCGTTCAGGCTGCTGTATTCGATGTGGTTCAGATTGACGTCTCTGTCGACTCGTTTGGACGCCGGGTCGTACCCGTTTCGTTTGCTGAACCGTTCCTCATGATTCTGTTTGAGAAAATTGTTTTCGAAACTAGTTTTACATTTAGGAACATTGCTGAGATAGTCGTTATAGCCTAAATCTTTACTATGTAATCCTTTATCACAGCCTTTTTTAAGAGTCTCTTGAATATCTATTCCGTTCCCGTTGACTCGAACGTAGCCGAAGCTGGCGGGCTGTCCGACGTCGGATCTGTGCTCGATCGCGTCGATCCGTTCTGCATCCTTGCTTTCGAATTCGTGTTTGGCGAGAGCGACGCGCGATACGTCACCGTTTCTTCTCTGCGGCTTAACGTTAAAATCTGCAGTCATGATGCCGGCCCGGCTCTGTTCGCTGGGAACGGTCCAGGTGTCGTGCTTATTCTTTTCGGTGGTCTTAGAAGACCAAGCTTTTGCGAGTGCCGCCTTGAGCGCCTCCCGCCGTTCGTGCACGCTGACCCTCGGGTACTCGTGTATGGGAACGATAGCGGGAGCGTATAGAGTCGACCGCGGCGTAGCTCTCGTTATGCGGAAACTTCTGAACTCCCTGTTGAACTCCGAACTCAAAGAATAAGCCGGTATTCTCGAAGTCACCATTTTGAGATCAAAATTTCTCCGTAAAGTTTAAGAGTTTTCACACACTGATGAACTTATTTTAGCACAGAGCGCACTGAACACATATCGACTCTACCTGAAAGAAGTACATGGTGCGAAAATGTATCGAACCGAAGCGATTCTCCTGTGGTCCGACGGGAGTGATGACTGTTACGAGCCAACAATGGCTTTATTTTAGTGTGTCAGTAACGATGCACGGAATGGATATGCGGCGGTTGTGGGCCGCGACCTTCGCGGTGGGCGGCGACGTCGGGACAACGCACTGGTCAACGAACCAGGGCGGCTCGCTGCGTCGCCAGCCTGACCAGCGACCACTTGCATAACGCAACACAGACTACCGAGCCCAGCCTTATCTCCTATGCAGTTATGCTGCCGATCGCGACGACGGGCTCATACATAATCAACGCCGGCGAACAAAAACCTAATGAATGCGACGAATAAATATTTATAAACGTCACTCGGTGATAGACGAATCTATTAAAACGCACCGCGGTGATAAGACTTCACTTGTGAGTTAGCCCGTTTTGTGGAGCAGTTACGCCGTATAAGTGCAACAAGTGTCGCCTTGGTGACATCCCGATATGGGTAGAGCAACCGCCATATGGCCAGCGTCCGAGACACCCTAGCTGCCACCGGCTGCATCCACAAGACATCATCGCTACACACGTCTTTTCTCGACCGATAACATCCGAATACTTTCAAGTTTTAATCATATGTCGTAAGCTGTACAATGTAAACATAATGCATCACGAATGCTCTAATTTAGACTAACTAATGCTTTATTTATTTAAACACTGTGTAGATAACAAGACATGTTTACGAATTTATTAAAGCGGGTCACATTGTTTTACGACGAGAACACGTTATGTACAACAAATACTGGCATTGTATATATATGAATCGTTAGGTTCGACACATTTTCAGCACTATCTACATCTCCGATTAACGAGCTAATCACTGATCTACTATATTTTTCCGGGTACAAAAACGTATAAAAGCACAAGATATGATGAACACATGCAGCGGGAGGTCGCTTGCTGCATGTAAGGAGAGCAACCACCGGAAACGAGTACGTGCGAGAGACGGGCGCGGACCGGTCGTGCATACCTTCTCTAGGCGCGCGCGAGAACTGCGTGCGGTGTGCGTGCACCGCTGCGACTAAACTGACTGAACTGAAGGGAAGCACCGCGGGCCGCAGCCGCCGCGAGGACCCCACCGCCGCCGCGCCGCCTCTCTCCTGCCACCACTAGTGACTCCGCGATACCACTGCGAGTGCGGGTTGAAACGCAGGAGCACTGACCTTCGCTACGACAGAGCCGACGTACTAGCTGCCGACTGCCGCCTGCATCCGACACGCCATATTACCACTATTCTGTTAAATCGACCGAGCAATTATGACATTGCGAATATCGACGGCGCATATGCCGAGAAAAACAAAATTATCGACGAAGCGACAGTCGAGCAAACTGCGAATATCGACAGGGCATATTTTGCTGTGATAAAACACAGCAAAATATGCCGACAAAAAAAACTATCGACGAAGCAACAGTCGAGTAAACCATTTTAATAAAACTTCTAGGGAGCCTCCAGGTTTATTAAAGAATGATTCTTTTATTGGAGATACGAATGCAGCATAGAATATCAAATCGGAGTTCGAGGAGACGAGAACGGCTGTTGGCCCTAACTTTTCGTGCTAATTTCATAAATAATTTAGCGTATACTTCCCTTTTATAATACAAGCTACGAGCTCAAAATAGGCCTTTTATATGATATGTCATAAAACCATCACAATATCTATATACATAAAAGAAAGTCGTGTTAGTTACTACACTTATAACTCAAGAACGGCTCGACCAATTTTTATGATTTTTGTATTTTTGGAATTGTCTTTGTCAGGAATAGGATAATAAGTATTAAAAACAATGAATAATTGACCTAAAAACATTATATAAGAATAAATATTTTGCCAAAATGTTCCTGGGTTTAAAAAAAACTGCCGATTATTTGATGTTCAATTGTTTATCCCGCCGTATTTTTTTTTGTATAATTATAGCTCCACACGATTAGTATTTAGCCAGTGTCAAGTATAAAAATTCTTCCCATGTGTGGATAGCATTAAAATATTCGGATTATCGCGTTTTTTTTTTTTGATAAAATTAGGGCTCCACACGATTAGTGTATTTAGCCCGTGTCAAGTAGTAAGTCAAGTAATAATTCTTCAAGTTTCTGTGAATTCAAGTCATGTAGATTTAAAAATTTCAAATATTGTCAGTAATGATAATTGTTTGACATATTTATTGATTGTCAAATATGCGTGCGTTCAGAAATGTATGCTTACAAGCAAAAAAAGTGTATATTTCCAAAAACCATTTTTACCAATTTTTATTCTATATCTGGATTGCCATAATACAATAATAAACTTAATATGTCTTTTGTATTCATTTATTAGGTTCATTAAAGCCTAAAACAAGTTCATCTAAAAGGTAACACGACATTCATTGTCTGTTAGGTGGTACGAAGTTCGCCGGGCCAGCTAGTTTATAATAAAATATTGACAAATTGTCACAAAGAAGAAAGTTTAGCGCTTAATTAAACATTACGTGGTAACACATCTGAATATTCTTGAATGTATATTTTTGTAAATTGATTTCAACTGTCGAGTTGGAACCGTTAGTAAACATACATATATTTTAATCCTCAGTTTTATTAATCAAGGTAAATACTTTTAGGGCTAAGCTTTATTGCTTTAACGGGTTTGAAAATTAAAGAGAAACATGTTCTTACATCGTAACGTAACCGTAATGATATCAATATCACTCATATATTTGTGTGGAATTTGAAACATTTATGAAAATTCTCGTATTCACACTATTCACATCATCGCTTACCACTAAGCGAGATAGTGGTAGGATACTAGCCTTTCAGATTGTGATATATTTTTTTAAAAATCTCCTTAAATAATAGCATTGAAAATATTTAGAGTACCTATGTATGTAAGAGTATATATAAAATTTTAGTTAAAAAAATCAGAAAATCCTATTCAAAGATCCAAAATCCATAAATCTCAACAGAAAACGGAAAATATTTCTGATAAAACAATACGCACATAATTTATTGTCTGATTCCACGGCTCTACACTCTACAGTTTTATGCTCGTTCGCAGTGTTTTAATTGTACGGTGCGTGTTTAAATCACACCACCCGCAAATCTTTATTCTCGCACTTTAGCATTTTTATTTTTACCTTTGTTAGTAAACTGAAGGATTTCAAGGCACCACTTCACCATAAACGTACAATTGCGAAAAAAGTGAAGTGCAAATTTACCTGAAACAAAAATACACAATTTATTGATACCTACTCGATAAAATTGATAATGAACCTTGATTAAAAAAGAAATATAAAGTCAAAAGAAATCATGAACAAGCGTACCGTACCGAGGTACTGAAGGTCGACCAACAGTTTCGAAATAATGCATTACTGAACATTATAATAATGTATGCATTTAGGCCACTGACAAAGTCGAATAATTCACAAATGAATTAATATATACCTTACAAGATAGACAGCTATGTTTTATATTGATAATGAGCAGTTAGTTACCTTTATTATATTAAGCAGGTATAGGCAGGTTATTTCATTCATACAATCATATTTGATATACCTGCTTATATAGGTACTGCATTAATATATATTTTCATATTGTTTGTTTAAATAAAAATCAATGAATATGGCAAATATTATTGTAATAAGTGTTCATATATACTCATAATTTAGTGACAAGAAATGGCTCATTAAATGTTTATTTATGTGTGAAACAAACGTGGCCAAGGGTAGAACATTATTGCTCGTTCAGTGGTGATGTGTGTCACTGCCAACGATTATTCGCGCCTGTTTGACTGTATCCCTTTTATACAATGATCTTCTTGCCTCTGGGACTCTTAAGCTATACTTCAGCCTCACTCGACATATATAGCACAACTAACACAGACCACAGAAATAGCTGGAAATTCTAGTAAAAGCTATTCCGATTAAAACTGTGATATAATCGGACTTTTTATCTGCTGCTACGCATATTGAGGATAAATAATATAATTAGTGAATCACCATGTCAAGTTATTTTACCTAAACAACCGTTACGATACGTTCCTTTCCTCCTACATGGTAATAGTTTGTAAAAACCTCGAACCCAATCCGTTATATTATAAGTAAGCGATGAAACCTAACTTTAAAATTGATGAGACATAAACATAATGTAAACACGTACGCGTAGAGCAACAAAAAGTGCTGTCGACCCAGGATTGTAGGTGACTACGTCAGCCAGTACAATCGGTGGCCGAGTAAATGGCGGCAAAAAATGATGGCCCCGGAGGCGGTTGCGAGAAGCCAACAAACGGAGAGGTCCAATGACCCAAATGGTTCATTACTGGGCCGCAAGCTAGACGTACTAACGAAAGAAAAATCGGTCACTACTCATTACTTCCTCGAACCACGTGCTCTCCGCAAACAAAGAGAAACTTTGTAATGATGTTAGGCAACATTCGTTCTTTATTTCGTACTTATCGTGCGTTAAGATGGTTTTTCATTCGAACAAAAATAAACCAGGAAACATTAGGCAGTAGAAATCTTTATACTGTTTATGGTCTGACTTTAACGAGCTTGCTTAACCACCAATAGCTTTAAGCACACAAATGTACTTATAATATGTATAAAAGATATTTATCCATCGTGTACAAGTATTTTAGACCAGTTCTAAGCTGGTCATGGTGAATTAATCCGATACCATAAATGGTGCTCCCACGGAAACCTGATCCGGCGAACACGAGTTCAACACAATCTCAACAATCTATCAAAATAGCAGCCATAAATAGACTTCCTGGAGCTATGGGACTCTTCGCCACCATTTAATGGAGTTGTGTGCACGTACTGACGAGACACGTACATAACTTTTTGCACTCTTCATATCAAGTCGGCACTTAGATTACATCGCCGATATAGGAAGATACATGAAAATGCGTAATGGATTAATTGAGACTCGTTTCTCGCTAATTACTGTCCATTAGCAGGAGTCGGGGAGAACGAAGCATTTCAAAATATAACGCAATAAAAACTGAGTCAAAAGTAACGGTCCTCATTAATCATTGAGGCCAGCTTCGGTCAAACACCAAGTACAATTACCTACATCGCTGAACAATATTAGTTATAGATTCGTCATCTTTGGGTCACTAGGCACCATTGCCTACTTACGGTAAGTATTCATCATTTACCACAACGGTTAAATGAATATCAGACTAAGCCAAAATTAGTTACGCTGTTCATAGAATAAGCAAATAATGCTGTTCCAGGACTCGGAGATCACGCATTGCACATAACAAATGTAGTTTTGGGCTATTCTCTTAGATCTCAGATAAATGACTGAACTTAAACTTGAACAGCACCGAGTTGCTCCGGCGCTGTCAATTACAGTCATAATAAAGTGCTCTCAAGATTTCAACTGTTACGGGATTCGTGAGAACGGAACAGATCCATTAAAAAAATAAAACAAAATCTAACGAATCGAGCATAAAATTACACAAGACGTTTAATTATTTTTTACCTTTATACAGACGGATAAGCGGGACAGGAGAAATCAGTCCATCGACCCGCGTAAAAAGCGCCTTTCCCACAAAGACTCGTAAGTCGGGCTTCTCGGAAGCACAACAAAGATCCTGTACGTGTTTGTGACTCATGTCTGGTAGTGGTAATCTTGCTTCCAGACAATAAAAGGAATGTCATGTTTACCAAAACAAAAAACATGATTTTCGACGAAATGAGATTTTAAACAACTTTATCATAGATGATTCAAAATGACAGGGGACCCTAACTTATAAGACACATTACAACCGACTGCCTTTCTACCCTATGGTATGTAGGCTGTCTAACGTTAAGGAACTTTCGTAGACCTGGATAACTGGTCGTAGGTAGGTCTATTAGCGGTCCCTACCAATTGCGGGCATTATTGCAACCAATTAACTATCCCTAAACCTTACCAAAAAGAAACTTATATAAATGTTAATATGCATTATAGTTTACAGTAGTCTTTGGAAACCTTTGATATTTCATGCCTACTGCCTCTAATTTTGTAGAGAGTTTGAGGATATCAGTAAAACATCTTGGGCTAAATACATGGACAAAAGCAATAACAGTAAGAGGAAAGAAGAACCCTAACATGTCGTGCTAATGGTTTAAGAGAAATGTGATCACCTCGAATACCAGTTACGAAGACTGCAATTGGGGCAGTAAGTGGTCTTACAGCGCTATACAGTTTGATTCGCCGAAGAGGCGCGTAGGTGTCGCCAACCGCATTATCACGATCGCCATCCTTCATACAAGCAATGGCTTGTTCCCATAATTTGTATTCGGGGTCGCTGTCATACTTATGATGTGCGATTAGAAAGGAGACTGCAATTGAATTAGTATGTTTATAGCAATAGCTATACACATACCAAATCGTATATAATGATTGAGGAGAAATTAATGTGCCGTTCAACTAATACAATTTAAGAGCAAGAAACTCAGCTATGATAGTTCAAACCAATTACTTATAGAAACTTTTACTCGTGACTTTGTGTTCACAGATATTAATGAAGGTTTCATCAACCGGCGGTAGTTAAAGGTGCAAGAAAATTGTATATGTAAAAAGATATATAGAGAGATGTATGTATATTTTCTCTTCAGTATATAAAATTTAATTGCGTTATTGGCATATCTCTTGTAAGACTTTGTAATTATCTTGGCACGTATTAATTGCACAGTCATTAACACCTGAACTTGAGTGACTCACGAGAAAAACATAACGATAAGGGTACTTTGTCATGGTCGAAACACGGAAGAACATATGTAATTCGTCCAAATGAAGGATACAGACAGAGACCATTGGCGTAGCTTTCAGACATGTTACTTTACTAGTTTTAGCACCTAGCAATAAATCTTCAATAGCCTGCAGCATTGTAAGAAAGACTTTCGCTTATAAATATTTCTTTTAATAAATGTTGTAATGTTGTCACGTTGCAGAAATACAGATGCAGAAACAATGTGCAACGGTGCTGCCGTAAATAACAATCAAGCTCGAAAGGGGCAAATACAGAGCTGCGAAGTTGAAAACAAAAGTGATTAAAGTTCATGCGAGGTGCAAAAAAAACAGCAGAGCTCTGTTTGCTCTCGCATTTCTTGCCTACCAAGGAAGGTAGGTAGTGACAGATACTCAAACTTAAGCAGCTAAGTAGTTGTATTAGATTACTATTGCTTTAACTCTGGATGGATGGATGGCTGGGCGGACGGACGTAGATAGCGGAATCTCAGTAATAGGATCCCGTTAGCACTCTTTGGGTACGGAACCCTAAAAAGCACTTTCCCTTACTCCCTATTTAAGCGGTTCAGAGAAATATGTTTGCTATGAAAATGTCTACTTACAATCCAACCAGCTAAATAATGGAAGACCATGAGACGGCACGTAAACGTTACTAAGCAAATTTGATTATTTATTTCCTCATAAACACGAAACATACCTACCTACGAAGCAGTGTGCACTCATCATCACTACAGTGTTCACACGGAGCAGGCAGTCGCAGGTCACGATTACGGAAGTTCTGTTCAGTCGAATTGAATAATTTTTATGAAGGACTGAGGAACCGATCAACTGCCGCCGCGCCGACTTGCGTATGATTATTAAAATGAGAGATATGATTATTAAAATGAGAGATAAGATTCCTTGCTTAACGAGAACGAGTAAAATGACAGGAGACCTTGTCGACCATCGATACTGGCTATCCTAAAGGGAAGACAAGTAGGTAAACAAGGTTTCCATTTATGGATCGGCAATGCATCGGGCCGCCCACGTTTTGTTCGATACTGTCGAAGGCGTCGCACTAAAACATTGCAAAATCGCGGAAGTATTTAATAACCCTCTCATTCGTTACATTATAAGATCTGAGTAACTGTACGAATTACTAGGGTCATCGCAAATTGCCTACAGTTACAGAAATACTGCAGGAACGAGGAACGCATATTACTCGAGAAGATTTTTTGGTGATATGAACTATATATAAGCCTATAAGCATATATGAATATATTTAAATCTTAACAAAAAAAATTGTTTTATCTGCTTATGATGATTATTACGTACAATATACAAACAAAGAAATTGCAAATAATCAATAAAAGGTATTATGCATCATAATGCATAATACGGTATGCATACTTATTCAAGCATAAGCATAATGGTCAATTGCCAATGTTTATAGCTATAGCATAAAACAAATCTTACATATGGACTTGTTAGGTATGTTGTATTATAATATTTTCAATTTGAACTTGCGATCAAACAATAAACTGAACAGTCGGCTAAGTGCGAGTCCTTTCGCACGTAGGGTTCCGTACCACCACAGTAGTATCTAATTTAAGATCGAACAAAATTTGTCGAAAAACCCGTTTCTTGTATGAGGAACCCCCCTTTAAATGTAAATATTTGTTTTAGTAGGTATTTGATGTTATAGCGGTCATACTTATAGTTTGTTGTGGCCTGTCTCTACCTATTACAGTTTAGAAAATATTCCCTCTGACAGACGGACGGACAGCGAAGTCTCAGTAAAAGTTCCGTTGGTACCCTTTGTGTATGGAACCTTAAATACAATGGAAATTGTAGATCATTATCAGCATAATTCAAGAACTCATTTTACACTTTCACCGGCCAACAAGTAAATTTCAATCCGTGGTAAATGAAGTTGTTGAGAGACAATAAGTGTTCTCGTCAATTTAGGTTAACGTGATCGTTTTTCACGAATGAGTCACACACACGTTAAATGTCTTCGGTCTAGGTTCGCACTTGCTCCAATTACCCACATCTTTCATATTAAATTTCATCCAAATGTGTCGTGTGAACTCATTACTGGTATATTGTTGGTCATTGTGAAGTTAAACATGGAGTTTACACTAGGTCTCCCTAACTTAAACACATGATTAAAGCTTTTCTTATTTATTTTTGTCATGATGAATTTATGTATTGCAGACATGTTGGATGTTGGAGAGATGACCTATAAAACTACTTTAACAAAGGCCACCTACACACCCTACTAAACAATAAAGCCTTACAATACTGACTACTTCGTATCTGCCGGTTCCACGAAAAAAACATATGTACCTACAACGGGGATTAGTCTGAGACAACGGGTTGTACGTTCATTTCATACCCAAAACGCGCATAATTTATTTGATTATCATACATTATATTAATACAATGCATTTATGATGCTTTTCGAATATCTTCGATGAAAATGTATTTCAAAATTGAACTAGCATGCTGTGCCGTATCGATTAGAATGAGGTTCATAATTAAAAAAACAATTTAATAGGTACCACTTATATAGCATACTTTATAATTACAACTATTCCGTTCGTTTTAATCTTCCGTTCTGAAAGCATAAAGAATCAAACGGGATCATTTGCATAACATTGATATTCGTTACGTCATTTAATTTATTATTAGAGGAAGACATCTAAATGATTTAATGATGCCGTGAAATGGAGAGTATTAATTGAGCAAAGTTTTTAATAAACAGAGAAACAGGTCCATGGCAAGTAGCTTTCACTAGCCGCCTACCGCGGCTGGGCGGCTGACCCGAACCCACGATACTGGTTTAATCCAAGAAAACTTTAAGTGATGTCTTCGAAGAAACGCCCACGTCTAATAATCTCAATACCCTAATTATTATCGATCTACTAATTTATGAATAGTATTTCGCAATTTGATTGACTTAGCAATAGTGAAAGTGAAAAAATGTCACGGTTTATAATTTCAAGAGAAAGGCTCTTCTAGATACTGTATATAATTATATTATGTACTAAACTACGTAACATGCAGGCTAATTTTATTGTTATAATTTAGAATTAATAAAACGCAAATAGTTCTTTAAGTAAGCGTTGCTAAGAGAACTAACGTAACTGTAAGACTCATTATGAAGTGTAATGATGATGAGAACTCATTATCTTACAACCAAGATATGTTTTTATTAAGTATGCCTTAGTTGTAACATAATTAGTACAACATTTTCAAAATATTTACGAGTGATTTTCGAGCAATAACGAGAGATGTAGCAGTAATCTTAATTATCGTTCTTGCACGCGCTACACCGCTGATAGTACTTTCTACAGTCCCGCGTTCCACGATCAACAATCACCTTATTATAGTTTTTATCTCTTAGTAGGTACGTTATTAGTAAGAGTAAATGGAAGCTCTAGATTTCTGCAACCATATTTTTTTGTTGCCCGATTGTTCAGTGATCAAACAAACATCCATCGCTTACACCCTCTCTTAAATACGAATTAGAAAGTCCTCCTACACACTTAACAACAGGGTTAGGGTCACATGACTAAGTAGTGTACATGCCTACCCCACTTCTATGTATACGGGAGCTATTAGAGTAAACGTAGTACGCTCAAATAAGTGCTCATTGAGCGTAAATCAATTCATGAAAGAGGCACTCGTGTGTGCCGTGTGGTGAGAGGTGACCATGGATGGATGCGATTAAAAATAAACCCTTTGAATTATATTTGTATAAAAATATGGTTATGGTGCAATATTGTACGTAGGTTCACTAAGCCTACACTCGATTTCGTCTCCCCAAATGGGTATAGCAATAACGATGAGTAATGAATAGAGAGCTGCTTTAATTTGCGCCGCGCCGCCTGCGCCCACGCGCTCGGTACAGCGCGCATCCACTCGGAACAATGCTTACTGGTTTACTTTCTCGATTGACTCACACTAATTCATTGCATACGTCTAGGTATACGAATTAGATTGATGGTGCTACTCGGAATCTTATGGACACAGCGCGCGACGCGACGACTAATTGGTTCACTTTCATTAGCATATTGTTAACAGAGCTGATCAGTAACGTGTTAACTCACATAGGTATTCTAAACGAATCTATTTTGTCTGCAAGGAGATGTGACTACGAATGAACAAAGCTCGATCGAGCTTTTATTATAAATGATTTAAAAGGTAAACAAAACCTCAAAGAACCTTGCTATGGCCCTGCAAAGGCGCAATGCACTTGAATTGTACAATTGAAGCGTTCCCCACAAGGAAATGCTGGCCTAACTTGGTTTACGTTTTAAAGGACAAAGAAATAATACTGAACATTAATTTCATCATACAGGTAAATCAACATTATTAATGCTTATATGTACACAGGAATATTTTAGAGAATGTAAAAACAAATACGTTGTTTTAGTCCCCAGAGCAAAAATTTAATTTTTTATAATTTGTGCATTAACCGTAGGGTAAAAATGTTAAATGATATGAAAGTATGACAATTTTTTTTTTGTCGATAATTTTAACTTATTTCCTCAATTTTACACTAAATAGTCTGAATCAATTATTAATTCTGAATTATTTATAGCTCCCGTCCGTCACTAGAATTAATTCTGTAATAATTAAAATAGTTTAATAAATAAAATTAAACTGCTTCCATACCGCGCGAGTCAATTTCAGTAGCAAGTTTGAGACGTTTATCGTCATATCTCTGGAGATGCTTATCGGAATTGGATAAAATTTAATCGGACCACCTTGCAGATGAACCCTATCTATGAATAACTTAAAATCGTTTACAAAACGAAAAAAACCGACTTCACGTGCCGCGATAGTGAAAATATCCACTAGTCATAACATCATCAAGGTATCAGATTTGCTTATATTGTTTATCTCTACATTTCCGGAGATGATTATCAAACCTCGATAAAATTTGAATGGGACCAAACGGGAGGCAATATCTCTCAAACAAAAAATAATTTTTCACATCGGTTAAGATTTGACGGAGTCACAGAATAATGAATAGTACAAACGGAGTTCTGTCTTCTGAGGTATAAGAAACATTAAAATTAAAATACAGTCGAATTGAGAACCACCTCCTTTTTTGTGAAGTCGGTTAAAAATGAAGCATTTAAATCGGTTCAATTGGCGGAGTAATCGGGTAACAAACATACAGACGAATTGAGAACCTCTTCCTTTTTAGAAATTGTTTGTAAAATAGATTATCAAAACATATTTCTGAAGAAACCATTTATTACTGAAATTCTTACCATTTCGTTATTTTTTTTTTATCTAAACCTCTTGACGTAAGGCTCATTGAATTTGGCAGACAGCGAGTCTATAGTAGACAAGTTTTTAAATGAGTTGTAATTTTTTAAATCCTGTAAGTATTTGGAGAAAAGCCTGCCTAAAGTAAAATTTAAAATATAGTGCAAATAAATGTCACCTTTTAATTTTCTCAGAAAATAATATGCATAAATAAAAAATACATATGTACCCTGAAAGAATTTCAGTTTCAATTTATCGTTCAGTCCTAAAAACAAATAAGGGTCTGTCTATCTGAAGTTTACTTCATAGTTACGGAGGAAATTTAACAAATTCGCAGTAACCTAGAAAATCACAATTTTCTCAAAGAGCAATACATTTTCGCGGAACATAAATGTGGGTAGTTCATGAATCCCTACATCGATGGTTTTTGTGGGAGACATATTTCTCGCTATACGCTCGGGATTCTAATCCAGAATCCTTCGCTCCGGTCTGGATTAAAATTAGCGGCCTCAAAAAAAATTATGTTGCGCCCCCATGATACATTCTACCATTCTTTAATATAAGACTAGAAGTCCCCCGCGGCTTCGCCCGCGTTAAAAACTCCTTTTATTTACTTAAAACTTTTTTTTTTGTATAAACGATTCTATCATTAAAGACATCAAATAAGAATTAGCCCAATCGGTTCACCTGTTTTCATATTATCGCGTGACTAAGACAAATCAGGATTCATATTTATAAAACCCGAAAAACCCAAAAAAGCGCAATCCGAAACAATATTGATTTTCAGACCTTTTTACCCCAGTTCACTACATTTTGAAAAAGTCTGAAACTCGTATTTACTTATTTATTTACAGAAGTGTGAAATGTCGAATAAAATGACTATACAAACTTTGAACCCCCGCTTCATCCCTTGAAGAGTGAATTTTGAAAAATCCTTTCTTAGCGGATACCTACGTCAAAATTACTATCTGGATGCCAAATATCAGCGCAATCCGAAACAATATTGATTTCAGACTTTGTTACCCCACTTCACCCTTTTAGGAATAGAATTTCAAAAAGCCTGAAACACGTATTTACTTATTTATTTACTAAACTACTTGTGTGAAGTTTCGTATATAACAGACAATCATTCTTGTTTCTCCATACAAACTTTGAACCCTCGTTTCATCCTCTTCAGGGATGAATTTTGGAAAACCTTTCTCAGAGGGAACTAACGTCGTAATTAATAACTATCTGCATGCCAAATTTCAGTGCAATCCGAAACAATATTGATTTTCACACTTTATTACCCCATTTCACACTCTTAGGGGAGGAATTTCGAAAAAACCTGAAACACGTATTTACTTATTTTTTACTGAAGCACTTGTGCGAAGTTTCGGATAGAAAAGACTAATATTGATTTTCACACTTTATTACCCCATTTCATCCTCTTAGGGGTGGAATTTCAAAAAAACCTGAAACACGTATTTACTTATTTTTTACTGAAGCACTTGTGCGAAGTTTCGGATAGAAAAGAATATCTAATCTTGTTTCTCCATACAAACTTTGAACCCCCGTTTCATCCCCTTCGAGGGTTAATTTTGGAAAATCCTTTCTCAGAGTGAACTAACGTCGTAATAACTATCTTCATGCCAAATTTCAGCGCAATCCGAAACAATATTGATTTTACACTTTATTACCCCATTTCACCCTCTGAGGGGTGGAATTTCAAAAAAACCTGAAACACATATTTACTTATTGTTTTACTGAAGCACTTGTGTGAAGTTTCGGATAGAAAAGACTATCTTATCTTGTTTCTCTATACAAACTTTGAACCCCCATTTCATCCCCTTAAGGGGTGAATTTTGGAAAATCCTTTTTTAGTATACCCTTACGTACTAAGACAAATATATCCTCCAAATTTCAAGTCTCTACGACCAGCGGTTTAGGCTGTGCGTTGTCTGTCAGTGAGTCAGTATGTCAGGACAAAGATTCTTATAGTATTAGAAGATAGATAGGATTTCAATGTAAGTTTTTGCTTCATTTACAAACTTGTGCATTATATACTTTTTATGGAAATGGAATCTTCAGCGGTGCCTGAGTACTAGTTTTAAAGTTTTTCCTATATACTATACAAAAAAACAAAATCACATTATACAAAACCATGCAAAGTTTAGAATTCACATTTATATTGAGCGTGTGACTGGCGCTAGTATACGTCATATTTCTCGTGCCGGTCTCAGTCACATACTCGATATAAACAGAACATAATTATTAATTCCCATGGCAATGGTGGCTGCGTTGCCAAATATTTTCACACAGAAGCATAATTACCGTTGTTAGGAGATGCATTACATTTTTAACCAACTTCAAATAAAAGATGCCGACGAATGTCTCAATTTGTCGGAATCTTTTATTTTTTATGCATGTTCCCCGATTACTCAAAGACGCCTGGACCGATTTGGATAATTATTTTTTTTGTTTAAAAGGGTATATTTTCCTAGTGGTCCCATTAAATTTAATTGACATATATTCAGTATCTCCAGAGATATGGAGAAAAACACCTCAAACTTGATGCTGAAAATTACTAAAAGAGCATTTGAAATCGGTTCTTTTAAGTTTTTAAGCGATCTTAAATTATCATCTATAGTTACGAGTCCACAGTTACACAATGTCACGCGACATCCGCATATTGTTCGTTATAGCCGTGGTTATAGTAAGTCAGAGCAGAGTATGCGCAAGCGCACGAATGCGCTAATGAACGCATGTCGCGCCGCTGACCCCCGACCCACGCGGGTTCGACGCCCGACCTCGCCCCCCTCGCTGGCCGCCCTTCCCCTGCACTCCCTTCAAACCAGGACGTAGGCTGCACACTCCTTTATCACTTCTGTTTAATCAGCACAACCGACTTCTTGTTTACACGTCTCAATATCAATGTAAATCATTATTATCAACAGTGAATACGACACGCGCACGCATGCATATCGACTTAATAACATCCTGTTTTCCATTTCGTTATAATAATATATCTATGTTTTGTAATTATTATGCTGATCTACACAAATAAAATGTACAAATAATTACACCAAAGGTTGAAAGAATCCACGCAAACCTATAAAGTGTGTATTATTAATATTCGAGCTACGACATCCCCTTGCCTGACTTGTCTGTAACTAAAATACTACGTAAGTATGTAGATGTTATTTGCGAAAGTTTTATTAAAAAGGTACGAAAGGTACGACGACTAAGAAGACATAAATATGTAGTTCGTACGATAACAACAGCTGTTTATATCAAAGCAACGCGTTGATATCTTTTGTAACGATAAAGTGACGTTTCTAGGATTACCCGCATCATACATAGTTTTTAACACCTGTGATGAGGCGGTGACTGGTGGTCAATGTGGTCATACAGACGATGTAGGAACGAACACCTGCCAGCAATTATTATTTTACACATGAGCTAATGTGAGCAGTCTAAATTGAACCTATTATCGGTCGCGCCTAGTGGAATTTACCCGAGTTACTGCGCCCATGGTAATGAGCGATATTGTGTGACATGTAAATGTTAAATAAATATTCACATAAATCACATATCTACAAATTTCTCTTTAATTATCTTTCTCATATTAATATATTCTTACGTGGATCTTTACTAGCTAAATAAGCGTATTAGTCAATTTTTTTAAATATATTGTACTTATACTACTATAAATTAATTAGGTCCTAAGCAATATGATAAATAATAAATCGTGCCCAATTATAATAATGTCATTCAGTATATTAGAATGTTTCAACAATTCGAAAGAAAAATAAAACTGGATGAAAGGTAGCAATGACAGGTGCATGGAGAACAATGTAACGTATTTAATATTTTGGCTTTTATCGTTCTCGACTCAAACCAATATACTATGTGTAGTTATTACTAAAAAATAGTTATTGAATAGAAGGTTACTAGTTGAGTAGTATTGTATCGTATAGAGAAACAGAAATATGTGCATTTCGCGTGGAGCTCAGGAGTCTGGAGTCAACGTACCTTTGGGACCGGTTCGCTAATCGATCCCGGACAGCGGCCGCGCTCCCGTCCGCACCTAAACCTAACGGCTTCTTCCACCAGCCGAGACCAGATATCGTGCCCAGCTTAGGGTTGTCAAATATGCTCTCAATCATGTGCTAAATTTGTATCTGGATAAACATATACATACACATCAAAGTGAGTCAATATTTTGCTTAAATTCTTACATATTTTACAATGTCTTTTTATAAGGTATTTGACTGCTAGAGGGCGGGAGGTCATACTTAATTTTTTACAGCTAATGATTGCGCTACTCATATTTGTTACCTAAGCCATTGAAACTACATATCATTTAGTAGCTTATCTAAGATCCTACTACTATACTAATAAACCTACTTTAAGAGGGAACGGGGGGTGCACTTTTCCATACAAATGTATTCCTCCGTTTTCTCCCTGGAAAATGCTTCTAGAGAAAAAAAAATTTCTACAAAAAATCAAGTTCTACTGTAGCTAAGCCCCTAACATTTTCTTTTTTAGACCAACCAATTGCAAATAGAAATATGACCTTTCAAACATCTTATAAAGAGGAGATTAGAAAGCTTATATTTCTTTTTACAATTGGTTAGTCAAACAAGTGAAATATTGAAAAGTACAAAACCCGACTGCGTGAAAAAAAGATTTATTAGCATTTCCTATTCCAAACTCCAATAAAACATATAAGTTATATATATATATACTCGTAATCACCGTTAGAAAATTCTTTATTGTGATACCACACTCGATGTATATTGAAAACATAATTTTTTTTTTGAGATTACATTTTGGCGCCAAAACGCCTTAACTTTTTTTTATTATTTTGATGTACCCAGTGTCACTCTCACGACCAAGACGAATCTATTGACACTACTCACTTTAAAATACGACAAGCCGTTTATGCTCTAGGGCTTACCAAAGAAATATACATACATACACTCGAAAAACATAACCCTCCTTCTTTCGCAGTCGGGTAAAAAAGCAAATTATAGGGGCGTAGCTACAGCAGACCTTGACTTCTTGTAGAAACAAATTTTGCTCTAGAAGCATTTTCCAGGGAGGAAGCAGGGGAATACATTTGTATGGAAAAGTGCACCCTGCGTTCTCTCTTAATTTACAGCAAACGTCTGCACTTGTGACTACTTAGTAAATGAAATAACTGAAGTTAATAAACCCATTCCACGGTTTTTACAGAAACGAAATTCGTACCTGTTAGAAGTAATGTATGTATTTCGTAACCAAATATAAACGCATTCACGTAACTACAAACTGGCACGTATTAGTTTACGAGTCTCGGCGGGTTGTGTAATATCGTTTCCACTCAGGAACTAATACGTAATTATGTGACAGTAATGACCGATTAGTTCGAAGGTAGAAATGAGTAGTCGTAACCGTAACACAAGTTATTTTCTCAAACTCGTTAGAAATGTACGTTGGTGTTGAGTGACAGTATGATATGATTCTTTGTAGATGACAATGTCCATTGTCTTCGAGTTAGTATTAAACCTATTCAATAGTAGCAATAGCAACATCTGACAAATGTTGATAAACCATATCTACATGCGCTTATAGGGTGCGTAATCATCACTGAATAAACTGGCCAAGTGCGAGTCGGACTCGGGGTACCGATTGAACAAAATTTGCTGGAAAAAAATTTTTTTTTTGTACGGGGTCCCCCTTTAATTTTTATCTTAATTTAATTTTTATTATTTGATGTGCAACCATTGTAATACACACTATGAGCAAATTTCAAATCTCTATTACGGTTTATAAGATCGAGCATAAAGAACCCGCTTTTATTTTCAACCGACTTCCAATTATATCGTTTAAAAACTAAAAAACAACCGACTTCAATGCCGCGCTATTCAATTTCAGTACCAATTTTGAGATGTTTATCTCAATATCTCTGGAGATACTTATCATACCTCGATAAAATTACCATGGTACCACACTTGGGATATCTCCTTTCGAACAAAAAAAGAATAATCGAAATCGGTTCATAAAAGACGAAGTTATCCGCGAACAAACATAAAAAAAAAAAAAATATATATATACGGTCGAATTGAGAAACCTCCTCCTTTTTTTGAAGTCGGTTAAAAAGAAGGAGGTTCTCACATCGTCTATGTTTTTATTTCTTTTTTTGAGTTCCGTAGCCGAATGGCAAAAAACGGAACCCTTATAGATTCGTCATGTCTGTCTGTCTGTCCGTCCGTATGTCACAGCCATTTTATTTCGAAACTGTTAGGACTACGGAATTAAAACTTTGTAAGTAGATGCATTCTGTAAACCGCTTTCCGATTTTTATACAAAAATAAAAAAATTTAAAAGTTTAAGGGGGGGCGGGGCATCCTATACATGGAACTGAAACAAAAGAAAAATTCTTCAAACCTATACGTGTGGGGTGGGGTCTATGGATAGGTCTTCAAAAATGACATTGAGGTTCCTAAAATATTTTTTTCTCAAAGTCAGTAATTTGAAAGATAGGCGCGTCTAAAGTGGTAAAATGTGTGTCCCCCCCCCCCTCTAACTTTTAAAGTATGCGAGCGAAAAATCTAAAAAAAATATATACTGTAGATTTCAATAAAAACTAACAACGTAAATTGGTTTGAACGAGATACAGTCAGCAGTTTTAGAGATATGGCGACCGCAAAGATAACTTTGTTTTTCATACAAACACTATGAAAAACAAAGTTAATTTTGTAGTTGCGAAAAATCATAGTTATGGAATACTTAACTGTGTTACGGAACCCTACGAGTGCGAGTCCGACTCGCACTTGGCCAGTTTATTTTTTTTGTATGTATGTTACGCGATTACTCCGTCAATTGAGAATCGTTTTGAATGATTATTTTTTTTGATCGGTAGGGCACGTATCCGACGTGGTCCCATTGTAATTTCATCGAGATTTGATAAGTATCTCTAGAGATATAACGATAAACGTTTCAAACTTGATACTGAAATTGACTCGCGGGGCATGGAAGTCGGTTGTTTTAGTTTTTAAACTATCTTAATTATTAACTTTAATATGTTTCTAGTACTTGTTGTTATAGCGGCCATAGTAATACATACTTTGTAAAGATTTCAAGTATCTTGGGGGGCTATATTGCTCGCGTCCGTAGGATTTGCCCTCGATGTCCTACACGTATCCCCTGGGTGGCGCCAAAAAGCAGTACTTTTCAGGTGGTAGGCTTAGGCCGCGGCGTGTTACCACCCACCAGACAAAGCCATGCCGCCAAGCGGTCGCTTTACGGCATGATGTTTGGTGAAGCCATTTGTTGGGAAAACGGGTCGGATACAGTTGCACTTATTTTGATAAAAGATAGTGACACATTGGAGGATATTTCATTCAGTGACCAGTTTCGGAGAGCAGCGGGATCCGAGGCACGGTTCTCCGCTGGCCGACTGCAGATAGTTGGGGACCCAAGTAGTGAGCCAGCCACTCACGAAAGGCTGCCCAGCCATCTAGCGAAAAATCCCGGGGGTGCGTCATCGTGCCGGTTGGCGACCGGACGAGAGGACCCGATGGACACCTCTGGGGGGCTCGGGCGTCCCCGCGGTCTCCGGAACTGGTTTACTAAGATGATTTATCTGAATGTGTCACTGTGTTGGTAAATGTGCGTCTCGATCCACTTCCATTTTCACAACCTATCTTCACTCGCTGTTATTTATGGCAAGGAAAAATAACAGATAGTCGGTTTCACAGCGGAAGCACGTCCTCTCTCTACAAGTGCATTTCTCTAACATCTGAGGCTTGCACTCAAATATCAATGCAGTCCACCACCGCCTCGAAACTGCTAAACCGCACCTTCTGTTCCTCACGGAGACGCAGATTAAATGTCCAGCTGACGCAGCATATCTTGCTTACCCAGGCTACGTCCTTGAGCATCGCTTCAAGGCGCGTGCTGGAATCTGCATGTATGCTCGCGATGACATTTGTTTTCGGCGTCTCCGTGATCTTGAGGACCCCAAATTTTCCACCATGTGGGTTTTGGTGGACACTGGTATGGGAAAATTCTCTATGCTGGTGTCTACCGTTCGCACAGCGGATACGAGGAGGCAACTAGGCTCACTAACTACCTCAGTGAAGCGGCCGATGTAGCCCAAAAACGGCTCTATTAGTATCCATCAGCTCAATTAGTGCTTCTGGGGGATTTTAACGCCCACTATCAAGGCTGGCTATACCCATACCAGAGCACAGACCATACTGGTCGAGAGATGCGCAAGCTTGCCTTGACGCTAGACCTCACTCAGCTGGTCCAGGAAGCAACAAGGATAACGGATGTTGATGGCCATATAGCCAATTGCTCGGACCTTTTGCTGACAACAGATCCAGACCGCTACTCGGTGTCGGTTCCATCACCCTTCCCTTGGGTAGCTCCGACCACTGTCTGGTGAAGTCTGTATCAGTCTACTCCCCACCCGATCCCAGCCCGAAAGGGTCTTGGCGGGTATGGCGATACAGGTCAGCAGAATGGGATGAGTTGCGAATATATAAGGCTTACTTAACCTGGGCTGATGCTCGCACTCGTAAAACTAGAGATGTTCGAGAAAAGAAGAAAGCCTTTAACAAAGCCGCAAAGTCCTGCAAAAAGGCTCTCAAGAAGGCTCGCTTCGACCACATACGCCGAACTGGGAACAAACTTGCTTCTTACCCCTCGGGTAGTAAAGCGTTCTGGTCCCTGGCGAAGTCTATCGAAGATAACTTCTGCCGTCTCTCTCTGCCTCCACTGCTGAAACCCGACGGATCACTAGCTTACACCGCTACAGAGAAAGCAAATCTATTTGCTACTCTGTTTGCGGAGTCTTCACGTTTAGTTGCTGGCAATGCTGTACCTTCTAGTTTGCCGTCATGCGGGACGTTTATGTCGGAAATCCGCATACGGCAAACCGAAGTGCGCAAAGCGTTGCGCGATCTGGACGTGAATAAAGCTAGTGGACCAGACGCTATACCAGCTATAGTCTTGAGGACGTGTGCGCCTATTCTGACACGTCTCTTTCGCTTGTCTATGGCGACTGGTCAAGTGCCTAAGTCTTGAAAGCAAGCTAACGTGCAACCCGTGCCCAAAAAGGGTAGTCGTGCTGAACCTGCCAATTACAGGCCCATCTCAGTCACTTCCATACTCTGTAAGACTATGGAACGTGTACTGAACCACATACCTAACGTACCTAAAAGCTAACGATCTCCTCAGTGACCGACAGTACGGGTTCCGCCGAAACCGGTCTACTGGGGACCTTCTAGCGTATGCCACTCACATTTGGAGCGAGACCATTGAGAATCATGGAGAGGCGCTCGCCGTCTCTCTTGATATCTCTAAAGTCTTTGACAGGGTATGGCACGACAGCCTTATTAGCAGGCCTTCATACGGCCTCCCCACTGGTTTTTGTGTCTGGATATCAGATTTCTTGAGAGAACGGTCGATTCGTGTGGTCATTGATGGCTGCTCGTCCGACCAATTGGCTATAAATGCCGGTTTTCCTCAAGGATCAGTACTCTCTGCAACGCTTTTTTACTGCATATAAAACCTGGCATTTTTGGGTATGCAGATGACAGCACCGTTTTGGAGAGTTATATTTCTAGTGCACGAGATAGTGCATTACAAATCCAGTCTCATAGAGAAGCGATGGTTCAGCGCTTAAACTTTTCCTTGAAGGCAGTCTCCGATTGGGGCGATGCCAATCTGGTTAAGTTTAATGCTTCTAAAACCCAGACGTGTCTTTTCTCCGCCAAACGGAGTCCATTTCAACTGGCTCCTACTTTCAGGGATGTGTCCGTGCCGTTAAGTGACCAGATGGAGCTTCTTGGCATCTCATAAACAACAACTCTCAATTTCGGCTCTTATATTGAGTCTAAAGCCCAGATAGCCTCCAAAAAGCTTGGAATTTTGTCTAAGGTGAGACAATACTTCACACCGGGACAGTTGCTCAATCTCTACCAAGCACAAGTTCGGTCGTGTATGGAGTACTGTTCTCACCTCTGGGATGGTTCTGCCAAATTCCAGCTGCAGACACTGGAAGCTATTGAGAGGAGAGCCAAAAAGCTCATTAACGACGACCAACTAGTAAGCAAAAGACTCCAGAGTCTCGAGCATCGTCGCAAGGTCGCTTGCTTGTCGGTTTTTATCGGATTCATTTCGGAGAGTGTGCATCGGAACTTCATAACTTGATTCCGCCATCCCAATTCTATAATCGGACAAGCAGGGATACTAAGAGGCGCCACCGCTTCATGGTAGATATACCATTTACGCGTACAAAACACACAACACAAGGTACAAGGTGAGATAGTGGTCAAGAGATAACCATTTTCGCATTTAAAAAAAAAAATTATTATGGTTCATAAGGTTAAGAAAAAAACGCCGAAAAAACACGATTCTTGTATGGGGGGGTGTACCCCCTTTCATATTAAATTTATATTTTGTTAGTAGTATTTGTTGTTAAATCCCCCATAGTAAGACATACTTCGTGAAAATTTCAAGTATTTATCTATTACGGATAAAGAGATACAGCCCTGAAAAGTGCAGACAGACATACAGACGGACGGACGGAGAGCGAAGTCTCAGTAATAGGGTTCCGTTGGTACCCTTTGGGTTCGGAACCCTATAACAAAGAACACACACTCCAAATCTCATGTCTCTAGTCACTAAAAAATCACAGACAATGTAACCTTCCATAACACCCTCTTAGGTGTGTAATTTAGAAAAACCCTTTCTTAGTTGATCCCTTTCTTATTTCACAAGTAATACACCCTCTAAATAGCATGTCTCTAGGACTAGCAGTTTAGACAGTGCGTTGATATATCAGACAGTCATTCAGTCAGTCAGGCAAACGAGTGAGTGATGATTTTGGAAAACTGTGATACACTTAAGTCATCATTTTAATTAAAGAGTATGTGTACCTATTTTCGAGATAATTGCCCCCGAGAATAAATAGTTTCAAAGAAACTTCAACCCTCTATTTCACCCTCTTAGGGGTGGAATTTCGAAAAACCGTTTCTTAGTGGATACTTGCACTTCACAAAGAATTATACCCTCCAAATTTAATGTCTAGGGCCAGCGGTTTGGGGTGTGCGTTGATATCTCAGTCAGTCAGTCAGGACTTTGGACTTCTTATATGTATATAGTTAATATACATTTGCCATACATAACAGTTGCAATGATTTATTGACTCTGCCAAGTAAGTTTCGAAGAGTGATTTATTATAAGAAGATTCCACAGCGAATATAAAATATAACATACGATTAAATGAATATTTTTATTTATTAACGTTATTATGTTGCCGTATTATGTTGATATTTACTAAATATCTTATTGATGCTATTGTACCTACCGATCGCAGAACGTTGCCAATAAACAGGGCTGAAGCAAACTTTATTATCGACGCGACGACATGCAATTGTTGGCACCGAATATTAATCTAATATTAGAAAAGTATGTAAAGTAAAATTTGCGCAGATAAAGCTACAATTTAGTGGCGTGATAAATCGCGGGCGAGCGGCTCTCACTAAACGGTCGTTGATTCCGTCACATGTGCCCGACCCGCGCACAATAGCTACGAGGCAGACAGCCGGAATAAATAACAATCTTCATTCTAAAGACATCACCTAATTCCACAATTTCCACACAACATCGTCAACTCTACTAAATCTGACTTACTGTAAATGCCTCAATATTGCACCTTAAAAATAGTACGAATGGTCTACGATCGGATCACTTATCTACTTATTTGTTTGCCTCGCTCGTCATTAACGATTCGATGCGTTTAACTTTAAAGAAACCGCTCCTGGAATTATGTAATTTAGTGCGGCTTTAGAAAAAACGGAACGTCAACAATTTTAAGCCGTTACTGAATCAGAGTTTAGATATCGAACGACGCGACGTAATCGCAATTTCAAAACAATACGTCGTGATGTCTGCAATATACGCAACGCCAAGTAACGCCAACGTATCGAACAGGAGCATCGCGCAGCGGAATATCCGAGGTCAGACAAAGCCGTCGACTTTTAACAGGATATGATGAGTGGCGACCTCACACCATCTCATCGTAATAAATAGTAAGGAAATAATTTTCTTTAATGATCATCACCTTGAGCCGGTGTCAAAAATTATGAAGTCGTGTGACGTGCTGAGCTCAGGCAGATCATATTTTGTTTTGATAAAAGAACGATCATTAGTATGTCGTGTTGTTGGCTTTACTATGTTCGTATGCAAAGTCGTCACGTTTTAATAGAGCCTAGCGTAATAAATAATGCATGTAGGAAATGTATGGAGGCACGAGAAATCGAATGTGTACCTCGCGAAAAGAAGGCATAAATCGGCAATTGGATGATATCGGACATCAGAATCTTGTACAGTTCCGAGGTATAAATCCCAGAGACGGTGCGGCCGTGGCGGCTGCGTTCCGCTTCGCAACATGGAAAGCGTTTTGGCCGAGATCGGCGCAGGCTGTGCCAGATAAATCTCGTGCAATACGCACCCGCCTGCAGTTGGGACAACAGTGAAATTTTAAATTCTGCTAATTACATTATCATCATTGCAAATTTTCGCAATGAGTTAAAATGAGAGTAAAACTTTAGGAGCTCGCGGGGAAAGTTACAAAATATTTTAATTAACACATTCATCTCATTATACCTTGCATGCCGCCGCCGTTAATTAGAGAGAGACATGAAAAACTGTCGGATATACAGTAAGCGTAGAAATCGTTTGGTTTAAAGAAGGCAAAGCCATGGAATTAATAAGTACTAGGTTGTTTACTTACAAATTCCTTGGGCAAAGCTTAATTGAAAATAGTGCCATGAATGTTTGCAAAAAGCTCGGTGTGGGTCGCAGCTGCACCTACCTACTGCACTTCTAGTTTTACTGTGTCAAGAACAACGCGTGCCGCTCCACCCCGCGCATGCGCCCGCGCCCCCGCTCCGACCCACCATTTGTCACTTGAATGCGACACTGCCTCTTGCGACAATCTGTACGTAACCTTCTTGTGCTCTCAGATGTTGCATTTTTCATAAAATAACAATGGAATTCAGATGCTTCCTCGTTTGGCAACACACCCTCTACTTTGTAAAACGTAAGGTACCAACCAAACCTGAAGTACCTACTACAATTTTGACTTGACTGTGGAGATGACGTGAGTCCCGTTCGCCAAAACCGAAATCACGTATTACTCGATTACAGATAAAATAAAGATTACCGTTTTAGTAAACGACCTTTCAGAGGTCCTTGGCATACAAACGTTGCGAAAGACAAGAAAATGAAAATATATCGACCCGTTTATGTGCCCGACATTGCATAAAGAACACAGTTAAGAAAATATCTGCTTTATACCACTCGACGAGCCTTATGTTTACTCTAAATGAGATATGTACCTATAAAAGACAAGAAGATCTTAAAAGCGAACGCGGGGTGCACTTTTTCATACAAATGTATTCCCCTGTTAATGCTTCTAGAGCAAAATTTATTTCTACAAATAATCAAGGTCGGCTTATCATTTGCTTATGTTGACCAGCCAATTGCAAATAGAAATATGACCCTTCAAAAATCTTGAGAAAAAGTGGAGTTTAAAAGGATTATATTTCTTTTTGCAATTGGTTGATCAAAAATAGCAAATGATAGGGGCGTAGCGTAGCTACAGCAGACCTTGATATTTTGTATAAAAAATTTTGCTCTAGAAGTATTGTCCAGGGAGGAAACAGGGGAATACATTTGTATAAATACTTAACTGTAGAAAAGTTATACACTAGTTAGTGGCTTGGTAGTAAGTTGTACTTAAATATATATATATACCTAATACGGATTGTAGCAAACTGAAGAATGCATCGCCACAACACTTCAGTTAGAATCTCCAGCCACTCTGCAATTACTGTCATCAGCCCTTCGTGCGAAATATCAATTTATGACCCTCAGTGTCGAATCCATTGCATTATAAATGCGTTTAAGCTTTGTCGAGCAGCAGCTTGGGTTAATAGAGTTCGGTGGCCTCGTGGGCTAATTTTCAAACATGCCTATATCATATTGCCATACCACTATAAATAAATACACGTCTACATTATCTTTCGAAACGGGACGTTTGGAAACAGAAGTTGCAACTTGCAATTAGCAACGAACATTTTAATTGTTTGATTAATACTTTTAGGAAATAAGACGCATAAATGAAATGTTTACCTACATACATATCAACATTTATGAATATAATTAAGATAGTTTAAAAACTAAAGCAGCCGACTTCAATGCCGCGCGTGTCAGTTTCAGTTGGAAATTTGAGACGTTTATCGACATATCTCTGGAGATACTTATCAGATCTCGAGAAATTACTATGGTACCGTACCCTTGGGATATTTCTTTTCAAACAAAAAAAGAATTATCAAAATCGGTTCATAAACGACGAAGTTCGCGAACACACATATAAAGATATATGCTGTCGAATTGAGAAACCTCCTTTTTTGAAGTCGGTTAAAATTAGTATAAAATTGTTTTTCGACCAATAGCCAAACAATATACTGAGTAGGTATCCACATAAAATAAGTGATCGTGGGTCAGTTTACGATGGCCATCCGGTCATTATTGGACAATAAAGAGAAAAAGCAAACTAGGTAGAATGAATAAGTCGCTCTCGTCCGCCGCGCCGGCAATGCAATAACGAAACAGGATTCCAATCTACTCACTACTGCTGACAGTTCAGGCCAACTCTGTAGTCGCGTATTCTACTAGATACTTCGGAACAGAAGTATGTGCACCAACACAGATAATACTACTCTAATATATGGCAAGTATTTAACGCGAAAAAGGCATAAGAAGACGCATTTAAAGTGGTTGGAGGCCTCAATTTAAACAATAAAGAAGCTAACAACGGTTACACCATGCACCGGTTCAAAGTTTTCAAGTAACAGTTATGTTAATTATTTAAGAGTAGGTATTGTGCTAAATTAGCACCCTCAAAACAATAAGCACAGGTAGTAGCGAGTAATTAAGCACTCGTATACAGCCAGAACTGTTACTTCAAGTAGCATTTTTGTTTATCTCAAAGAGAACAAGTGACTCAGACAGAATAACGGATTTCAATATGAAACAATGATATGAAAATATTTCTTCACAGCCTTGGGTGAATAACGCGGCGCTCTTTGAAAAGTAAAACTTGGTTAATAGGGTAAAACAATAACCATTATACGATACGAATGTCAATGTTAGTGTGAATATAATATGAAAAAAAGTCAAGTGCGTTCCCACGAAGCGATACCCGTCGAAGGCCAACGCTGGTTTAATAAGACATGTGTGACAGCATAACCATAGTTTATATTGCCAATTTGTATAAGAACCACCTACTTAATACAATTGCTGATTCTTGACAATAATACAAAAAGTTGCCGCATTCAGGCGCTTCGTCGTTACACGCATTTTTATTTAGGTTTGTGAAATTGCTTGTCCAATTATATATCTACTGGGTACTTTGGAATTTGTTCACAGCATTGCCCTATTCTCATAAATAAGAAATATTCTTAACTAAATAGCTAGAAAATTAAGGCTGAGAACAGTTGCACCATCTTACTTTAACTATAACAAATGTCGAAAATCAGTCAAACTCCATACAAAAACACCGATTATAGTTATAGTTACGGTTTAAGTAAGATGGTGCAACTCAGCCTAATAGGCAAGTCTCATAGGCAGTCATTTTACGATGATTAAAAGGTATGGTAAACCTTCGCGAACTATGATATTCATGTTTCATCAGCCTATCCTTCCACTGCAGAATTCTAATCTGAGTAGGTAGTTGCTCGGTTCAATGTTCAGATGTAAATTGTAATATCGCGGAATTAAAACTGCGAACATTAACTTCATGAAGTATTCTTGGCGGGCCCTGATCTCCGGATACCGTTTCCTAACCCGCAGCGCACCACCGTTATTTTAGCTGAATGTATGTTGGTAAGTAGGTATAAAACCTTGAGAAATTGAAATCGAGCTTCATACACTGCAACATTGCATGAAATCTGTATGTGTATTTCCCTTACAGCAATTATGAAAGTCTTAGTCATAGTGTCATGTATAGTGTTATCTAATACTATAAGAATTTTTGTCCTGACATACTGGCTGACCGACTGATAGATAACGCACAGCCTAAACCGCTGGTGGTAGACTTTAAATTTGGAGGGTATATTTATCTTAGTGCGTAAAGGTGTACTAAGAAAGGATTTTCCAAAATTCACCCCTTTAGGCGATGAAATAGGGAATCAAAGTTTGTAAGGATAAACAAGATGAGATAGTATTTTCTATTCGAAACTTCACATAAGTGCTTCAATAAAAAAAAAATTAAATACGTATTTCAGGCTTTTTCAAAATTCCACTCAGAGGGTGAAATAGAAGGTTGAACTTTCTATAAAACTTTCTATTATCTGGGTCAAATTTTTCGAAAATTGGTACAGACAACTCTTGTTATATATATGCAAAGAATGATTTTAAAAGAATTCTAAAGACCATTTTAGCAATGTTTTTATACTATGTACATTATTACTAAAGTAGTTGAACCTGTTCGAAGCGAAAATATAGCGCCTACAACAAAATAAAAATGGGCATCAACATGATTCGTTTTTTTATGATTTGATGACTGCCATTAGTTTACTATACATATACATACTTTATATGTTAGGTGAGTTACAATTTAACTGACTTCGTATACATAATTATTGAAAACTCTATCTAATTCAGACACAAGCATATTTAGCTTAGTTGGAGGGGTTAACATGAATACTAGTAATGTGCAACCCACAGCGAGTAATCTTTATAAAAAAAAATGTTTGTACTTTAGAGCAGACTAAGTTATAACTAAAGTGCTAAGACAATATTATAAATAAAATCAGCAATGAAAAGGCAATCACTATGTATGTTATAATTTTATAATAATATAATAACCAGTTTTCAATTATTATTTTTTTACATATCTTTACACTCGCTGCGTACCTTTTGATGCCAACCTACTGAAATGTCACTCAATCAAGTAAAAGCAAATCATTGTTAATTATTTTTAACCGACTTCACAAACAAGGAGGAGGTTCTCAATTCATCTGCATGTCTTTTTTTTTTAGAAAAAATATTGTTATTAATTTAGCAAAGGTTTTTAGTTAAAAAGGTTACATTGTTTGGTTACACACAATCCTAAATGTCATCGTACCGACGGGATTCGAACCCACACCTCCTGGGAAACATGCCCAGGCGCTGTAACCGCCGGTACCCGCCGGTACAATGAAATTTTGGATTGTGTGTAACCAAACAATGTACAAAATTACAAAGTGTGTAACAAACACTTTAAAGAAACATAATATTGCTAAGGTCATTGAAAATTACAAATAGAAATTATAAATAAAGCGGTATAGACATCAATCGAATATGAAAGTAGGGAAAAGAAGAAGTTTAACAGATCACTGTGTTCAATTAGTAAGCCAAAACCATCTTGAGTCTCCTTGAACTATTTTTTTTTAAACTCCTCATTCTTATTTAGTATTAATTATTTGCTTCCCATATTTATTTGATTAAAATTAGTTCATGAGAATTTTTAAAATTTGTTTATGACTAATTTCATTACTGATGTTTTGTGTGACTGTTTTAAATTATTTGAAACATTTTATAGATATAACAGACAAACAATATTTATTGTAATTAACAGGATGGTATATTATACGTACTATTAAGTATTCTGTGATTATACTAGCGATTCCAAAGTGTATTTTGTGGCTAGCTTTGATACAGCGCCATCTAGACATAAAACCTAACATGTAGATCTCACTGAACGACTAACCGCGTCGACATAACTAGGCATTAAGTTAGTACAACCGTCGTTCAGTAGATGGCGTTACAAATGCGTGTAATAAATTAAACTGAAAGCTATATAACGTTGACGTCACTAAACATGTTTTTCTGTGTAGCGAATCGACCTTCAGTATCTCTCTGCTACCTAGTGCATTAATTAAAAGTGAAATGAAATGTTATATACATAATCTATGACAAAACTTGCAACTCACCTGTCGCGATCCCTGGACCGGCTTCTCTTTCTGTAAGATCCCTCAGCGGATCCGTCATCGAGCCTTCGCCGTTTAGCTTCATAGGATCTCGACCGCGACCGTGAATGGGAAGCGTAATGCTTCCTACGAGTTCGCGGCATCTGCAACCAGACCAAAACATTCACATACAGAGATCACATGATACAGAATGTTAGAGCAAGCAACTCCAACCCAGTGTTTTAAAAGCAGGAATGTTAGCATTTTAGCGTCGTGATGATAAGCTATTTGTACAAATTTGAAGACATCATTTTTATATGCCGACAATAAAGATTGTGAATAGCTACTGAAATCAATAAATACTATAAAATGCTCTTACTCCATTATACTTTAATTTACAATCTAACCATATATTGCTAAATGCAAAATTAAGTGTTTTCATGAAAATACAACATCTTTGTGTTGTACAATAGCTCCAATAAAAAAATAATATACAGTTTGAACAATTGGCACAAGCATAAACAGAGTGTATATATATCATATTAAACATATGCAAGTATTTGAAGTAAACATTTCTACAAAACCTGAACCTGCCAAGCTAGAATAAAAACTCGAATAAGTTGCAGAAAGTAGAGCAAATAGCTTTTCCACGGCAAGCTAAAAATATTAACATCTCTGTAGGAAACAATGAGCGGGCAGCATGGTGTACCATAAGCATGGCAAATACTGTTTGCTATAAAAGCCATAAATAAGTGGAGTTGTTAACCAATATGGAAATTAACAACAGATTATTTCAATTAGTAGGTATTTACAATGAATCTTTACAAGGTTAATCTTAACTATTTTTGCCATTATAGTTATATTAGGTATGAGGTGTTGCAAAGAAACTTTTGTAGCCTAAGCTGGAGTGCAAATATTATTTCATTCTTATTAATTTAATAATGGGAATTTGAAATGATTTACGTGATGTTGATATAGAAATTTGCATATGTTTCAGTTTCATCCAGAAGCCTTCATCAGATCTCAAGTAAGGGGTGCTCGCTGACACTTCCTTTAATCTCTATATCAACATCACATATAATAAGTAATGTTAAATTTCCATTTTTGAATTAATAAGCTTAAAATGAATGAAGGTTTTTATATTTAATTTTAATAAGTATTCTTACAATTTGTTTATATGCAGCAGTAAAATGAACAACAGGCATAATTATTTTAATTATTTTATTTCTTTTATACAATTAATGTTTTTTGTCGCCCTCCAGCTTTACTATAAATACAGTATATATGCCTTGTAACTATTTTGAATTCATAAAATGATGCTTAATTTTCTTAAAAACACAATAGAAACAATAAAATTTAAAAGTAAAATATGACATATCTAGCTTTACAAAAAGACACAGGCAACACTACATAGCTGAATGTTGCCCGCTGCCCAAAATAGTCTTTCACAAAGCTTGATATTAAAACTTGATATTATTAATAGTCTACTACTGTTAAATCATTAATTAAAAGGGAACGCGGGGTGCACTTTCCATACAAATGTATTCCCCCGTTTTCTCCCTGAAAAATGCTTCTAGAGCAAAATTTGTTTCTAGAAAATATTAAGGTCTGCTGTAGCTACCCCCCTATAATTTGCTTTTTTTGACCAATCAGTTGCGAAAAGAAATATAAGCCTTCTATTCTCCTCTTGATTTTTGAAGGGTCATATTTCTATTTGCAATTGGTTGGTCAAAAAAAGCAAATGATATGGGGCATAGCTACAGCAGACCTTGATATTTTGTGAACACAAATTTTTCTCTAGAAGCACTTTCCAGGGAGGAAACGGTGGAATACATTTGTATGGAAAAGTGCACCCCACATTCACTCTTAATAATCATGTATCATGATAATGGCAATCATATTATTAAATTCAATTTATTATAATTATTAAAATTAAATTTATTAAAAAATCCAGGTATTAGCTACAGCAGACCTTGATATTTTGTGAACACAAATTTTTCTCTAGAAGCACTTTCCAGGGAGGAAACGGTGGAATACATTTTTATGGAAAAGTGCACCCCACATTCACTCTTAATAATCATGTATCATGATAATGGCAATCATATTATTAAATTCAATTTATTATAATTATTAAAATTAAATTTATTAAAAAATCCAGGTATTATAATTGAAGATACAAGACTTGTTGTTAATAAGTTTTTGTCAATGTTAAAATGTAAATGAAAGGAAATAACTAAGTATAGGGAAAGTTCAGAACTTTAAAATTTTCTTGAATTGGACTGCAGCATTCACAGTATGTGATAGGAATGGGATGATTGCAATTGGTTTAAGTTACTCAGATACAATTATGTTATTTAAACCTATATGATTGAAGAAATGGTCAAATAAACAATAAAAACATGAAAGCCATTCTATTAAACAATCATGCTAATGGTGAATTATGACAGCCAAAAATAATGAAAACACTGGAACTAGGTATATTTAGCCAAGTTCTTTAGACAAATATTTGAAATGAGAATTACAATATAAAGATAAAAATGACTCGGTTTTCAAATGGTATCAGATGATATTGGTATAAGATTTTGTGTGAGTTGGTCATTCACAATAATTTGATTGTATCACCTAAGTTGAAAACCTCTTATGATTACTTATAAAGAACAGGTTGAAAGCTTGACTGACCTAAATAGTCATGTTTGAATACTTATCAGGAAATTAGGATCTCGGTACATTTCACTCAAGTATCAATACCGGGTTTAACTGGTTGTCAAAATGTTTTTATATATAAATTTAATAGAACAAGTCTAGTCTTTTAACAGTATCAATCAGCAAATGCAGCATGTGTAGAGATCTTTCAAAGTATTCTAGCAATGCAGTTAAGCCATTTGATGAGATTATCAAAACTATGTCAGTCAACATTTTGGTGTAGCAAAACAACTATTAGGCGTGTCCTTCAGATAAGTTAAGTTTTAGTGTACCAAACTTAGGTCAGTCCAATGTTAAAAACCAATCAAACATGATTATAATAGGTACCAGATAATGAACTAAGGTCATTAGAGTAACCAATAAAACAAAGCATATGGATTATACATATAATCCACGGTTTAAAAAATTATCACAAGGCCCGTGGATTCTTTGGGATGTCTCTTGTATTCCCAGGTTTTTATTTATTTTGACAGTCATAATTCTAAAGGAAAGTACCTATACATAGTACTTCCACTTACCATAAGATACCAAAACTCGTATCCAAGAAGGTAAAAGCTGAAAAACATAAACTTTTTAGACCATCACATTTGGCCAAGTGCTTTCTTTACATAAGATGTCAAACCAACATGCAAAGCCTGATGAGCTGAAATAGGAATGCTAACAAAAATAAAGTACAATTCTAGTTGAGATTTCTGGAAGGGCAACTAGCTAAGATAAAAATAAATTTATATATTATTATCTCAAGATTATGAGTGTTTTAGCTAAACTAACAAAAATGCTTGGCTTGCAGCTGATGAATAAAAAGGCAACATAGAATTTCCTAATATTACAGGTTTCTAATATTAATGATTATGCTCAGTATACTAATTTATGAATATACTCAGTAAATACGTAGAAAACATCGATTTTGTACATATTATTGCAATTGACAAACTTAGTTGCATCTACGAACAGTACGAAACAAACTTATCAAAACAAAATGATATTGCTAACTGAATTCTAAACAAAAATCGAGTAAGACTAGCTATTACTGTAAACGAATGCATTTGGTTGTCCTAAAGCCATTCAGGGGCCGATCTAAGATAATATGTCAGAACGTATTTACATTCTACGACATGACGCCATGTTGATTTCTCTGACTCCATTGGAGCCCTACAATAATGAAAAGTAAAACAAATTACTTACCCTCAATTCACGTAAGTATTTCAATTTACACCAAAGTAGTTGCGTAAAATTAGTAAGACAGTTCCAAGTTCGCGATGCAGAGCCCTGAATAACGCTGCTTCGCAATAAAGGCCCGAACATCGATCCAAATCCTGAAACGAAGCTACTTGCTTTTTGGTTGGTTGGTTTGGTTGGTCGATTTGGAGCGCACGCAGGCACGCAGTGCGATGGCGCTAGGTAGTAGGTCGTAAATTTGTTTTCATGTATCCATAGTCCTTTCCTTTGGAGATATGACTATTATCTAATTAAATATTTCTTTAATTAATAAAAACTTTAAAATTCATTTACTTGAAAACATCTCATATAAAAATTAATAAGACGTAGAACTATTAGAAAATATTTATAAGCCGGAACTTATATAAACGCCATCTACTGTGAAGATTGTCAAACACCTTCTTCTCGTGGTAGTACCAACATGACAAATCAAGAAAATACTTTGCCACACCATTCAATTTGGCTGTCCAATTTAAATATATAAAATTCTAAGGCGCGGCCTATACAGAAGAGACGTGGCGCGGGCGTATGGCGTGTGGCGTGTGGAGTTTTGTCACGTCGTTTCATGATACTGAAGTGGCGGAGACGCGTGGCGCGATGCGGCGGGGCTTAACTTTAGTTCTACTCCAATCGAATTCAGGGTTAACAATTTTTTCACAGAAAGATCTTATTGCACAAAGGCTTCGTGTGAAGTTTTAACTTGCGGAAATAAATACTTTTCAATAAATAAATATTTTAATATCGGTAAATTCGCCTTAAATTTTGTACACTTTTACAGATTATTTCTATCTATATCACAAGTTCACAACTTTTACAACCACAGATTACTATACTGCTTAAATCAAGCGCCGGACACACTCCGCCGCGGTCTGCGGTCTGCGGTCAGCCTGCGGTCTGAAGTGTCTGAAGAGAATCTCATTGTTTTCCATACATCACATCTGACCGCGGTAGGACCGCAGACTATGGCAGTGTGTTTGACGCCTTATTATACATGCTATAAAAATAAAGTAGGAAAATAAATAAAATAATAATAATGACAATAAAATATCTTGTTTTGGAATACTGTTTTATTTTATTAAATTGCACTCCTACTCTAGCTGACTATTAATTTCTATGATAAATAGTAAATAACGAAAATCACTAGGTTAGTTTTTAAGTTTTCATGGTCACTGACATTATTATTAATATTAATTTCGGGATATTTACTATATATTATATACGGATATTTACGATATGTTTTTCTTTTGTTTTGAGTTTCCGATATTTTACATGTCATATGTTCACGGACGAACTGAAGATTGCGGGTGAAGAGAGTATCACGAGCAAACAAAGCGATCTACCCGCATTTTTACTCGTTTCGGTCGTTCGGTGCCCCTACCATTTGTTATCGATGAAACTCGTTGACGACACACAAAACTCACAGTATCTTCACGCTTCTTGTTGTGGACTACATATTTTGTATGAGGCTGACACAGACCTACCACTGGACGCCAGACATTCGACAGTTTGAACCCATCCTCACGATTGAAATTTTTGAATTTAGTTATTTCAATCGCTTCTCTAACCAATCTTGGTATGTAGTGGCGTTCCGTCGAAAGTATCTGAGGGTTGTGTAACTCAATCCAGTGGTTGGTGCCAGAGTCCAATAGGTGTTTCGCGATCGCAGATTTATGTGAGTCATTGTCTCTGACTGCCTTAATGTGCTCCTTTACCCGGCATGCAACGGTGCGTTACGTTTGGCCTATATAGGAGCTCCCACAGCTGCAACTGATCTTGTAGACCCCCGGTTTTTCTAAAGGAAACACGTCCTTTGGTGTACGTAAGAGTTGAGCCAGTTTCTTCCAAGGAGTAAAGATGGTCTTTACTGATTATTTTTGCAGTATATTAGCAACTTTATCTGTAACTCCTTTTACGTACGGTAGGTATGCCGGCTGTCGTTCTGCCCTATGGTGGATCTCACGTTGGCGTGTGTGTCTGGGTGGTAGAATCTTGACTTTGTACCCGTTTCTCCGTAGCACGCTACTCACATGTCGTAGTTCTTCTTGTAAATGTTCCTCATCACATAAATAATATGCGCGGTCAGTGAGAGTAGTTACCACAGAGTTCAGGTGACGTGGGTGATGATGCGAGTTAGCATTTAGGTAGCGGTCAGTGTGAGTCGCTTTTCTGTAAACATAGTGGCTGACGGAACCGTCTTCTCTTATTTTAATATTTACTCGTACATCTAGGAAAGCAATATTTCTGTCTCTTTCCATTTCGTAAGTAAAATTCATTTTACTATGGATAGTGTTTAAATGTGCCAAGTAAATTTGTACCGCCTTTTCATCCCCTTCGATTATACCAAAAATGTCATCAACGTACCTTTTCCATAGTTTAATGGAGTACGGCGCAGTTTCGATGGCTTGGTTTTCAAAATACTCCATCCATAAATTTGCAACGACTGGAGCTACCGGGCTGCCCATTGCCACTCCGTCTATTTGGAGGTAGTATTCGCCTTGGTACAAGAAGTAACTCGTAGATAGGCAATGATGAACGAGATTGGCGCACTCAATAGGGATTCCATATTTCTGAATTTTACTTTTAATTACCTCCAAACAATCAAGAATAGGTACGTTTGTGAAAAGTGACTCCACGTCAAAACTGACCATGACGTCATTTTTACCTATCTCGACTTTTTTAGGATATCCACGAAATGGCGAGAGTCTTTCACAAACGATGCGGTGCCTCCTGTCATTGGTTGTAATACTTTGGCGACATGTTTGGCTAGCTCATAAGTCGGTGAATCGATTTGACTAACAATCGGCCTTAAAGGAACATTTGACTTGTGAACTTTGGGGAGACCGTAAAGTTTTGGTGGTTGAACGTTTCGAGGTCTCAGTAGGTATTTTGTTATATCCTCACCGATTGCCTCTTGACTTTCCTTAATAAGCTTAAGAGTTGCGCGATTCGTCCTTGCCGTGGGGTTGTAATTCACTTTTTTATATGTCTGGTTATCACTAAGTAGATTTTGTATTTTGTTGTCATACTCTGCGGTGTTTATGACCTATTGTTTTTACCTTTGTCTGCCTTTAATATTAATATGTCCTCATCACTGCGCAGGTCTTTTAAAGCAGCAAGTTCAGTAGCGGTAACGTTCTGTTCAGGTATTTTGGAGTGACGTAACGTAACCGCGACATCTTGTCTGAGAATCTCGGCATCAGCCATAGGTATTTTGTTACGTCTGATCACTTCCTCTATGGTACCTATAACTTTTTCATAAGGAATGCGACTAGGTGTTGGAGCGAAATTCAAACCCTTCTCTAAAACACTGGATTGAGTTACACAACCCTCAGATACTTTCGACGGAACGCCACTACATACCAAGATTGGTTAGAGAAGCGATTGAAATAAATAAATTCAAAAATTTCAATCGTGAGGATGGGTTCAAACTGTCGAATGTCTGGCGTCCAGTGGTAGGTCTGTGTCAGCCTCATACAAAATATGTAGTCCACAACAAGAAGCGTGAAGATACTGTGAGTTTTGTGTGTCGTCAACGAGTTTCATCGATAACAAATGGTAGGGGCACCGAACGACCGAAACGAGTAAAAAAGCGGGTAGATCGCTTTGTTTGCTCGTGATACCCTCTTCACCCGCAATCTTCAGTTCGTCCGTGAACATGGCGCTTGTAACAGCACCGAAATATCGGAAACTCAAAACAAAAGAAAAACATGGTAAATATCCCGAAATTAATATTAATAATAATCACTAGGTTAGGTTTAAGTTTGAACTGCGACAACACCACGCGCGAGCCGAGCGAGCGAAGCGAGCGTTCTGCGGCAGCGGCCGGCAAAAAGGAACACTCATTATTTTACGATTTTGAAATATATTTTTTTCAAAAGAGTATATTCATGAGAAAGAAGGTTCTGTTGTAAATTCATCGAGATTTGATGAGTATCTTCAGAGATATGGAGATAAATTCCTCAAACTTGCTACTGAAAATGACAAACTTATATTCTCATGTCATTTTATGTGTTTGACATAATGCGTATATGACCTTTAATGTACGAGCCCATCAACCCACATTTATTTTTCCTATTTCATAAACAATATATTTTATTGTCATTAATATTAAAAAAAAAAATTAAAGTTTGATTAGAAAACAAAAAAAATCATATCTCAGAAAGGGGGGGACCGCAACTCCGCAACTTTTCCTTCAAGGAGGGGGCTCCACCCCTTCCCCCCACCCCCTCCACCCCCTCCCACCCCTAAAATCAATTGGAGTAGAACTAAAGTCGTACAAAAATGACTATGTTACGTACTATTAGGTTTCTATTGCGTTACTTTGACTATCCGCCTCCGCCATACGTCCACGCCACGTTTCTTCTGTTTAAACAGCGCCTAAGGACAATATGGCCATTGTGAAATTAAAAATATCTATTATTCAAGGTCAGCCAGCATGCCTACCTACTAAGAGTTTTTTTACCTATGGTGTCCCAACGCTGGGCAAAGTTGTCTCCTTTCCTGCATTCCAACTCTCTTATATTATGTACCTACATATTGTAGTCAGTCAGTGCTTTAGTTAGAAATTCACTCCAATGAGGCCTGTTCCCGATTCCTTGTGTTTGATATCGTATTAAGTATTACTTACTTCGATAACACACTCATATATTATTAAAGATTGTATATTTACTATTTTAGGGAGTTTGTATATAGGTACGATATATATCACAGAACAGGAAAATACCTCATCTCTGTAACCATTAGGGATATAGCCAAACATCAAAAATGTTTTCCGGTAGCTATTCTGGAGAAACAAATCCCATTCTAGGTCTAGCGCGCTACCTACCTCGACCTCATCATCACATACCAACAGAAAATATAGTGGTCAAACGTTAGCCTATATAATATAAAAAAACATAACCCTCCTTTTGGCTTCGCCGTAGTCGGGTAAAAAAGATTGCCGACATAAGTAAAAACTTCAAAATTTTGCACTGTGTCTTTTTAGTAATCAAAATTTTAATGTATTTTTAATTTTAAATGCTGCGACAAATTTATCTAACAACTCGAAATCTGTTTTATCACACTACTACGAAATACTCTCGAAATACTCATTGCGTCAAATAATCGAAAAATATATAAATCTAGCTGCGCCTCGTGGCTTCGCCCGCGTTTAATATGTATCCTATGTGATAAACTACGAGTATATGTATGCGAAATTTAATACAAATCCGTTTAGCTTTTGCGTGTATGAGTATTGATTAACAAATATTCATCCGTCTATCTATACTCAAAGTTAACTTATTATAATGGCAGGTACGAGTATATGAAGGCCCGGTGGTGAAGTGTCGACCGAGCGCCCCAGAGAACAAAAAGTTTCGTAGAAAATTTAACCCTCCGTTTTTTCTGATTCTTGAGACAATTAACCCACAGAATAAAATGTTTTGTAGAAAGTTCAACCCTCCATTTCACCCTCTTATGGGTGGAATTCCAAAAACTCTTTCTTATTGGATGCCTACACTTCACAAAGAACACACCCTCGAAATTTCATGTGTCTAGGATCAGCAGTTTAGGAAATGCGTTGATATAATTAGTTAGACGAAACACGTAAGGGATGATTTTGGAAATACTGTGATCCACGTGTCTTATAATTGTAATTGAAGAGTATGTTGTTCAAATTTTTGTGACAATTTACCCAAATAATAAAATGTTTTGTAGAAAGTTCAACCCTCCATTTCACCCTCTTAGGGGTGGAATTTCAAAAAACTATTTCTTAGTTGATGCCTACACTTCACAAAGAACACACCCTCCAAATATCATGTGTCCAAGACCAGCGGTTTAGGCAATGCGTTGATATATTATTCATACAAACGCGTTAGGGATGATTTTGGAAAAACTGTGATACACGTGTCTCATAATTTTAATTGAAGATACCAGATTCGAGATTATCTAGCGACCCAAAGAGAAAATGTAATCTTACAATGTACCTACTCTCTTAGGGGTGGAATTTCAAAAAAATATTCATTAGTGGATACTTGCACTTCACAAGGAACACACCCTCCAAATATATCTCTAGGACCATTGGTTTAGGCAGTGGCAGTGCGTTGATATATCATGTATTCATTCAGTGAGTCACAAAAACGCACGGGGGATGATTTTGAAAAAACTCTGATACCCGTAACTCACTATTTTAATTAAAGATTATGTGTACCAATTTTCTTGACAATTGATCCAGAAAATAAAAAGTTTCATAGAAAGTTCAACCCTTCATTTCACCCACGTAGGGGTGGAATTTCAAAAAAAATCCTTTCTTAGTGGATGCCTTCGCTTCACAAAGAACACACCCTCCAAATTTCGTTTGTCTAGGACAAGCGGTTTGAGCTGTGCGTTGATATTTCAGTCAGTCAGTCAGGACTTTGGATTTTATATATATAGATTTTTACAAAATTATTAATTGACGAAATTTGGTGGTTATAAAGGCTGTACGTATCTATAAGAATCTTTGTCCTGACGTACTGACCGACACACAGCCTAGAGCGCTGTTCGTAGAGACTTAAAATTTGGAGGGTAGACAGGGAAGATATTTAGTCTTAGAATGTAAGGTGTACTAAGAAAGGGTTTTCCAAAATTCAACCCTTAAAGGGATGAAACGGGGGTTCAAAGTTTGTATGGAGAAACAAAATTAGATAGTTTTTAGGGTTCCGTACCTCAAAAGGTAAAAAAGGAACCCTTATAAGATCACTTTCTTGTCCATCTGTCTGTCCGTCTGTCTGTCCGTCTGTCCGTGTGTCACCACTGATTTTCTCAGGAACGGGTAGACCTAGCAAGTTGAAATGTATACCTAATACTGAGGTCTATAGTCCTTATTGGGTGTATAAAAATCAAGGTCTTGAGTCAACACAATAAAAAGATATGGGCAAATTTAGATTTTCGTGAAAACTTGTTAGTACCAAAATGTACCTTAATTTTCAACTTTTTTTATTTTTCGGAATTTTTCCTTTACTTGTGCTCTACGACCTTGCTTATAACCAAAATTGACAATTCTAGGTAAACCGGAAGTACCCTATAGGTTTTTGGGTCGAAAACCTATAGGGTACTCTCGCTGATAAATCATGAAATTTGGCAAGAAGCAAGGTCTTACAGCACAAATCAAGGAAAAATTCCAAAAAATAAAAAAAGTTAAAAATTAAAGGGTGTATCCAACCCCATACATAGTTGGCCCCATAGTTAACGCCAATTAATATAGACCTCTGAGTTATATGAGCGCTGATACAATTTAGAGGTCTAGGGTCTAGTCTTAGTTGGTTGGTACGGAAGCCTCGGTGGGCGAGTTCAACTAGACTTAGCCGGTTTTATTTTTATTTAAAAGTTTACATAGGTACTTTTGTAAATAAATAAATCAAGTTTCAGGAATTTTTAAAATTCCACCCTTAAGTGGGTGAAATGGGGTAACAAAGTCTGAAAATCAATATAGTTTTAAGTTTAAAGATGTTTTTAACGCGGGCGAAGCCGCGGGGCACTTCGTCATTCTATATACCAATAGTCTTTGATTTAAAAAACCGGCCAAGTGCGTGTCGGACCACGCGCAGTTTAGGGTTCCTTAGTAGCCCGTTATTCAGTGCAAATCTTTACCCGTTATAAACAAGCAACTAGGTACTTCGTCTTTGTCACTTTAAAGGATTTATTCTTAGGATTTTGTATTTGGTACAAAATTATCCAACTCCCAAGTTTAACGACTATTACTGTTAAACTAATAAAGTTATCTTAACCGCTATAGTTTTCCTTTAAAGTTCATGAAATGCACTATTATCACGAGTTTTTCCAGATTTTTCAAGCCAGCAGTTCAGCTTTTAGAGGGGGGGGACGCCCTACTGGAACAAACATTTGCGAAGAAATTAAATGGAGCCTTCAATCGAAAAATGGTATTAGCAACTCTTAAGTCATTTTAAAAGACCTATTCAACGATACCCCACACGAAGGGGTAGACGACGAAAAAAAAATTTATCCACACTTCTCATGTAGGGGAGGTACCGTAAAAAAAAAATATTTTTCTAAATTTTATTACACCATTTTGTCGGCGTAATTCATATACATACCCATAGAAAAGAACAGATTTCTAGTATTAACGGTCTCTTAGCAAAACCTCTGACAGACAGGCAGACAGACAGACAGACAGACGGACATGACGAAACTATAAGGGTTCCTTGTCACGACTACGCAACCCTAAAAACGGAAAATATTTTTGTATTGAATGGCTTCTCAGGTACGAAGTAGGTACATAATTATTACCTCTATGCGTTCAGCTAACGAACTAACGAATGCCGAGTAGAAGTAGTTACAGCTATACAGTCGTATAGCTGCATCTCCTTCTATTCGGCGTCAGTTGTTTTCGCGAGAGCTTATCTAGCGTTCAGAAGAGGTAATAATACATATCTTCTTCTTATATATAAAAACTAGAAGTGCCCCGCGGCTTTACCCGCGTTAAAAACTTTTCTCTCCTTTTGTTTACTTAAAACTTTTCTTTTGTAAAAACGATGCTATCATTAAATACATCAAATAAGAATTAGCCAAATCGGTTCACCCGTTTTCATGTTATCGCGTGACTAAGGCATTTCGGGATTCATATTTATAAAAACCGAAAACCCAAATTTTCAGACTTTGTTATCGACCCCATTTCAAAAAATCCTACAACACGTACTTTATCTCATCTTATTTCGCCATACAAACTTTGAATCCCCGTTCCGTATCCGGGAAGAATTTTTAGAAAATCCTTTCTGAGCGGATACCTACGTCATAATAACTATCTGCATTCAAAATTTCAGCGCAATCCGAAACAATATTGATTTTTAGACTTCGTTACCCCAGTTTTATCCTCTTAGGGTGTCATTTTACAAAGTCTGAAACTCGTACTTACTTATTTATTTACAGAAGTACATGTGTGAAATGTTGAATAAAATGAATATCCAAAGTTTGAACCCCCGCTTCATCCCTTGAATAGTGAATTTTGAAAAATTCATTCGTAGCGGATACCTAAGTCAAAATAACTATCTGCATGCCAAATTTTAGCGCAATCCGAAACAATATTGATTTCAGACTTTGTTACCCCACTTCACCCTTTTAGGTGTGCAATTTCGAAAAAGCCTGAAACACGTATTTACTTACTTAAGTACTTGTGTTAAAATTCAAATATAAAAGACTATCTAATCTTGTTTCTCCATACAAACTTAGGAGCCCGTTTCATCCCCTTCAGGGGTGAATTTTGGAAAATACTATCTCAGAGGCAACTAACTTCGTAATAACTATCTGCATGCCAAATTTCAGCGCAATATGACACAATATTGGTTTTCACACTTTTTTACCCTATTTCACCCTCTTAGGGGTGTAATTAAAAAAACCTGAAACACGTATTTTCCTCATTTTTTTACTGGAGCAATTGTATGAAGTTCCGAATAAAAAATACTATCTAGTCTTGTTTCGCCATACAAACTTTGAACCCCCCTTTCATCCCCTTCAGGGGTGAATTTCGGAAAATCCTTTCTCAGAGGGAACTAACGTCGTAAGAACTATCTGAGTAGGTGGTTATTGGGTGTTCTACTCCAGCCACATCTGTTGATTAAACGATATACCCAACTGCGTTCGCTCCGCTTGCTGCGCTCACTTGTTGCAGTTGGGTATATCGTTTAATCAACAGATGTAGCTGGAGTAGAACACCCAATAACTAAAAATTGATTATCTCTCACCACTTGTGTTTTAGAACTCAAAGCCTCCGGTGTAATAATTTTGATCGACGTGTTTTAGAACTCTCAATGACCCCGGAGTAATAGTTTTGATCAACTGTGTTCGTAACACATACGGTTGGATGATCCATGGTAAGTATCATCCTGAGAGCCCAAGGTAGGATTATCTCTCACCGCATACGATGTCTCAGCACATACGGTTGGATAAAACATGGTAAGTATCATCCTGAGAGTCCAAGGCAGGATTATCTCTCGCCGTTTGCGATGTCTAAACACAATCGGTTAAGTGATCCATGGTAAGTTTCACTCTGGGAGCCCAAGGTCGGATTATCTCCACCGATTGCGATTCCTAACCTACCTGTGTTTTGAGCATATCGTATAGTCAGATAAACCTGTTCTACTACTTCTACTAAAGCCGTAATGACTTTGTGTTGGAATACTTACGATAAATTATCGCGCCCTAACCTACCTGTGTTTTGAGCATATCGTATAGTCAGATAAACCAAAAAATATTACAAAATTAAAATCTGCTCTTTTATATTTTCTGTACTTTAAAGAAATGTGTGTATATACGTTAATAAAAATTCAAGCGTAGTCACTCACCATTTTCATCTAAAGGATTTTAATTTATTAAATTCATGAAGATCTCATTGTCCCTGCTGCTTGTCGTTCCTGTAAAATATAAATTGGTACACATTAGTTTAAAACTAAGAATACACAATTTAATTAAAAAAAATCTTTACTCAGAATAAATCAAATTAAACTTGGAAATAACTAAACATTAAATCAGTGTGTAGTTAATATAAACAGCAATCGAAAAATAATCATTTTTATGTAATTTTTTAATATTATTTTCTTTACATAACATTTACATAACATTTACATAACATGTTCAAAATAATTAGGATCGTTTAAAAAACCGACTTCAAATGCTACTGTATTCAATTTGAGTAGCAAGTTTGCAGTTATTATCGCCATATCTCTGGAGATACTTGATAAATTTACAATGAGACCACTACAAAAGTATAATCTTTGAAATAAATATATAATTAAAAAAATCGGACCACAATTGACAGAGAAAAATAAATAAAAAAAAATTTACAGTGAAACATAGAACATCCTCCTTTTTTTAAAGTCGGTTAATAGGGCTTTTTGTCGTATGAAGACCTATTTTATTTTTTCGATTTCTAGTTATTGAGAAAATCTTTATTATATAATACGACAGAAACTTGGTTTTTAATTTTATTTTCGAATCAACCAAAAAAGAGTACGTTGCAAAATATTATACAATAAAAGCTAGGTACTTACTTGTTATTTCCAAATAGTTACAGAACTACACTCACAGATACACTCACCGACACCACAGCCGACACCGTACACTTATATAATGAATGATTTTGTTCACACGCTAGATAGTAGGTACAAACGTATCAAGGTAAAATGGATTGAATAACAATTATGTACATCGTAAGCATTTCTTTTAAGGGTTCGCATACACGTTCGTTTTTAACTCTGCGATTGAACTGTTCTGTAGGTACAGATAAATTTTTATACCATTAAGTTTGCACTGTACAGTTAATTAAATGCTATTTTAACCGACACCTAACCGAGGAGTAGGTTCTGAATTCGTCGGAATCTTTTTTTTATGTATGCTTCTCGATTACTCAAAGATGGCTGTACCGATTTAGAATATTTTTTATATTTGTTTGAAAGGACATACTTTCCAAGTAATTTCATTTAAATTTCATCGAGATCTCATGACTATCTCAAGAGATATGGAGACAAACACATCAAACTTGGCACATGACTAGCGCGACATTTGAAGTTGGTTCTTTTGGTTTATTAACGATTTTAAATTATAATTATTACCATTCAGTTAAACTATCATTCATATGTATAGTCACACTATTTAGTGAAAACGAGCAGTTTAAACTCAAGGTGTGTAGCGGCCTTAGGACAAATTACTTTTTAACCGACTTAACAAAACGAGGACTTAACAGATAGCGTTTGTACGAATTACTTTTTTGTTTATTATATCATAGCTCAATCATTTATGAACTGATTTGTTTTTTTTTTTTTTTTACTGACTTCACAAAAAGGAGGATGTACTCAATTCGTCTGTATAATTTAATTTTTTTGTCACTTCAGAACCTCATCATTTATTAACTGTGTGTGGATTTGGAGAATGTTTTTTTTTTTTATTTTTTTACCGACTTCAAAAAAAGGAGGAGGTTTCTCATTTCTACCGATATTTTTTATGTTTGTTCGCGGATAACTTCGTCGTTTATGAACCGATTTTGATTATTCTTTTTTTGTTCGAAAGGAGATATTCCAAGTGTAGTAGTACCATGATAATTTTATCGAGGTCTGATGAGTACCTCCAGAGATATTGAGATAAACATCTCAAAATTGGTACTGAAAATGAATAGCGCGGCATTGAAGTCGGTTCGTTTTTAGTTTTTAAACGATATTATTATTAATAGAATATGTTTACAGTGTAGTTCCATTTTAATTTTAACGAGATCCGATAAGAATCTCCAGAGATATGGAGATAGATACCTCAAACTTAGTACTGAAAATGACTTGCGCTGCATGTGAAGTCGGTTTTTTTGTTTTGCGAACGAACTTAAATTATGTAAGAAAGTAAATAGTAATACTTCCCGTGTGGTGTATTGTACAGTTCAAATAATTAGATACCGTCTTATTATCTAAACACATAAAATATGATTGTAATATTTTATGCACTGACTTTTAATTTTTCTATCTTTTAATCTATCGTAGTCGGGTAATGGTGTGAGTTTTTATATTGTCATCCGAGTAGGCGGAATCTTTCTTTGATCCGATTTCAAAGGTGGTGCGACAAAGGTGGTGCGACCATTAGCTTCAAATTTGCTTGTTTTGTTAAAGTACGGGTACTTAATATCTTTTGAATTGGAATATTATTTGCTGACACATAAAAAGTATTTGCTATAAAATCGCGTAAAATTAGAAAACTGACATATTCTTCGCTGGTTCATCATCCTCGAGAATCTTGCTGCCTGCCAGACCCTGCCAACCGCCCGCCACCCTGCTCAGCCACCGCCTGCCACCCTGCTCAGCCGCCGCCTGCCACCCTGCTCAGCCGCCGCCTGCCAGACTCCGCCAGCCACCGCCAGCCCGCCTGCCGCCTGACATTGCGCAGCCACGACACTTCGAGAAAACATCTACAGAAATATGTGAGTGAGTATTGTCTTATTACGTGTTTTTTAAAATCTTTGTTCCATCCATACTCATTTTTTATTTTTTTTCTCAGGTCGGACTCTGAATACGAATCTGAAGCAATCGTGGCCACAGCACCGTCGGTGTTGTCGCAGCCTACCAAGAAGCCAAAAGCCTCAAAGCGCAAGATCACCCCCGTCGTTAACGCTGCTGCCCTTGCTAAGCGCGGTCATGCATCATATTCACCATCCTTCACACCACCCGATTTGCAAGAGCCGGAATTTTCGTGGTACGTATATATATATATATATATTATATCTGATAGGTTATCGTTTTTATCGCTTGGTGGTAACTACTACTAGGTACCGATGCAGGGCCCCAACCGTACTATAATTAACGTACCGTACTATAATTAACGTATATACGATAATTTAGGCCTCCGTATTATGTACGCAAATACACGATAAATTCCATACACCACAAAGTTTGAGAATTACGCTCATATTCAATAAAAAATTGAGATACTATTGTTTATTGGTAACAGCGCCAGCTTATTTCTTAATTTCAAAACGTTGGTACGCTTATAAAATCTGTGTACTGTGGTCTGTCTTCTCAGCCCGTCTGCCTGTATGGAGTTAAATATACATTGATTCTGTTCTGTATACACAAACAAAGTGTAATAAAAATTATCGTTTTATATGATTTTTTAATGTATTTTAAGCCATTATACTGAGTGTACGATAATTTTGCTCCAAAAACGTCAAAATACGATAATTTCACGGCCCTGGTACTTTCCTCGCTTCAGGTTGGGATCCCTGTACCGATGATGATAATAATTATTTAACAATAATGTATATTGTATGGAGTGAGCAACGTTAAATGATTATTTAACTCTGAATCTAATTATGATGATAAAAGTTCCTAAATATTATCATAACAGTATTTCATCATATTTTATTTTCTTTGTTTTACAGGTCTAAAAAACGCAAGTCAGACATCTTTTCGATTCTGAAAGGGGAAGAAAGCGTTGCTGCATCTAACGCATCACAAAGCGCCGGAGGCAACGTATCGACTTCTTCCTTCACGACGAGGGTTTCCGGAGGGCAGAGCCGACGCACCGCAACAGTCTCCGAAGGCGACTTTTACGTTGAGGTGAAGCTTTACAACGTCGTCGACGTTCAAAATACGCCTCCTCAAGAACGCTATAAAAAAGCGTTGACGAGTGTAAAGCTGCGTCTCAACGAACAAACTAAGGAGTGGGAAATTTTACAAGAGTTTCTCATTACGGTGTTTAAATTATTTAAAGATTCTAAACCATCAACATTTAGTGATAAGATTAATTTTAAATAAACAAAACGTGTGCATAGGTTTATTATGGTTTTTATTTTATTAAATTAAGTTAGGTTCATAAAGGTAGATAGAATTATTATAGTATGTTTTGATATATGTAGTGTAGGTAGACTATATTAAACTCTCAAAGTAATTTTTTTAATTAATTTGAAATAAAAAAGAAAATTAAAAGCGTATAATATTATAATACTGACTTTAAAAAATAGGTAGCTTTCTATGTAGGTAGGTACTTAAATTAATAATTATATCTAGTAGGTAAACAAGCAAGTAGCTTCTACAATGCCATTCTGTTCAGTTTGTAACACATCTATAAGCGGTAGGCGCTGGACAGGTCATTTGCGAAGTAATACACATAAACAAAACGTTTTAACTGTACCGCATATCGATGTGGAAGGCGTAGATATTGTAGCGACAGCATTTCAGAACCGAATAATATCTTACAGGATTGCTGCGCAATACGCAAATGAACATTCTATTGATGTATTTTTAGATTCAATACGAAACAAAGTCAAACTCATTTTAGATGAATGCATAAAAAAACATATTTGTGTCAAAGTCAACTTCGAAATATTCTCAAAGTTTTTACTTTTCAAAAATAATGAACAAGAAACTAAATCGTTTATGACAAAAAATATCCCTGTTTATGGAAATTATAATTTTGAGCATTTATATTTAAATGTAATCAATACAATACGCACAAAAATTGACCAATTCGAAGAGCAAGATTCGGGTTGGACTTTTCTTAATTGTATGCATATTGAGGTTAATGTTAATAAATATCAACCACTTCGCGGCTCCACGTATATTGAACTACCAATATTCATCAAGAAAAAGAAAGCATGTTTAAATATTCAAAACAACGATAAACACTGTTTTCTGTGGAGCGTACTTGCAGCCCTCTATCCAGCTAAAAACCATCCTGAAAGGGTTTCGTCATATGTACATTTTCGCAATGTCCTAAACACTGAAAACATTTCGTTTCCCATGACATTATCTGATGTTAAAATATTCGAAGAAAACAATCCAAACCTAAGTTTTATCATTTTTGGCTTAAAAAATAACAAGACTGTTGTAGGCCCGCTTTATAAATCAGAAAGCCATGAAAATAAAAAAACGATTCACCTTCTTTGGATAGAAAACAACACAACATCTCACTATTGTCTCATAAAGAATTTATCGAGACTGGTGAGAAGTCAAATAACGAAGCATAAAGGACAGATCTATTTTTGTGACACTTGTTTGTTGTTTTTTAAAACGGTTGAGGATGTAGAAAGTCATACCTGTAACGGAATTGTCACTGTCCTACCGGAAAAGGGGTCAGTAATTAAATTCAAGAATTTCGAACGCAAACAAGACATTCCTTTTGTAATTTATGCTGACTTTGAAACTATGCTAGAAGATGTAAGCAAAAGTGAATCAGATCCTCAAAGTTCTTATACGCGCACTACACAAAAGCATACACCTATCGCATTTGCTTACAATGTGATTAATTCTGTTGACCCTTCTTACAATAAATTCGTAATCTTTAGAGGTCCTCATTGTGTAGAAAAATTTGTTAGCTCTCTTTACAAAGATGTTCGGGATATCCATGCAGTGTTATCACAAAACGTTCCCATAATTTTTAATGCAAACGATGCAGTTGATTTTAGGAATGCAGTTCGATGTCATATTTGTGAGAGTTTTCTATTCGGAGATAAGGTCAGAGACCATTGTCACCTTACTGGACAGTATCGGGGTGCAGCTCATAGCTTATGTAATTTACAGTACAAAGTTCCAAAGTTTGTGCCAATTTTTTTCCACAATTTAGCAGGGTATGATTGTCACTTGTTTATAAAAACACTTGGTGAAGCGCCTGGACCAATAAAAATAATTCCTAAAACGAAAGAAAATTATATCTCTTTCACAAAATTCATTCCAATATCAAGAGACGAGTTCGTTCAGTTAAGATTTGTAGATTCGTTCAAATTTTTAGGAACCAGTCTAGAAAAATTGGTTAAAACCATGAAAACTCATGAGTTTACTCATTTAAGGAATATTTACCCAAATGAAAATGAGTTTTCCCTTCTAACTCGTAAAGGCGTTTACCCTTACGAGTACATGAACGCATGGGAACGTTACAACGAGCCATTTCTGCCAAGCAAAGAAAGTTTTTATAGCTCTCTCAACAATGAGCACATATCAAATAAAGATTATGAGCACGCACAGTCAGTTTGGACCCAATTTGAAATTCGGAACCTAGGCGAATATACCGATTTGTATTTAAAAAGTGATGTGTTGTTGTTAACAGATATATTTGAAAACTTTAGAAAAACTTGCAAACATTACTACAACTTGGACCCTGCATTCTATGTTACAGCACCGAGTTTATCATTCGATGCTATGCTTTATAAAACAGGCATTGAGTTAGAACTAATAGATGACTTTGCTATAGTAGATATGTTACAGACAGGCATACGAGGAGGTGTGGTAATGGCAGCACATAGGCATGCCAAAGCAAACAACGAATTTATTTTCGACCATGATCCGTTGATGCCAGAATCATTCATAGTCTATATAGACTGCAATAATCTTTATGGATACAGCATGTGTCAAACATTGCCCTTGTCAAACTTTAGGTTTCTTGATCAATCAGAAGTTAATAAACTGGATGTGAATAATGTATCTGATGATGCAGAGTTCGGCTTCATTCTAGAAGTCGATCTCATTTATCCAAAAAAATTACATTGGGAACATAATGATTTACCGTTTTGCCCCGAAAAAGATATTCCACCGGGTGGAAAAAATGAAAAGTTAATTCCAAATCTTTATGACAAATTTAATTATGTTATACATTATGTACATTTAAAAACCTGTTTAAGACATGGTTTGATCTTGAGACAAGTACATCGTGCTATAACGTTTCGACAGAGTGCATATTTAAAACAATACATCGATCTTAATACAAATTTGCGTCAAAAAGCAACGTCAACTTTTGAGCAAGACTTTTTCAAATTGCTCAATAACAGTGTTTTTGGTAAAACGTTAGAAAACAACCGCAAGAAGGTCCATGTTGAGTTGATAAATCAATGGAATGATCAAAACAATAGAACTAAAAAAAGAAATAACGCAGAAAAATTAATCGCGAGTCCAAACTTTCACAGTGCTTCAGTTTTTACGGAAAGTTTGGTTGCGATTCAATTAAAGCCTAATCGTATAGTATTGGATAAGCCACTGTATATCGGATTTACAGTTTTGGAATTATCAAAATCACATATGTATGATTTTCACTATTCTATATTTAAACCATTTTACAGGGACCGCTTGACGATGTGTTATACTGATACAGACAGCTTTATTTATCACATCCAAACCAAAAATTTTTATCAAGATGTGAAAAATACGTTTTTGGAGTATTTTGATACCAGTAACTTTTCTGTTGATAATTATCACAAATTACCAATAATTAACAAAAAAGTACCAGGACTTTTCAAAGATGAAATGGGTGGAAAAATAATCACTGAATATGTAGGATTACGCTCTAAATTATATTGTATAAAAAATACTGACACTGAAATTAAAAAGGCTAAGGGAGTAAAATCATGTGTTGTTCGAGATCTTAGTATCTTAGATTATACAAACACATTGCTTACATCAAATACACTACGCAAGAAAAACATATTGTTTAAAAGTATAAAACATGAAATATTTACACGTTCTGTAAACAAAATTGCGCTTTCTAGTAGCGACGATAAACGATTTATTTCGCAAGATAAAAAATCAAGCAGAGCTTGGGGTCATATTTCAATTCTTGGGGTCTAATCTAATGTAAGTAGCTTAAGATTATCTGTAAGATGAAATAAATATGTAATATAATAATAATAATAATAATGTTATAATAATAATGTAAAGTGAACCTTAAGTAAGAATATAGTGAATAAACGAATTTCATTTAGAATACTTGTTGTTTTTATTTTATTTTACGAGCCTTAACATCTAGCTTAAGTTAATAATGCAAAATCAATTTAATGTTTGTGAAAAATTTTGTGTAAGCTATTCCTGTAATCTACGTAGATACTTCAAATTCACTAACGCAGCATAAACTTTTAACACCGACGCAGGTGCACTGACATGTCACTACATGATTTTGCACATTCGACAAACATTGAATAAAATTCATCATGCCCTGCTCATTATACCCTGTTCGAGCGTCGCAGTTAACACACATATTCACATACTTTCAAGTCGACTTAAGACGTAAGTTTTGAACTTTTATTCGTTTATTTCTATTTACTCGATATTATCCATAAAAATGACCCTAATAGTTTTCTATTTTGTTTCAGATTATGACAGACATTGTAATAAATAATAACAGTGAGACTCAAGATGGACTTTTTGGAATTAATACCCAAGACCTTCTTTTCCACTGTGCGCAGAATCCATTAGAAGGCTTTGACGAAATTTTTCCAATCACTAATCAGAAGAAATCGTCTCCAAAACGTCCAAAACGGAAAACAAAGAAGACACCTGGTGAAACTAAGAATCTTCGCAATAGTATGCGGCGATCATCATTTGTTTTAAACCGTGAAGCATGCAAAGGGAGACGTTTGATTCAGATCAAAATAATAGACATTAGTGGTGATAACAGTGACACTGAAAGTGATGTTGTAATATCGGCTCAATATATAGTAAAAGATTTTACGGACAGAATATTAGATCAAACCGAAAGAGTGATTAAAAATATATCTGAAAATATAATAAGTGATTCTGACTGATGAGACGCATAATTGAATAAAATTATTTTTAAATAGATCAGTTAAATTAAATTAGAAGTGATTCTTAAGATGTTTAATCAAATCAGTAAGTAGTATCTCCCTGAATGCATTGTACTATTTAATTCATTAAATTTAAGATATGTTTTAATTTTCGATATTATATTAAAAACCTATTCAAATATCTGCTGTATTTTAATTCCTAAATACTCACCACTTTAATTCGTTAAAATATAATTTGGTAGAATAAAACAACAACCAGTTTAGGCAATAATTATTTTATTTTATTTAAAACATTAAATTAAATTCTTAGCTTACATTGAATAAATGTATATTATTATTATCATACCACTTTTTTAAGCACAATACATTTTTTAATGCACACATTTTCGTGTGTTGTACACAATTTAAATTTATATTAGGTTTTTCATAGTCGTGATATAATTTTAAAAAATTAGGACATCCTATTTCTCCCACATCTATTATTTCACAGTTCTCACAAAGGCCTTTGATCCACATAACTTTCTCAGTTCCTTTTGTTAACACTTTTTTCTTATTCAAATATGGTATTATAATTCTTTTGAATTCCCTGTAGTCAATGTGGCCTTCACTCCAGAAATATCCTCGATTTGCTTCTATCCACCGCACTTGTTTCTTTTCTTCGATCGATAAGTTTTTAAATGGATAGGGGGGCTTGACAAGAAAGGTTTGGGTATTTTCTTCGTTTAAAATAGACAATTCTTTTATAATAAAATTATTTTGTGTATCTTTGAATCCTTGTACATCCACGAATATATATTTTATTCTGTAAGGATTCATATTTTAAGATATTTTTTTTACTATATTACTCAACGGTCTGTACTCGATGATGGAATCGTTTAAAATAAGACAATATGCAGCTGTCTGATCAGGTATTTCTGAATGACATTCAAGTTCCACACGTACGCTAACTACAGGACCTGACTTAAGGTTTTCGCTTTGTCTAGAGCAATCGATTACAAACAGCGGTGCTTTTTCTTTGAATTCAGAAGTACTTAGCAGTGGTTCACTTCTGCGTCCATAATAAGATGTCTGAAACCTGACATATTGCTCATACAATAATGAATATTTATGATCATCAAGACTAATATTCAAGTTTTCATATGGAAAATAGTTAGAGTTAAGATATACTTTGACATCTCTTAAATAACAAGGGTCGAATTTTGATATATCGCGATCAGCTAAATTTTTTCTATTTGTTTGTAAGCCTATGATTACATATCTTGGCTTTTCAATCTGTGAGGACGTTTTAATTGACCAAGTATGCTTAGTTGTTTTAGGTAATAAGGGATACTCATATAAATCCCAATTTCTAAAAGCCAAATATAGAGAACGATCCTTTTCCAATAACTTTAGTAAATTAACTTTTTCTTTATCTGATACCTTGACGTGTGGAACGCGCCAAACTAACTTATTTATTATTATATCTTCAAGAACCTCACCAGATGGAACTTTCAAAGAATTCAAATTTGTATTACTGCGTAATAATATCAGTTCATGTTTACAATTCATAATTATTTTCTTATAATCTTCAGCAAAGCCCAAAATATTACTAAGAGGTATTGAGGCAGAAAAACTATTTCCATGGGTTGTTTTTGTTCCATTTATATCCCAACCCCAAGCTTTTGCTATCTTAGCTTCATTTTCATTAAATGATACTAAACTCTTCATTGTTGTAGTCATTCCAGCATTTTTGATTCTATCTATTTCAACTCCATTTAGTTCATAACGAATATCTTGAAAAAGAAACAGTAATGGATTGTTTGTGAATTCCACAGCAGTAACTTTTAGTTTTGTATCCTTCTTTATGATGTTTACTGTTCCTTCTAAATAAAGGGTACTTGCTGATGGTAGTATGTATAAATCCTGCTGATTGATAGGTATGCGGATTTCATCATTCCTGTTAAAACTTGTTACGTAAGGTTTATATGAATGATATTCGATACCGTCTATGGTGTTATCGTATGCTGGTGAACTTGTTATATCCAAAATGTTCATTTTAATAGACCAATTAATTTCAGGAACTTTTTATTTTCCCTGGTCAATTTAATTTTTTTCTTAGTTGTTCCTTTTTGGATTGTTCGATGAGTACTGATGTGTTTCATTATTGAATTACTACTTTTATTGAAGTCGATCATCTTTTCCTGATATGCAAATATAATTGAACTTCTTCACCGCGTAGATTTATTAAATTATTATTAATATCTAATAATCTAATATTAATAGTGCTGACGTCAATTTGATTGACAGGAAAATAAATTATATTCTTTGGCACTTCTATTATTCGGTATCCTGGAGGCACGTTAGGAGCAAATTCATAAAGAATATGGCTTGGTTTTCCATTAATATATGATCCGCTCACTATATCACATTCGACTCTTACCACTGTTGTCGATAAAATGTTAACTGGGAGTTGCGACTCGTGTATTATATTGGCTTTAAGAGTTTTATTACCAAATCCTAGTAAAGTTCCTGGAGAATTAGCTTTTTCAAAATGGATATCTTTAGAGCAGAAGATAAACGATTTCAACGTGTTATTATTGCAAAATAAATTAAAAGCGACTCCTTTTTTTACGTTTGACTTTAGATAATCAGAAATATCTTGCAGTTCGTAAGTGCCTTCTGGTATGTCTACGACTTCGTTATTGTCATAATAATATTTATTGTTTCTGTTATCAATGTTAGGTATTGAATTGAATGTTGAGAAATATAACAGAGCACACTCGTATTCATCATCAAATTGTAAAGCTGGATAATAGGTAGTGGATAAAATAGAGGTGTTGCCTGTTATTGACAGCGTGAAAGACATTTTAGAAATGATGGTAATAAAAACACGTTTATAAATATATAGTCACAATACTTTATTAGAACATTTTATACAAATAGTATTAGCATAACATTTTTTCCAAAATTCACTTAGGAACTTTAAACATAAATGACCACAATTAGATGTATTAAAACGTTGATATCTACAATAATTGTATGTTATATTAAATTTTAAATATCTTATTAACTCAATTGGTGGCTTTAAATCACCAAAGCTATCAAAATACTCACAATAGTTAAAATGTTTTACATAGGCTACCCAATGGGTTCCTTCATTCTCTGAGCTATCTAAATTAACAATCGCACACTCAATGTCCTTAGGCTTTGGCGGCAATTCATTTCTCATGAAAACACCTCTAAAGTAAGGTATGTGTTTAGTAGCATACTCTAATATGTCTATATCAGTGAGAGCACGCTTGGGTAACCTTTCTATTAGTTTTTTGAACTATTTACAAAAAGACCATTGCCTTTTTTATATGGTTTTATATATAAGCCTTTTCCTAAGGCGATACTTTCCATCGTTTTATTATGACGTTGGGCTTCTTCCAAATTCTTTTTAGCTGCTTTATGATCATTTACAGCTTTAGTAATACCTGCTGCACCTCCAACCAATGCACCTAGAGCAGACAGTCCTGCGAATATTGGTATAAGTGGTAAAATACCACCTGTTTTTGGTAACGGTATTACACGAGGCAGACACACTCCTTTTTTATTTTTTATCAGTTTTTTCGCAGCTGAATATGCAGCTTTAATAGCTCTAGAATTGCTTTTTGGTTTTAATTTTTTCAGTCGTTTATGTATTGTAGAGACGATCGATTTAAATGTTCTCACGCCAGCACCATGCTTCATTTTGGTTTTCATCACTTTGCTCACAAGCCACGAAGACAGTTTTTCTCCTCTTCCTGCATTTTTCGATTTCATCCGTTGCTTTGCCATATTTAATAATTCTAAATCAGCTCTGTGTCGATCTTCCAATTTATTTGAATTATCGTATGCTATATCGTGTCTCATGCAAGCATTATCAAGCTCATTAACTCCTTGATCACCTCTCAATAATCGTTTTCTTAATCTGGTACCAGGTCCACAGTAATTGTACCCAGGTAAATGCAATTCAAATGGTAAGTTATTTATGATGCTGTTAACGAGTCCACCACCATGCATAGCTGAGTTATAAATGAGATAAAATATCTAAATAGACTTAATTTTATATACTTAGGTATGTAACTCTATAGAAAAGATAATCATACAATTGCTCGTTTTTCAATCCAACTGTTTTCAGTACTAGGTAGACCTAACCACTTTACGAATAATTTATTACCTTTTTTTCTTATAACCTTTTCAATTAGATACACATTAGGACACTTAGTTTTTTGAAGTTCTTGTTCATAAAAACTTCCTAAAATTGGTTGATAGTGTAGATCTTCTATGGAATAAGTGATAGGTTTAGAACCATGAACTTTTTTAATCAAAAACAATTCCGTAGACCAGTTTGGGGTGTATCCTTTTTCAAAGTTACCTTTATATTTACTTATACGAACATGGTCACCAACTTCTAATTTTCTGGTCTTTGACAGACAATTAATTTCCTGTGATTTGATTATATTTCTCAATACTTCACTTTGGTTTGATTGGTTAACATCGTTTGGTTTATATTTTATTGTTCGATGTATTGTGTTATTGTATGTTGCCATAACACTTTCTAAAAGCTTTCCAATCCATTTATAACTACCATTCAAACTAAAATTTTTATACAACTTGTTCTTGAGAGTTTTGATTAGTCTTTCTACTATAGAAGCCTTTTTTATGGAATATGTAGAGTAATGATTAATTTTATTTTTTAGCATAACTTTTTTAAATTCATCGTTATAAAATTCTGTGCCCATGTCAGTTTGTAAGTTAACTGGCTTTCGATAATTTTTAAATAATAGCGAACTAAATGCATTTGCTATTTCGGATTTAGTCTTCGTTTTAACAGGGATAGCCCAGGAAAATTTAGAAAAACAATCTATTACAACAAAAATATACCTATATCCATTATTACAACTTTTTATATTTTGAAAATCCATAAGATCAGCTTGCCATAAATCATCAATTCCTCTTAATATTACAGATCGTCGAACAAAGTTTTTACGAGCTGTTTTATGAATTTCATTTACTATTTGTAGCTTACTCATTTCTTTGATTTAATGATTTGGTCTAATTCAGCCTTTGTATAATAATCTGCTTTTAAATTCTCAATGCCTTTTTTAACATCTGCTTTTAAATCGTTGAATATTATATCGACTTCTTGTTTTTTTACAAACAATTGAGATTGGCTGTCTACGTATTCCTTGTTCACAGCATCGGTATTTTTCAATGGAATTGTAATCCCAGTCAACCTTGTATTTTGTAAATCGAACTCTCCGGTTTCAGTTCGCATCAAGACTTTATCAAAATTTTCTAAAAAGTCTGGTAAACGCAATCGTTTATGAATATGATGTCCAAACTTATCCATTATTGTGAACTGATGGGTGTTGTTGACAAAGATCAAATGATACTATTTTTAGAAATGTATGCTATTTATTAAGGTATAATGTTGCTTTCGCGCAGTTCTTCTATAATAGATATTATTTCATTATCTAACCCAGTGTTACCAGCATCTTTTGAAGCAATCAATAGTTTTAATCTTTCAACCAGTTCATTAGGATTGTCCCAGTAAACGTAGTCAACATTTTTCTTCCACTGTTTCAACAGAGGTAGTCCTTTTCCTTGATGAAGTAAATCAGGTTGACTACTGTCAGTGCTCGCTGAAACTTTACGCAACTTAAATAGCGGTTTTATTATATTCAAGTATTTTCGACCTCTGTTACTTCTGATTGGTTTATTTGGATCGAATTCTCTTCGGTGCACATTTGTTTCTAGTAACATTATTTTATAATGTCTCAAATCTTCATCAGTTATTGCAGATATATTAGGTACTTTTTTAAACAGAAGTTCCTTTATACCAGGAGTATATTTGTACTTGTTTGCACCAACTTGAATATAATCATCAAAAAGAGTTACACGCGAAGATCCCATCATGTGTTTACCTCGTTCATTTCTCACGCCAAACGGAACATCTTGTAAAGTTTTGGAAGACATGGACCACGAAGAAATTTCTTGATCACTTGAACCTGATTGCACTGATTTAAATGATTCCTCATTTTCTTCATTATCAGATTTTTCTGAATTCTCATAGCTTTCATCTGAATCATTAGAGTCTCTTGGACGAAATACGTCGAACTCGATGTTAGAATCTCTCTTAAGAGTTTTGTCCTTGTCTAATGGACTTGAAGTTTCAAATTGTACTCCTTTAGTTTGGGAACACGTTTTAGATTTTTCCACCATTTCATTAAGAGGACTTGTAATTGGTTTAAAAACAGATTCCAAAATACTATTGTTTTCCATTTCAATATCTCGCATCTTTTTAACCTTATTTTTAACAGCTGCCGCAGCCTTTACAATTTGTCTCTTTAGATTTTTTTCCATATCTTTAAATTGAATTTCAATTGATTGAACTATTGTCAGTGTTCTCACGAAAGTGATAACATATGTTTTTACTTCAGCTATTTATAGTAGGCTAGCAATAGAGTATAATCAGAAATACAATCGTGTTATATTGGCGAATACTCGCCTACAAATTGGACACTTATTACCAATGGAAAAAGCACACTTTGCACAAGCCGCAGCATGACCACAAGGTAAAAAACAAGTGTTAAGCTCTTCTTCTAAACAAATTTTACAGATTATTGAAGATGATGTATTTACTATCAAAGGTAGATCATCCAGTGGAGTCTGTTGGCAATTTTTTTTAATTTCTTCGTATACATAATTTTTCATGCTCTTAACGTAGTCTTTTCCTTTCATTACTAAAACATACGGACATGACTGGAACCAGCGCGCGTGCTCTACCCATGGTTGATCTTCGGAGTTCCAGTCTTTAAGCCTTCCATCGCAGTAAAAACAAATAACTTTATCGTCACAGCCTGCATAAAAAAATCCTGCTTCAGCCATTTCTTGTGGTTTTTGTGTTAATCCTCGAGGCCAGGTATCGAAACTTCTTAAACGTTTGTATACAGTGGAGTATATACGGTTCACAGGATTATTAAACATGATTTCTATATTTAATTATTAAGTTTACTGCTATTAGCTGTTTACTTTTCAACACCTCGACAAGCATTGACATATTTACGACATACATACTAATGAAACACAACAAACGTATCGAATTTCTTTCGGTAACATCCTTTGTTTTTTTCACAATCCTTGTTAATCACTACATAACTGTAGGGTTCTTTCCATATATTTGCACACATTTCTCTAAATTCCTGCCACGTCATATCTGTATTGACGTGTTCATCATAAATATGTCTCATATTTATATCATCTTGCTTTTAAGCAAGAGAGATAATGCAAATTTAATTGTTCTCTTTAGAGAACAATTAAATTTGCATTATCTCTCACTAACTGTTTTGGTATTTTGCTATAAGTCTGATTTAGATAAAAACAGTCTATATATTTATGTCTTCCCATTGCAAAATAGTCGCGCATATTATTTTGATTCTCACACGCTACGTCATCGAATATAATTATTGAGTTACATTTTGCTGCCTCTGGAGTAAGAACTTCTTCATTTTCATGATACTTAGAAAAAGTAACACCAGGAACCATTCGTAATACCTGTTCCAAATACATGTATCTCGGTTGATAAAGAGTTTTTGAATAAACATAAACATTTTTAAATTGCAAACCATTTTCATGTAAGATGAGTCCGATAGCCAAATTAGTTTTTCCACAGTTCGACGGGCCACATATTATACATCGTATTGTATTTGGTAAAAGCTTTCCATGACGAAAACTGCGTTTTTCAGAATTAATATTTATATTTTCGAATTTTAATGATATTGGCTGCTTAACGAACTTCATTGCAAGAGCGCTTTTCGCAGAATGATAAGTAATGTTTAGTAACCACATTAATAAACATTATAATTTTCACCGGAGGCTTTGAGAGTTCTAAAACATGTTGATCAAAATTATTACACCGGAAGCTTTGAGAGTTCTAAAACACAAGTGGCGAGAGATAATCAATTTTTAGTTATTGGGTGTTCTACTCCAGCCACATCTGTTGATTAAACGATATACCCAACTGCAACAAGTGAGCGCAGCAAGCGGAGCGAACGCAGTTGGGTATATCGTTTAATCAACAGATGTGGTTGGAGTAGAACACCCAATAACCACCTACTTATCTGCATGCCAAATTTCAGCGCAATCCGAAACAATATTGAATTTCACACTTTTGTTACCCTATTTCACCCTCTTAGGGGTGAATTTTCAAAAAAATCAGACACGTATTTACTTATTTTGTTACTGAAGCAGTTGTGTGAAGTTTTGGATAGAAAAGACTATCTAATCTTGTTTCTCCATACAAACTTTGAACCCCCATTTCATCCCCTTAAGGGGTTAATTTTGGAATATCCTTTCTTAATACACCCTTACTTACTAAGACAAATATACCCTCCAAATTTCAAGTCTCTGCGACCAGCGGTTTAGGCTGTGCATTGTCTGTCAGTCAGTCAGTCATTCAGTCAGTATGTCAGGACAAAGATTCTTATAGTATTAGATTAATCCCAATTTCCCTTGGTCACGGCATCACGCGTGAACGGCTCCACCGATTTCGACAATTCTTTTTTTGTTGTGTTTTTTATCGTCAGGAGATGGTTCTTATGAAAAAAAATTAAAATAAATAAAAGTTGTTTTTAACGCAGGCGAAGCCGCGGGGCACAGCTAGTAAGTGATAAAGATCAATTATCGCAATGGCTTTTCTTTGACGGTACCGTTGCAGTAATCCATAGACAGGGTTTAATACTGTCTCCAACGCAGTCATCTAATTCACTCACAATTCTTGGTCTAATACTCTTATGTATGAATTCATAGCATTAGAGCAAATGAGTTATTTAGTAGTTATATAGTATAGTATAGTCTAGTCACTTAGGTGTGTGTCCAATACTTAGATGCCTAATTTGTTCAATTTACCAAGATGACATTAACTGTAACACGAAATATTTTGCGATTTTATTCTTGACGATTTTTACAGATTAAGAATGATCGGTTCGAGTATTATGAATATTAATTAATCAGTTAGCATGTAGCAAATGTATAATTGAATATCGTTTAAAAAACTAAAAGAACCAACTTCAAAAGTCGCGCGCGCGCTAGTCATAGCCAGTAGACTTAGTAACTATTATATAATCTGTGCTAGTAGTTAGTAGTATGTCGTCGAGATAAGTGAATGCGTCGTAATACAAATGTTGATATATCAAAAATGGCTCGGCCGATTTCGTTAAAATTTAAATGGGACCACCTGGGAAGAGTAGCCTTTGAAACAAAAAAAGAATTTTCCTAATCGGTTCAGGCATCTTCGAGTAATCGGTGAACATACATAAAAAAAAAGATTCCGACGAATTGAGACCTTCCTCCTTTTTTGTGAAGTCGGTTAAAAATTATGAGTATAAAATGAATGTACAAATAAGTGTTTTCTTTCGTTGCTATTTTTTTATATCTTAGAAGCTAGCGATTGACTACAATCTCGCCTGGTGGTAAGCGATGATGTGGTCGAAGATGGCGAACACGTTAGGCCTAGAATAGTCTGACTCTGAAGGGCTGTATGCTGTCGGAACACCGTAGGGTAATGGCGGCTGATTTATATTTGCTACTTTTTAACAGACTACAATAATTGAGATAGTTTAAAACTAAAACAACCAACTTTCATGCCCCGCGAATCCATTTCAGTAGCAATTTCGAGAAGTTTATCGTTATATCTGTGGAGATACTAATCAGATCTCAATGAAATTACAATGGGACCACTTCAGAAACTGACCCAACGCGGAGTAATCGCGTAACATACATACAAAAAAAAACTGGCCAAGTGCGAGTCAGACTTTTGTCCCGCACACGGAGGGTTCCGAACGTCATCTAAAGAATATCTAACACCAACAAGTAAAATAACACTAAAGCTACTTCTACTCGCCAATAGATGTCGGGAAGAGTCATATTTTAAGTTGATTATCGATAAAGTTGATTATTGAAAACACGAATAAAACAACATTTTCTGAAAATGAATCCTAGTTAGATCGATTTATCGCCCCGAAATCCCCTGTATACTAAATTTTATTTAACTGTTGGAGCCGTTTCCGAGATTGAGATTCAGATTCCGAGATTAAGGTAACCACGATAACCGCGCCATCTATGAAGATTCATAGATGGCGCGGCGCTATCGTAAAAACACGTTTTTTGTTTTAAACCCTTTATTTTTTAACTTTTTTCTGTTCTTAGTATTTGTTGTTATAGCGGCAACAGAAATACATCATCTGTGAAAATTTCAACCGTCTAACTATCACGGTTCATGAGATACAGCCTGGTGACAGACAGACAGACAGACAGACAGACGGACAGACAGACGGACAGCGGAGTCTCAGTAATAGGGTTCCGTTGGTACCCTTTGGGTTCGGAACCCTAAATAAACTGGCTAAGTGCAAGTCGAACTTGCACTCGTAGGGTTCCAATTCCGTACCACACCACAATATTTTATAAAATCGAGCAAAAAATGCTGAAAGAAATAACGTAATAAATTGATAAATCGATCTAGCTTGGTTTTCATTTTCAGATAATTTTGTTTTATCCCTGTTTTCAGGTAATGAAAAACTTCTATAATATAATTAGAACATGAAGGTAAATTTCGCCATAGTTACATTATTATTGATAGCTCAGTGGAAGATCGATCGGATGGCGATCAGAAGGACCCGGTTCGAGTCCAGACGAGATGATTAATTTTTCCAAGTTTGTTCTTTTGTGAGAGAATTATTGGGAGCCAAAACTTTGCAAACACGAATACCAAAAAAAAAAAAAATTGCGAGCAAAGTCGGGTCATCCAGATATTACTAGCTGGCCCGGCGAACTTCGTACCACCTAACAGACAATGAATGTCGTGCTACCTTTTAGATGAACTTAATTTAGGCTTTTATGAACGTAATAAATGAATACAAAAGAGATATTAAGTTTATTAATGTATTATGGCAATTCAGATATAGAATAAAATTGGTAAAAATGGTTTTTGGAAATATACACTTTCTTAAGTTGCTTGTAAGCATACATTTCTGAACGCACGCATATATGACAATCAATAAATATGTCAAACCATGATCATTACTGACAATTTTGACATTTTTAAAATCTATTTGACTTGAATTCACAAAAACTTGAAGAATTTTTACTTGGTAACACTGCAAGAGCCACCAAAGAAAAAGTTGAAGTTGAATTTTTACTTGACTTACTACTTGACACTGGCTAAATACACTAATCGTGTGGAGCCATAATTATAAAAAAAAATACGCGATAATCCGAATATTGTAATTCTATCCACACATGGGAAGAATTTTTATACTTGACACTGGCTAAATACACTAATTGTGTGGAGTCATAATTATAAAAAAAAAAAACGGTGGCATAAACAATTAAACATCAAATGATTGGCAGTTTTTAACCCACTTCAAAAAAAGGAGGAGGTTTCTCAATTCGACCGTATATATATATTTTTTTTTAAATTTTTTTTTTATGTTTGTTCGCGGATAACTTCGTCGTTTATGAACCGATTTCGATTATTCTTTTTTTGTTCGAAAGGAGATATCCCAAGTGTGGTACCATGGTAATTTTATCGAGGTATGATAAATATCTCCAGAGATATTGAGATAAACATCTTAAAATTGGTACTGAAAATGAATAGCGCGGCATTGAAGTCGGTTGTTTTTTAGTTTTTAAACGATATTATTAAACCCAGGAACGTTTTGGCAAAATATTTTTCCTTATATAATTTTTTTAGGTAATAGGCAATTATTCATTGTTTTTAATACTTATAATCCTATTCCTGACAAATATCATAAAAATTGGTCTAGCCGTTCTTGAGTTTTAAGTGTAGTAACTAACACGACTTTCTTTTATATATATATATATATCTTTATATATATTCTTTTATATATAATCTAATATATATATATATATATATTAGATTATATTAACGTGTCAATAACAATCATTAATTAAAACAGGAGCCGCGTGATTATTTAGTACAACGCCATCTTACGAACATCTAACGCCTATTAAGTGAAAGTTAACACACAGGTAATTAATATAATTTATACAGTCAAACGTTTATAGATGGCGTTATAGCAAAATGCCGAAAAACACGCTTCTTGTATGGGGACCCTCTTTGTTTTAATTTATTCTGTTTTTAGTATTTGTTGTTATAGCGGCAACAGAAATACATCATCTGTGAAAATTTCAACTGTCTAACTAAACACATAGGTAATTAACAAATACAGTTAAACAAATACAGTCAAACGTTCATAGATGGCGTTATAGTAAAATGCCGAAAAATAAACTGGCCAAGTGCAAGTCGGACTCGCACTAGAAGGGCTCCGTACCACACTACTGTATTTTATAAGATCGAGCAAAATATGCCACTATCATTTTTCGCCAACAAAAAATTATAATTTATAAAAATTGTATTTCTTATAACGCCATCTAACGTCTAACAAAGGTGTTAGGGATCGACTTTTTAATATAACGCCATCTATGGGACGTTTACCTAACTAAGCGTTCATAGATGGCGTGAAATGCCGAAATAAACACGTTTCTTGTATGGGGACCCTCTATTATTTTTAACTTCATTCTGTTTTTAGTATTTGTTGTTATAGCGGCAACAGAAATACATCATCTGTGAAAATTTCAACTGTCTAACTAAACACATAGGTAATTAATATAATTAATACAGTCAAACGTTCATAGATGGCGTTATAGTACAATGCCGAAAAATAAACTGGCCAAGTGCAAGTCGGACTCGCACTAGAAGGGTTCCGTACCACACTACTGTATTTTATAAGATCGAGCAAAATATGCCACTATCATTTTTCGCCAGCAAAAAATTATAATTTATAAACATTTTATTTCTTATAACGCCATCTAACGTCTAACAAAGGTGTTAGGGATCGACATTTCAATATAACGCCATCTATGGGATGTTTACCTAACTAAGCGTTCATAGATGGCGTGAAATGCCGAAAAAAACACGTTTCTTGTATGGGGATCTGTTATAGTTTTTAACTTTATTCTGTTTTTAGTATTTGTTGTTATAGCGGCAACAGAAATACATCATCTGTGAAAATTTCAACTTTCTAACTATCACGGTACATGAGATACAGCCTGGCGACAGACGGACAGACAGACAGACAGACAGACAGACGGACAGCGGAGTCTTAGTAATAGGGTCCCGTTTTACCCTTTGGGTACGGAACCCTAAAAACGTTTCTTGTATGGGGACCCCCTTTAATTTATAACTTTATTCTGTTTTTAGTATTTGTTGTTATAGCGGCAACAGAAATACATCATCTGTGAAAATGTCAAGTGTCTAACTATCACGGGTCATGAGATACAGCCTGGTGACAGACGGACAGACAGACAGACAGACAGTCGGACAGCGGAGTCTCAGTAATAGGGTTCCGTTGGTACCCATTGGGTTGGGAACCCTAAAAAGGAAAAATAAACTGGCCAAGTGCAAGTCGGACTCGCACTAGTAGGGTTCTGTACCACACTACAGTATTTTATAAGATCGAGCAAAAAATACCACTATCATTTTTCACCGGCAAAAAATAATAATTAATAACCATTTTATTTCTTATAACGCCATATAACGTCTTACAAAGGTGTTAGGGATCGACTTTTCAATATAACGCCATCTATGGGACGTTTACCTAACTAAGCGTTCATAGATGGCGTGAAATGCCGAAAAAAACACGTTTCTTGTATGGGGACCCTCTATTATTTTTAACTTCATTCTGTTTTTAGTATTTGTTGTTATAGCGGCAACAGAAATACATCATCTGTGAAAATTTCATCTGTCTAACTATCACGGTTCATGATATACAGCCTGGTGACAGACGGACAGACAGACAGACAGGCAGACAGACGGACAGCGGAGTCTTAGTAATAGGGTCCCGTTTTACCCTTAGGGTACGGAACCCTAAAAACTTACAGACGTATTCAGAACCTCCTCCTTTTTGGAAGTCGGTTGAAATTGGAAAAGGAGGAGCTCCTTAATTCGCCTGTATTTTTTTTTGTGTTTGTGACATCAGCATTACGTCATTCATTAACCAATTTGAAGAATTCTTTATTGTTTGAAAGATTATGCTTTTCGTTTGGTCTTATTGTAATTTAATCCGTGATCTGATAAGTATCTCTATAGATATGGAGACAAACATCTCAATTTTAGTACCAATAATTAAAGATATTTTAAAAACTAAAACAAACGACTTCCATGCATCGAAAAAAAATTATGCAGACGTATTGAGAACCTCCTTCTTTTTGGAAGTTGAAGATTTGAATATAGCTTTTTTGGTTGTAAGCGATCTTGAATTATTTTGTAGCATGTCAGGCGGAACATCGATATAATGTGCTCCTACCACCTGTGGACAAACACCCGTGTTAGAATTTGAACCGACGACCTCCCGTAGGAAGTCAAGTTATTTATCCTTTTTAGGGTTCCGTACCCAAAGGGTAAAACGGGACCCTATTACTAAGACTCCGCTGTCCGTCTGTCTGTCTGTCTGTCCGTCTGTCACCAGGCTGTATCTCATGAACCGTGATAGTTAGACAGTTTAAAATTTTCACAGATGATGCATTTCTGTTGCCGCTATAACAACAAATACTAAAAACAGAATAAAGTTAAAAACTATAATAGAGGGTCCCCATACAAGAAACGTGTTTTTTTTGGGCATTTCACGCCATCTATGAACGCTTAGTTAGGTAAACGTCCCATAGATGGCGTTATATTGAAATGTCGATCCCTAACACCTTTGTTAGACGTTAGATGGCGTTATAAGAAATAAAATGTTTATAATTTTTTTTTTTCTGGCGAAAAATGATAGTGGTATTTTTTGCCTGATCTTATAAAATACTGTAGTGTGGTACGGAACCCTACGAGTGCGAGTCCGACTTGCACTTGGCCAGTTTATTATCAACGGGCTCTCAGTTCTAGAATTTAGCCCATAACCCCATGAGCGACACTAAGTACAGGCGAACTTATTAATAAATAGAAATTCGCACTACTAAGAATTCGATTCAATTAATTTATTCGTTAAACAAAATAATTGTATGGGCACAGATTATATAACAGTTACTACGTAAGTATGGGTAGGTTAGGTACATTAATTAAATGCTTTTAGTGAAATTTAGTGGTATCCCACTTTGTCACCGTAGAAACGATTCTCAACCGACTTCAAAAAGGAAAAGGTTCTCAATTCGTCTGTATGTTTTTTTAATTTTTTTGTATGTATGTTACGCGATTACTCCGTCAATTGTGAACCGATTTAAATGATTTTTTTTTTAATTTGTAGGATCTATTACTGAGGTGGTCACATTGTAATTTCATCGAGATCTGATAAGAAATATGACGATAAACGTTTCAAACTTGCCACTGAAAGTGACTGGCGGGGCATGGAAGTTGGTTGTTTTAGTTTTTAAACTACCTTATCTTAATTATCATTTTATGGGAAACATGCCTATAATACTGAGCATACAAGGTAACAGAAGGGCAATTACGCGCAATACTCGAGCTAAACAGATTAAACAGAGGCGAGTCTTATTCGCAAATAGCGTGCCGATTTCCCATTTGTCGATCACTCTTCCGCTCAGTTCAGGTCGGTATGCGAGGGGAAAGTCTCTGAAAGGGAGCGGGCCGACCTTCTGGCGGGAATCAGCTGATCGGGATTGCGCAGTGCGCAAATCTGCGGGGAGCGGGCGGAGCGGCGCACGGCGGCCGCGACCCGGCCAGTAGCGCGCCCCGGCGGCCGAGCAGCCCCACGCCCGCGGACCGCGCGCTCCACTCCGCACGCCGCCGGCCATGCGGGCGGGAAACCGAGCCCGCCGGCACGCCACGCTGCCCGCCGCGCGCTCCTCATGAGGGACGAACACAAGCCCACCGAAATGTTCGACATGTCAATTCAGGAAGTCAACGGGAAGGGGCCCAAGAAGAGGAAAAAGTCTCTGGAATGCGAGGAGGTGCGGGAGCGGCCGGAGACTCCGCGCGCTGCGGCGGCAGACGGCTCGCCCCGGCTGCTGCACTGGCGGGACATGCCGCGGCATCTGCAGTTCAACCCCTACGTGCTCACCGGGTACCGCCCGCTGCAGTCCTGGGCCGGCTGTGTGCGCAGCCTCTTCTACTTCCATAACGAGACCATCAACATACTCACACATGGTAATTATGTCACCTATCCTTTCTACTAAACGTTTGGTTTCATACATTCAGTATTCAGTGAAACTCAGACGCGACGTTGCATTGCAATCTTAAGTAGCCCGTATTACTAAGAGTAGCTCAGCTATGATTTCTAAGATGCTGCCAATTCTTTCGTGATGCTTACACTTGATATATATAGTAACATGTTATATTAAATTAAATTGTATAATTAAATGTATATATATATATCGTTTAAGCATGATGATTGATACAAAATCTCAAGAGATATTAATTTCTCGCACTGTAGGCTAAATCTATTTCCTTTGTTAGAATCGTCAAAATGGTAATTTTGCGTACGGACTACGCAAATTGAAGATACATGCAGTCTTAGTGTAAAGAAACCAAAATATGACCACCTTGTACAAATGTTTGTAGCATAAATCGTTTTATTAGATCTTTGAAGACCAATTTCAACCCAATTAAACGGCATTAGACATTATTTAAAAAGGTCGTGCTACGCTTGGTTGCAGCGTAACACTGCTACGGTCATCGTAGTAGCATTGTGGGTTCTTCATGTACAGTCAGTCGCCCGCCCACACTTGCGGTGTCCAGTTTGGAACACATTAATGGCTTAACGAATGGGGATTAATGTGTCCCGACTGTTAAAGTCTCTATATTCCATATAACAATGTATAATTTATTTTATGAGTGTATCGACCGAGAAAGAATTAAATGGTATAGTATTTTGATATCCCTAAACAGAAGTCTAAACTACTAGACTTACTTGTTTTTTTTTCTTTTTAGTTCGTTTTTTAACACTTCATTTTTTGCGTAGTCGGGTTTTTTGATTTTTTAATTTAATGTTTTATTTTACACTTTTTAGTTAAGTAAAGGACGGCAAATTCCGAATGTGTATTTTCGGCGTTTTGTGCTTGAACTTGTAAACTAATAATAGATAGAGACTTGAAATCTTCACAAAATATGTATAACTATGACTGTTATTACAATTATGGAAAAAAGAACAAAAACCGAAATGCGTGAAATAGATAGGGTATTTCTTTTTAAGCTTACTTACTTTACAGTTGTACTATTAAACGACTATACCAAAAGGAAGAGGTTGTTTGTTACCTCAGAACTCCATCAATTCTTAACCGATTTGGAAAATTCTCTTTTTGTTTGAGTTAATATGATTTTCGTTTGGTCTCATTGTAATTTAATTGAGATCTGATAAGTAACTTCAGAGATAAGCACCGCAAACTTGTTACTGAAAGTGACTAACGCGGCATGTAAAATCGTTTTTTTTTCGATTTGTACGATCATAAATTATTTGTAATAAATATATTTTGAATCTCCATTTTAAGACCTTTAATTCGATATCCCACTCAATAGGTTCTGAAAAAAAAATTTTTTTTGAACCCCAAATTTTGGCGTCTGAAATCCGCCATTTTGAATTTTTCAATTTTTTATGTTTTCGTTGACACTCGCGCTAGCATGGCGAATCTATTGACGTGCCAATTATCAAAATCGGCCCACGCGTTTGGTCTCTAGTGTGCCACAAAGGAACAAACATACATACATACATATATAGACTGATAAACACATTACCTCTCCTTTGCGTCGCGCAGTCGGGTAAAAATGTGGGTTGCAAGTGTTGGCTGTACATGCACAAAAGTTCGTACCGCTCATAAATAATTTAATTATTTAAATTTGTGGCTTATGCAACATATGAGTATATTTTGTAACTGATATTCGCAGACTTAATGTATATATTATTGCGTGGTGAACATAATTATAATTCATCCATGATATAATTCAAGAATCTTAGAAACCGCCATATCCCTTTGCTGGCAAACATTAGATACATTATTTTTTAATAATTTATCTACGACGAATTCGACCACACACACATCGTGTAGTTCCCTTGTATTGCCATAGATAAATTATTTAAGAAAATTATTAAATCTGCCTAGAGTAGAGTCTATTCTCCGTGATTAAATCGTTGACATGCTAGTCCTACAGAAGTGACTACTGGAACCTATCGTTCTATGTAATTTCCAATAAAATCATCTGTACAATATCTTACTTTTAGTAATAACGCTGTATTTTGCTTTTGTTATATGCGTTTCGTCATACTATTATTATGTTTCCGCAAAATTATCGAAAAAAGGGAGAAGTTATGTAATGGCCTTACCAATTATGTTGAATGTTGGCGGATGCAGCTATAAGTTAGAGTAAACATTTTTTTTAATTGCAAATAGTTAAGCATTTATGTAGGCATTCCCCTGTATTGCATAGACTTATTTTGAAACCAGCCTTCAAACCAGCCAGACGTCTCTCCTAGTTTTATAATACTTTTTAACCGACTTCAAAAAAGGAGGAGGTTCTATGTTCCACTGTATAAGTAGATTTTTTTAATGTATGTTCACCGATTACTCACAGATGCTTGGACGGATTTTGAAAATTATTCTTCTGTTCAAAAGAGTGAGTCCCAGGTGGTTTTAGGCCCATTTAAATTAAAATGTCGTCTGACAAGTATCTCCAGAGATATAGAGATAAACACCTCAAACTTAGTACTGTAAATGACTAGCACGGCATTTGAAGTCTATTCTTTACTTTTTTTTTAATTATTAAGGCCTCCTTTTCCGAAAGGAAGAGCTTGATGACGTAATCAACAAATTACAAAAACGTTCCTATTTATTTATCCTTATAAAGGACATTCGACCTTGAAGATGATTGCTGCAATCATTCAGAAGCATGTAGAGTCTGGGGACTATATCTATATTATTATAGTAAATTGTTTTCTTTTCTGGAGTGGTACTTTAAAATCTAATTTTTGCATGACTTGAAGCCACTTTATATGGCTTTGTAATACTTTATTAGAGAAAAATTAAATGTAACAATGTTCTTCAATTCCTCCTTCAATTCCTCGAAAATAGTTAAGCCTACTTTTGTGAGATTTTAATTTTAACTTTGTTGCTATACTAAGTGCCAAAGAAATTTCTTTTGCAGTTCCTAATTTAGGTTTGTGTAAGAAATAGTAGCGAAACAGGCTCACCGGTATGTTGGATCAGTGTCGTGAGCCGACGCAATCAGCTACATTTGGTTTAGGAGACAGGCCGTCGTCGCACGGCGCGTCGCATATATGTACAATAAATATAATAAGGACACGCCAACAAACCCATTTCTCAGCGAGCGTATAAAGGAACGCAAATATAGGCCTTGGAATGTAAACAGATTCTGTTTTCCTCGGATCGGCCAATAATTGTTTGGGGAGGAATTTAATGGCGAGGGGACTGGCCCCCATACAGATTCTCGAGAACGGGGGCCCATTCAAATGCTTTCAAGTCACCGCCTCGCGCTATGCCTGATTCATTCAATTACTAATTGCCTTCATTTCCTCAGTATATCTACTAAATAATTTCGGTAACTTTATTGTGCGAACCAAAAGTTTGGTGTTAATATAGTAAGTCCTTATACAATACAACACAATAAGTACAAAACTTAATTGATTACCAAAAACTAAATTAAAATGTACAATAGCTTCATTCATAACAAAACATGGTAAAAAATACGCGGTCTTGTCGCTTAAAGGAATTTCTTCCAGGAAACTTTGTACGGACTGGATAAACGCATACGTAATGGTGGAGGGCTATTTTCAACTAAATCTATTTTAGCATTTTATGAACATGTACATACAGTTATTATATAGAATTTATTTATATATAATATTATATAGAAATACACATACATACATTCATATGTATATTACATAAGTTATGTATGTAAGACCAAGCTCTTCTCAGCGTTTTCGGTGCCTAGTACAACTTCTTTTTCTTGTCGTGCCTGGAACAAGGCTAATTGGCTACCTATTTACAGACATATTCGATCTCCGTTCCTCCAACTTCTAACTTACATTTGATTTTGTTTGTTATGAGCTTGGTCTCTCCAGAGATATGGAGATAAACACCTCAACTGAAAATGATTAGTAGCGTGGCATTTGGAATCGGTTTATTTTCGTTAGGTAAACGATTTTAAATTATTTCCCATCAATTTTTCGGCGTTAAGCTATCATACTGATAGATGTGTGAAATTAATTAATCTAGGGTTGTCAACCGTACTGTTATACTGGATGCCCAAAATATATAAAACGCAGTGTGTGGCAATGAATGCCGTGTATCCTAATAAAGGAAGCCTTACGTCTATACTCTATCTATAGAGTATAGATCGTTCATAGAAATGGATCGCGTCACTCGCGGGCGAACTTAGTGCCCGCGCAGACAGAGATCTGTATGGAGTTCGGCTGAGTTCCGCGTTCTAGTGACGGTTGACCTCTTGAGAGTTCCTACTACTGCAAATGTTTCTCGTTAACTGTGTCTTTCTCATATAATCTCACTTTTCAGAAAAGACGTGACGTGATAGTTTTTATTAAATAAAAAAATATATCTTACTAGCTGATACCTGCGACTACGTTCACGTACACCAAGAATTTAGAATTTATCTCATGCTATAAAGTATCTCCTTGCTAAATTTCAGTGAGATCGGATCATCTGTTTAGGCGTAGGTAACAAACATACAGAGTGACAGAGTTACAAACGTATGGAAGTATGTATTAGTATGGATACATATACATATTAGTCTTGACATAGCCTGGATTGTAATACGATCGCTTGATAGGTTCTGTGGAAGTTCCACTCCTTTATCAGATATTCAATCGTTTAACGTTTTTTTTGTAACAGATGGACGGACAGACAGCGGAGTCTCAGTAAAAGAGTCCCGTTGGCACACTTTGGGTACAGTTGGAACCTTCCTTCTCTCCTTATTTTTAGTAGGTTCCGTACCTCGGTTCCGTAGCCGAATGGTGAAAAACAGAATCCTTATAGATTCAGATTCAGATATAGATGGTAGGTTGATGTATTCTGTGAACCGCTGTACGATTTTTATACAAAAATTAAAAAAAAATAAAAGATGGATATCTTATACATAGAATTGAAACTTGCGCGGTGTCTATAGATAGGTCTTTAAAAATGACATTGAGGTTCCTAAAACTATTTTTTCTCAAAGTCAATCGTTTGAAAGATAGACACTTCCAACGTGGAAAAATGTGTGTCCCCTCTAACTTTTAAAATAAGAGTTTAAAATAAGTCTAAAAAATGCTATAGATCTCAATGAACACTTTTAACGAAAATTAGTTTGAAGAATGAGATATATGAGGTATAGTCAGCAGTTTTTGAGATATAGCACATTTTTATAAACCGCAAATATAACTTTGTCCTTTATACAAACACTATAAAAACAAAATAATTTTGTTAATTAGCGTAACATTAATCTTAACTTAATCTATGCTTGCTGCTACGGACCCCTTCGTGGTTGGGTCTAACCCGCACTTGGCCACTTTATTTTTAAATTGGTTGTAAATCTAATCGTCTCAGCATACTCTATAATTAAATAGAGAAATACTTTATTAAACACTTTTTATGTATACATAAGTTTAAATTATCACTTTAGTGCACCACGAATCGTTTTATGCGCTGTATTCATACAAATCATAAATATTAATATAATTCTGATAAGTATTAAAAATATGTATAATATTTATTATTTTATTTTACGTAGAGGAAAAATATACAAGTTATGGGTATTCCATACATTACATAAAAAGTTTTGCGTTACATAATTTTAGATCATGTAGACGTTATTGCTTCTCAGATGACTAGCAGTGAGGCTAAACCATCTATTTCCAGCATAAGATATACAACCAGTTTTAGTCGATATTTTTATCGAATACGAGTATGTAAAGTAAATAGTTAGGATCTTTGTGATACAGGAAATAAATAATTTGTACCCTAATTTCTAAAGGTAGTGACCGGTTCCATATTTAGTTCATCGATGGGCTGTGTGCCAAAAGTTACACAATAGCCTTTTAGGTTAAGGCTGTATTTATTACTTTCACCGGTTCAAATGAGTGTGCTTCTTTTTAACAAGCTCTTATTTAGCTTGGCTCTGTTTGTTTTTTGGGTCAAATTAAGTAATTGAAATTTTCGGTTTGATTGAGCTGCACGTTTAGCTTATGAGCTAAAAATTTTGCACACATGTAAATCGGATGACATGTAATGTTATGGTACCATCGTGATGGTCTGATGAAGGTGGCCAAAGGGACTCCTAAAATACACATGATAACCCGTCGCGTTTAGGCTCGTTGGATTTAACTTGACAAGTACTATAGACGAAGGAGGTTCTATGGTGTGATGATGGAGCCGGAAGGTGGCCATAGGAACTCGATGGATTTGTCATGACTTAGACTTACTCTAATCATAGAATTTTGTTGTTGTGTTGTTGTATGTTTTTAAAACGTTACTTGTTATTCAAAGGAATCCTAATGCCACCATTAGGATAATTTTGTAAGTAAACGATTTTAATTAACAAATACATTTCCTCAAAGACGTTTACTTAATAAGGAAAAATAAAGCTAGCTGTCCCTATTTTGAATAATATCCTTATTCATTATTAGAAACTTCCTTCATAAGGAAATATAAGGATAGATCTACTTATAATATGATTGTAGAAGTATATTATTTTAAATAATAATTATATAAAATACTAGCTGTGCCCCGCGGCTTTGACCGCGTTAAAAGTATCCTATAGTCTAATCTATAATACTAGCTATCCCTGTGTGTGCAAATTTTTAACTAAATTGGTCCAGCCAATTGGTCCGTTTGACCGTAAAGAAATCCCAATAGAACAAATATACAAACTGACTTTCGCATTTATCTAAGAAAGAGATACTTTTTTAGGGTTCCGTAGCCGAATGGCAAAAAACGGAACCCTTATAGATTCGCCATGTCTGTCTGTCCGTCCGTATGACACAGCCATTTTATTCCGAAACTATTAAGACTACAGAATTGAAACTTGGTAGGTAGATGTATTCTGTAAACCGCTTTCCGATTTTTATACAAAAATAAAAAATATAAAAGTTTAAGGGGGGGCATCCCATACATGGAACTGGAACAAAAAAAAATTATTTCAAACCTATACGTGTGGGGTGTCTATGGATAGGTCTTTAAAAATGACATTGAGGTTTCTAAAATCATTTTTTCTTTTACCACTTTAGACGCGCCTATCTTTTAAATGATTGAAATTTAAAAGATAGGCGCGTCTAAAGTGGTAAAATGTGTGTCCCCCCCCCCCTCTAACCTTTAAAGTATGGGAGTGAAAAACCTAAAAAAATATATGCTGTAGATCTCAATAAAAACTAACAACGAAAATTGGTTTGAACGAGATACAGTCAGCAGTTTTAGAGATATGGCCACCGCAAAGATAACTTTGTTTTTCATACAAACACTATGAAAAATAAAGTTAATTTTGTAGTTGCGAAAAATCATAGTTATGGAATACTTAACTTAGTTTTTTTATTCAAATATCATATAGGCTAGCGTTTGACCACTATCTCATCTGTTGGTAAGTGATGATGCAGTCAAAGATGGTTATAAAATTCTGAAAAGTCTGGATCATAAACTTTCTTCACCCGTATCTTTATTCCTTAGTACTAGCAGCCCGCCCCGGCTTCGCACGGGTAGAACATATATGCCTACAAAATTTGCATCAGTTCGAATCGAGAAGCATCGAATATAAAATATGAACATATTTAACAATCATCGTCATATTTCATCCAATTTACACAAAACCTTTACGAATTATGCACCTAAACCTTCCTCATAAACACTCTGGCTATTGGTGAAAACCGCATGATAATCCGTTCAGTAGCTATTGAGATTATTGCGAACAGACAGACAGACGCAGTGATGGACTTTGTTTTATAATACTTACGTAGTGATATTGGACGGCCCTTTGGCGTAAAGGATAGTTACCCTGATTCTGACTCGACGGTCGTTGGTTCTAATCCAATTCATGAATCATGAGTTTTCGTACAGTGGTAGTGGGATCATTAAATCTACCAAAAAGTAGCTTACCACCAAGGAGAACATCTGCCGCCGTAACCTTGCGCGATCCCGACGCAAAATGTAGGGGTAATATACGTTTAACGTGTGTATCTGTGTGTCTGTCTGTAGCTTCTTAGCACCTAACCGTATGAACCGATTTTGTTTTTATTATTGATAGTTTTTTTTTGTTTGATAGATGTCTTCATCGAGAGTTTTCGTAGCTTTGATTCATGAAAATTCGTTCAATCGTTATAAAACTATGAGCTTTTTTCTAGTTAATTGCGCTATAAAATCAACTTTCATAGAAGTAGTAGAAGTAGAAGTAGAAGGCATTTATTTCGACAATATGAAACACTGTACACAACAACAATAGTAACAATACACTAGGTTAATATATAAGCTAATTAACAAAAATAAGATAAAATAATTACTAACACTAACAGATTGTCAAAAATTGGTTATAAACAAAAAAAACAAACAATAGATTTATTGAAAATAAAAGAAGGAAATAAAAAATAAAATCATTATTTATTGGAGCTTACTTTGCTGAAGTGTACAGTACTGTAGCCGAAATAGGTTCAGGCTCAGCTTAATGCTGCAGAGTACTACAGCGCTGATTTTCAGCCCGTACCTTAGGTGACAGCAACGGGATAACTCAAATAAAGAAGAATACAACATTTATAAAGTACACAAATAGTATGGATTTAAAAATGTTTAAATATTCTAATATAGGAGCATGAACAATGATAAAAATGTATAATTCAATTGATAAAAATGAATACTATTAATAGAATAATTGTACCAAAGGAATACGATAGAGGTAGGTTATAAATGTAACACTAATAACAGAAAAAATAAATTGAAAATTTACCAGTGCATAATATCTCGTATATTGCGAACATCACGACTTCAGGAATATAAGAATTTTTAATTAAACTAAATACCAAATCATATCAATCATCATAGCGATTGATCTAAACAACAACAAAGAAAGAAACATTTTATAATAGGTCCTTCTGCTGAATCAACAGAAGGCGTTTGAATTTTAATTTAAAGCAAAATTTACTTTTGAGCTCACGTAATGGTGGGGGAAACGAGTTCCAGCATTTCGTGGCGCAGAATCTGAAACTGCCACGGAATGCTGCCGAACCGTGTCGTGGTGTCCGCAAAGAAAAAGAGGATGCACACGTGTTGTACTTATTTTGAACATAAGACCATTCCAACTTGGAAAAAAGATATTGCGGCTTTTGTGATTTTATCACACCAAACATGAGCGTTGCCAGATGAAGATCTCTCCTATGTGACATTTTTAGAATGTTGTGAGAATTTAGAAAAGGTGTAACGTGGCTGCGAAGAGGAATATCAAAGCAATATCGCGCGCAGGCATTTTGGACTTTTTTATTGGCTTCAGTAAAAAAATAAGTACCTAAATAGGAGTTTCAGTTTTTTTTTAAATTCCACCCCTAAGAGGGTGAAATGGGGTAACAAAGTGTGAAAATCAATATTATTTTGGATTGCGCTCAAATTTGGTATGCAGATAGTTATAACGACGTTAGTTACCTCTGAGAAAGAATTTTCCAAAATTTACCCCTGAAGGGGATGAAACGGGGGTTCAAAGTTTGTATGGAGAAACAAAATTAGATAGATTTCTATTCGAAACTTCATACAAGAGCTCCAGTAAAGAAATAAGTAAATACGTGTTTCAGGTTTTTTGAAATTCCACCCCTTAGAGGGTGAAATGGGAATGTTAAGGATTGCGCTGAAATTTAGAATGCAAATAGTTATTATGACGTAGTTTTCCGCGCAGAAAGGATTTCCTAAAAAATCCTCCTGGATACGGACCGGGGACATAGAAAAGATAATAATACTACGTATAGAACGGACACTCTGTTCCCCCCACCAATTCCGGGCTTCCTCACCCCGCCACCGATTTTGATTTGTCGAGGCGTCAGTCTGAGCAAGGACGCTACACGCGTACGGCTACAGAACAATAGCACAACAATAGGTACTACTCTCGAGGAGAAGAACATCAACTTCATACATTTATGTTAAGACCAGTAGACACCGGAGGTTCAAATTTACGTAGGTTCTTATTATGTAGGTATATTATACTCGTAAATACTTATATACCTACCTATATATTCGTATTTTAGAATTCATTTTCATAAGTGAAACAACGATATATACTCGTGCGTAAATTACATTTAGTTTGTAAAATATTAAAAAAAACTTTCACGGTAAAACATTTTTATAACACAGCAATTAGGAACTTGATGTACTTACATCAGGTTTACACGTCCAGGTGCTCTGCCAATTAAGCCACGGTTCGATCCATCGATACGACGAAATTAGTAGATTGCATTTGTTAACCCAACCCAACCCGTGTAATCCGGGGGGTGCGGGTTCGAGTCCCGTCGGTACGATGAAATTTTGGATTGTATTTAACAATTTACAAAAATATAAAAGTGTGTGACACTTCAAAGAAACATAATATTTTATTCTTGTACTATTTACGGCTGCTGAAGTGTTGTGATTTAATGTTTCTGTAGACGTTGGTTTACGAAATAGCGACTAATATTTTTAGTGTTAAAAGCTTTTTGGGTAAGTGTACAAAAAATATTCATACGGTCAGTACGTAGTACGTATGTACGAAGTAACTATTATATAATCTGTGATACGGTGATTACGGGCGACAACCTTAGACGTCACGCACACAAATGCACGTATAGAAAAACGACATGTGTGTAGTGTCTGTGTCGGTGTCACAGTGTCGGTCGCTAAAACGCTAGTTTGTATGGAGATTTAGCGAGTGTCCGGGGTGTGCCGGGGATTCAAAGTTTGTATGGCGAAACAAGAAAAGATAGTCTGTTTTATTCGAAACTTTACACATAAGTACTTCTGTAAATAAGTAAGTAAAGTACGTGTTGTAGGATTTTTCGAAATGGGATAGGTAACAAAGTCTGAAAATGTGGGTTATTCGGGTTTTATAAATATTAATCTCGATTTGCCTTAGTTACGCGATAACGTGAAAACGGGTGATTCGAGTTTGCTAATTCTTATTTGATGTCTTTAATGATAGAATCGTTTTTACAAAATAACAGTTTTAAGTAATTAAAAGGAGTTTTTAAAGCGAGCGAAGTCGCGGGGCACCTCTACTCTTTAATAAAACTTTTTTTTAGTTTTGCTTTTCTGAGCAATGCAAAGGTTGTAGGTACCTATATCATTCTGAATTGCGAAATTACATATGTTTATGTCATCATGTTCAGTAAAAAATTATTAATTTTAGGCTAATCCTCATATAATATTGGAAAAACGTTTTCAGAAAGCATTCATGTAACCTACGAACTGAACGATCGTTTATAAATAACTCTTTGACGAAAATAAATACTTTACATTGTTGGCTATTTTTAAACAGGCCTGTATGTTTTCAGGCCGGTTTTAGTTATGAATAAAAATAAATAAGTTACTATCACTTTAGGCAAAGATCTTTAGGTATATAAAGTGTTCCTTATACCTTGAAGTAAAACAAGCAATAGAAAATTACCGGAGTAATAAATTGTTTAATAATTTCCTGAACAAAGGTCACAGCGACTTTGTTTTAAATTTGCTAGAGCTCAGGATGACAGGCTCTAAGGTAGGCCTCGTATTATATCGTAATTTCACTGTAAATGTTCATGCAAAGTGAAGGCACTAGGTATAATTTGCCAAATCTCAGTCAACTAAAAATGTGTAGGTATAGTAATATTATTTCGTATTTGAGTTATATCCTATTGGAATATAGCTTTGGGTTACTACAGAGAAAACAATAGCAACTACCCCGTTTAAACCTAGTTAGGGTTAGTTCAAAATTAATTACTTCATATATGAAAACAAAACAGTTGGTAGAGGCCGGGGCCTCGAGGCCTGTATCTCCACACGATGTATTATTTAGTAGCGGTGATCCGGGTTCACCCGGCAGGATTGTTGACCGCCCTATACTATCTCACGTGTGTATTATGCAGGCACACCGGTAATCACAATTGGTGTTACAAAATTTACGAGAATCTGCAGAGGTATAATTTGTTTTTGGAATATTACCGAGATTTAATAATCATACAAGTATCTCCTTTTTTAACTGACTTTTAAATAAGAGGAGATTATCAATTCTAGTAACGCGCGATTCCGTGCATCGCCGTTGCGTAGTACCACATGTAGTACTTAGCTACATCATGACAGATGTGAGGACGTGACGGAGCCGAGACGTGGACACTCACAGTCCGACTGGTCCACTAGTTTAAAGTCGCTCAGCAAGCTATGGAGAGAGCTATGCTCGGTATTTCTCTGCGAGATCGAATCCGGAACGAAGTAATTCGCCAGAGAACTAAAGTTATCGACATAGCTCAACGGATTAGCAAGCTGAAGTGGCAGTGGGCTGGTCATATCTGCCGCAGGACTGATAACCGTTGGGGTAGACTTGTCCTAGAGTGGAGACCGCGAATCGGCAAACGTAGCGTAGGACGTCCTGTGACCAGGTAGAGCGACGACAAACGCAAAGCGGTGGGCATTGACTGGAAGAGAAGAGCCGAAGATCGGGCTCAGTGGCGCATCTTGGGAGAGGCCTACGTCCAGCAGTGGACTGATAAAGGCTGATGATGATGACATCATGACAAACACACCAAAACAAAAGTAGGAAGGAAAACTCTCATAAAACTGACTAAGCAGTTTAAAACGAAGCCCGTAAATTACTATGTACAAATTGAAAAATAAATTAATTCATGAAGTTATTACTGTGTCACTGAACTGCATAGACAAGGGTAATTTGTTGTCCTTTAAGGGTTAATAGCGGGCGCTTTACGTGGCAGGAGCCTGGCTAATTTGTAGCTTTTCTTATATATGTACAGTGTTAGGCAATTTTAGTGTATGTATTAGTACATATAGCCACCCCAGCTTCGTTTATTAAGTAGACAATAGACTCTTCACTTCAAGTGTCAATATTCAAGTGAATAACTAGTACACACTTATTGTTGATATAGAACTTTTGTTATGTGTATCGATTATAGTAAGAAATATTTTCTAGTTTATTTAGTAATAGAATAAAAGAACTTCAAATAGGTAAAGAAAATATCTACCTATATCCCTTTACGGGACAGAGCCATTGAAACGTAAACAACAACAAGTAACATGAGAAAGCTGAGCAGTCCGGATTGCAATCTATGCGGCAAAGTTGATGATATCTTTCATTTCTTGATGGAATGCTCATGTACCCAAAACCTCAGAAACGATATTTTCGCGAAATTTGAAATCAACCACCTTGATGTGGGCATATTTCAGAGCATTCTATCTGATCCATCGTCAGACGCGGCTAGAATGCTCTATCTATGTGTACACAGGGTGGTTGAAGAGCGTTCGTCGTAACAAATTTTTATTTTGTAAGCTAATACGGGGCTGCCATAGCTATATTTAGCCAAAAGCCCCTAAATAAAAGTTGAATAAAAAAAAAATAAAAATAAATAAATAATGTTTTGAATAAACTCCCACGACAATGTCCTTTAGAAAATTAACGTCATAACATTTATCTAAGAATCACCACTGATTAATTAAGAACCGTTTAAAGATTAAATCGAACTGGTTTTGGAGAAAAATGGCAAGATGGGTTTGCACAAACAAATGTTTACTGCAGCGACCTCTGAGTGTTAACACCGTAAAACCTATTTAAGAACATGCATCTATCAAACACAAACCCATAACTAAAAACTGCATTAGAATCGGACTAGTCGTTTAGAACAAAAATGGCAACATCGATTTGCACCAACAAATGATTACTGCAGCGCCCCTGGTGAGTTGTCACCGTTACACCTATCTAAAAACATGCACCAATTGCACCTGAACCCATAACTGAAAACATCCACTATTTATTTCGTCAATCCATATATTAAACATTACAAATTATCGTAAATGTATAGTTACTGTCGGCTTGATATTATAGTAAATCTAGGAAAATTCTCATAAAACGATAAAGAAAGCTCTGATAAATTGAGCCATGAATTTATGTGCATTGCATGTTGTATTCAAGTTTTTATTGGCAAGCACCTAACCTGACCTAAACAAAGTTTAAGCACTCTCAGAGAATAGCTGCAGTTTTAAGCTTCGGGCTCCAGAGAGTCGGTGTTATTGCAAAGTTTGTTCGTGTTTAGAAATGTACTTCTATCAATATTATACTTGATAAACTCAAAACTGATGGTTTTAGCGAATTCACTCAGAGCACGGTATTTTAGTAGGTACAGATACCAGCGATAAATATTGCACATCGACCTTTAGAAAGAGACAATCGGCTAATTTCGGCTTCGTAGAGCGTTATCTCTGTCGCACGAAATACTAACGGTCCGGAATCTATTAGGAGCTGTTAAAACAATTATGATTTGCTACTTTTGATCATTTTTTTTATTTGTATACACCATTTTTTTCTAGAAGTGCTGTCTTCAGGTTGGGCTAAAATAAATTAAAAAACATATTCACATCATGTTAACGTATTTATTTATTTTACAGCTGCAGTACCTATACCTGCATAATAAACACCATTATACCTATTGTTAAAATGAGACATTCTAATAAAAACAATAATAATTCTAATTCTCAATTCATTCCATTTCACTATCTGTGCTCTCAATGAGATCAATATCACTGTCACTATCAGCCGTTTTTATTACTAGTGTGATTGTCTAAACTGTGTTGAAATCTTCGATATTCATTCTCACATATGATTGCATGATCACAAACCTTTTTCCACTCTTCAGCTCCGATCATGTTTACTTTTTCAGTCAATAATGTTTTTATGGTAGTTAAATTCATACCCACATTTCTAGAGGCTACATAGCCTTTCAGTTGAGACCATATATTTGCTGCCATATATTACGCTGTTTAAAGCATACTGTCAGTCTTTCTACTCGAGTAGTTTGTGGATAGATCACACGCAACGTGCTGCCAATTCTCTGCGTGTTCAATATAATAATATTTTTAGGATGTTGTTGCGTTTGCCGAGCTAATGTAGTGCTTCGGGAATGTTCACGGAAGCGCGGACGGATGGATATCACGCCATTATTCGTAAGAAAGTGGCTTCCCTGCGCCAGCGAGTGCGAGGCAGCAGCAACAGTATCCTGCAAATGATTGCATCGCGAACTGACTGCCCAATACAGTATAAATGGATGCGTCTGATAACATTATAATTTTAATTTGATTTGTGTTTGACATTTTTCTCATTTTAACTGTTCTTTTAATTTATATTATTTGACTTCATTTTTATTGATTGTAATTAATTGTAATGTATTTTATTTTATATGTGTGTTGTTGTAATTAATTAAGCAAAAAAAAAAACATTATGAATTTAATATTCGAAATAAATGATTTAATAATAAATATATTTTCAATCGGATTAAAATCCGGATGATATGGTGGCAATCGCAATACAGTGTGCCCATGTTCGGCAAGTACTTTATCCACGGAAAAATCTGTACCTCTCTTTGTAATGATTTTAGTGTCGGCAGTTCATTAAATCGTAAGTGAAAATCATACACCATTCTTCGAACAACATTATAATCAAAATCGTCCATATCTAAACAAATTTGCTATTACGATCTCCTTTTTTCCGGAGTGCTGAACTTAATTGCAGTAGACTGTGTTTCAGTACTGACTTCGTTTATCATATTGTTCAAAGTTCTTCTTGAAATTCAAGTGGCATTTGCAACTCGCTCTTGAACCTTCTTAAAATTACCTCCATAGTTATCCTCATTATTTTTAAATTTCTCGGCTTCTGTTGCAATATATTTATATGGCATTGTAGATGATTTTGCGTGACTGACCTCGTAAAGGTTTCCCTCTTTTTCATAAACAAGTCATAGTACAACTTTAAAATCATTTAAATTTGGGGGTGTTAACAACTCTATAAATATATTTTGAACGGGACGCGACCGCACTCTATCGCACTTGAACAACGACTGAGGCTAAGGACTCACGAAGCGGTTTTCACCCGTGCCCGCCGCGGTTGCGGGCCCGCAGCCTTTGTAGAATACAGATATTTATGTAAAAAATTAAAGCACATTTAACGACGCGTTTTACGCCCGCGGCGTGTGCGATTGTTTGCGGGTCCCGCTGCACCGGCGGTCATCTTGTACCGGCGGGCGCGGGTCGCGGTCCCGCAGCCGCGGCGGGTTGCACCCGCGCGTTCTGCGGTCGGTTGGCGGGCGACCGCGCGTGGACGGTGGGGGCAGCAAACGGCTGCGTAACCGCACAAAACTCCGGTCTCGTGAGTTTTGAAAATAAACCTCCATTCCGCCACCGCGGCGGGCACGGCACGTGAAAACCGCTTCGTGAGTCCTTAGCCTGACAAAACCACAGATTACTATATGAGTCAGAGACAGATGCGACAGTGAACATGATTAACATGATCGGACATGAATGAACGAAATTCTAATCATACAAAATTTCACCCCATATAACTACACATATAGCTTTTGATCACAGGATAGCCAATATATGAAGATGACGTTAACACGTTTTTTTTTCTATTTATAGGCTTTGCAAATATAGTACATTGTGCCATTTGCCAAAAAATATATGTGTATATATATATACATACATATATATACATGTATACCTGGATTTAGTGATTCCTACTGCATTCAGTATCGATATCGATAATTAGTGTTGTAATTGTCGATACGTTTATCGAAAATTACAACACTACTTATAGATCTGTAGCCATGTTTTTGTTGGACAAGAAATAAATAAATACAATACCATATTTTTATTGTTTTATTTACGGTTGCTATAAAATTATTAGTATTTTGTTAACCTACGGGCACTTACATTGCTCGAAATACAGTTAAACTCAAATATTAAAGTAAAATAATCATACATCTAAACATATCTTAGCAATCGGTGGTGAGAACACTATGTTGGATGTAAGGTTTTCGCTAAATTGCAAATAACCAAGTTTTAAGTTGTTTTGGCTGATATACATAAAGGATGTTTGGTACATCGTTTGCCAAATTGAATTGACCGAAAGGAGATGTCATTTGCTACCTCCTCAGCTCCAGTAAACAATTCTAGGCCACGTGGTTTTTAGGGTTCCGTAGCCGAATGGCAAAAAACGGAACCCTTATAGATTCGTCATGTCTGTCTGTCGGTCCATCCGTATGTCACAGCCACTTCTCGGAACTATTAGGACTACACAGTTGACACTTGGTACGTAGGAGTACTCTGTGAACCGATTTTTATACAAAAATAAAAAATATAAAAGATTAAGAAGGAGCTCCCCATACATAGAACTGAAACAAAACACGGACAGACAGACGGACAAAAAGTGATCATATAAGGGTACTTTTTTTACCTTTTGAGGTACGGAACCCTCAAAATTATTTTATCAAACCTAGACGTGCGGGGGTGTCTATAGATAGGTCTTTCAAAAATGAAATTGAAGTTCCTAAAACCATTTTTCTCAAAGTCAATAATTTGAAAGATGGACACTTCTAAAATGGTAAAATGTGTGTCGGTTCGGTCGGTTGTTATAGTTTTTAAACTTTCTTAATTATGGTCAATTCAATTTAGCAAAGATGTACCATGCACTGTATATTAATAATAATGTGACTGAAATACACAACAGTACGCCAATAATTCATGTATTGGGTTCGAGTCCCGTCGGTACGATGAAATTTTAGATTGTGTATAACAATGTACAAAAATATAACTGTGTAACACTTCAAGAAACATTGTCAAATCCCCTGTTCTGTATTATAATGTATTATAAGCACAAAAACAATTCCGAAATCATAAGTGAATGTGCCATATTCATGAAATAAAATGAGCATTTTCGATTTAGGTAAAACTAAAGGTAAACATGTATTATGGTAAAAACAATATGTAACAATTAGATACTGTATCTGTCTATTTAAATGTCACAATCGGGTAATATTTTACCCGGGCATTTTATATGGCTCTCCATCCCAAATTGGTATGTATTACAGACATTCTCCTTAAATTGAAGATGGACGCCTTCCATTAAACGATAGGTTTTGCTATCAGTCACAGCTGTGACTGATGGATAACTGATCGTGTAATGGGGTGACTGAGAGTGACTGACCTATATTTACATACTTTAATTAGCTGCATAAGCAACCATCATTCATGACTTTTGGTTTTGAATGACGGATTACCGACCGTGTAATGGACGCCTAACGTCGGGGACTTTTAACAATTTCGATGTTCCTATAATAAATAGTTTTACTATATCGTTATTGCAAATGTTTGATTTTTGAAAGTCTGCTTCATAAAACCGTGTGAAATAACATCATTGCGTTAGATGTCATAATAAAAACTATACTAAAACTCGTATTTTAAAATCTAAATCACAGACATTTGGAACCTATTTAGTATACAGTAATAATTGACCATGTTATAGTATTTATCGTCATTTAAACTAAAATTAAGTATCTTAAAATCTACATCATAGATAATCAGGAACTATGTACAATAATCATTATTCATGTGATCATATTTTTGTCAATTTAACTATAATTCGGTATCTTAAAATCTACTTCACAGACAATCAGGAATACAATAATAATTGTTCATCTGATAGTATTTTTAACAGACTTCACAAAAAGGAGGAGGTTCTCGATTCGACGGTAGACAGGACTTAGACCACAGATTCTATTATCGTATTAGTAAAACTGTGGTCGGCATTCAATCGACACTAGCGCCCTTTAAGCTATTCAATTGACAGGCTGTCATCCCCCTGGACAGCATATGCACAGAGATAACGCTCTACGAAACCGAAATTAGCCGATTGTCTTTTTCTAAAGGTCGATGTGCAATATTTATCGCCGGTATCTGTACCTCCTTAGATTGCTCACAATGTGAATGTGATGTTCACAAACAGATAAATTTTCTGCATTTGTATCTACCTACATACCTAAATAGATAGTACTTATAGTTTAATAAAATAATAGTACTTAAAACTTTTCAGATACTGAAACAATAATTAACTTCTGCTTTACGTTACGAATATCTTATTAGTTTTTTTAGTTATCTAGTTGTGTAAATATAAAAACTTTAAAAAAAAACGACTTTATTGCCACAAACAGGCACTCAAAAGCGAAAAATAAATTACCTAATATAATTATTATAAAGCGCTACCCACTTATCTATTTGAAGTCGGTGCCAGCCAAGTCTATTGGATAGTAGATAGATACTATGTATGTAGTAGTAGTAAGTAGGTAGATACATGTAGGTAGTATTTATCTACTACCTAATAGACTTGGCTGGCACCGACTTCAAATATATAAGTGGGTAGCGCTTATAATAATTAAATTAGGTAATTTATTTTTCGCTTTTGAGTGCCTGTTTGTCGTAATAAAGTCGGTTTTTTTTAAGAAGATTTTATTTTACCCTTTTTTAGTGCAAAACAAGTTTTAATTAAATTACATGCATCTATACAATTTTGTGTCTGGGCCGTTATACACTGACGGATATATACTTTGTAAAAATTTCAAGTATATACCTATTACGGTTAAAAAGGTACATCTGTAAAGTGCGCACATATAGACACACGGACGGACGGACGGACGGACGAACGGACAACAAAGTCTCAGAAAGTATTCATTTGGTACCCTTTGGGTTCGGAACCCTGAAATGCTGCGCTAGTGAAAATATTAACTAGTCATAATGATGTCATCAAGGTATCAAAGGACAATGTCCAAAATGGCCCTGTGCAATAAAAGCATCTGACACACACGATAATTAATTGTCTATTTTATTACAATAATTCCAAATACTTTTATAACCACGGACTAGTTGTTTTCCAAAATGAATATTAAAAAGTATTATTTGCGATTATTAACATTAATTGCCGCCATATGACACAGTCTGAATCACTCTACTACGTTATAAGAGTTGGCACTTCCTTACATTTTTTTTTTTTTTAGTTTTATTATGGCTCCACACGATTAGTGTATTTAGCCAGTGTCAAGTATTGAAATTCTTGAAGTTTTTATTAATTTTAGGCATAGAGATGGGTCAAAGTCACATTTCAGGTCAGTTTTCAAGTAAAAGTCAAGTAAAAAAAAGTAAAGTAAAAGTAAAAGTCATACCTTCAGTAAAGATTTACGGCCTTACTAATAAAATTTTGCCTATACGTCTGTTAAACGGTTGTGCAGTTGCACAAAGAGTAAGCGCTAAACACGCGTCAATCCATTGTTTGACTAATAAACGTTGAATAGGAGGTGGGTATCTACATAGACGTTAAACACTTTTTTCTTTTTCATCTGGCAACTATTAGTCAATTCGTTTAGAAACTGTTTACGTCTTAAATAGTTCCGTAAATTATTATTTCATAAAGTTTACTAATTATTAATATTAGTAATGAAATTTTATTTTAGGAATGCATTATTAATCAAACTCCGTTGTTTTTGGAACTTTTTATTGAAATTAGTTGACATAATAGAAAATATTTTCTTTTAGTAGGAGTGAAAGAATTAAAACAAATTTTAGAACGAAACACTCAAATTGACTGTTGTCCTCTGTCTACGCTGTTGACATTGTAGCCATGGAGACTAGCGGTCTCCATGGCTACAATATAAACATGATTGTAGCCATCTTTGAATAAATTGTCAATTTGCAAAGAGAATGTAATCACTGCGTTTAGTTTCTTCCGCATAGCTTTTCGTAAACCCGTTATTTGTATTTAAAATGGAAAATCTGAATTGTTCAAAATAATGGATCTGCACGGTCTTCATAATGTTTTCGATTTTTTTATTTGCCTCTTCTATCTCCCAATGGTCAAATATGTCGAAATAATTTATGTAATCCATTTCAATGAGAACAAATCTAACACATACAAACGATCCTCAAATGACAGCATACTTTTTGAAGTTTGAAGAATCAAAACGTTTTTTTACAGAATACTAGACACAGATTCAATAATAGTTACTTTGTCTAGACATGATTTCAATCAGCTGATAATAGAGAAATCCGCCATTTTAATCCTTAACACACTCGCTAAACTAGGGTCTCAGGCTGTTTAAGAAATGGACAGCCTCCTTTGATAATGGCACATCTGTATACCAACTTTATCCAAAGCTTACGTCAAAAATATTTTTATTGGTCAGCTTTTGTGGTATACAACGTGTGTACAGAGTGAAAAAAAACTTTATTAGTAAGGCCGGTGGTGTTTACTGAAGATTTTCAGTGGAATTTTGGTGAGAACGCAAATAGCATGTTTTACAACATTGTGCAGTTTCCCTACACTCGCACACAATCACCGGCACTCAATGGTTAATAATCCACATTTATTACACATATTACACATATTATTATTACATATTACATATTAGAACACAGGTTTTAGGAAAAAATACAATGATATCACACACTTTTCCACGTTCGCGCCAAAAAAACAAAAACCTTCCTTACATTGTTAATACCCGAATTATGAAAGCACTGTGTAGCTAACCTAACAACGAAAAGTATTATTTACGTAGTAACTATTATATAATCTGTGGTATTATGCTTATAATTTTTTTTTTGCAGTGTTGGTTGGTACAAAGTACGTTTATAATTCTGAGTTATTTATGTATGCAGTGTCACGGGCGGGACTGATGTGGCCGCCATCTTCGCCAAACGTCATGTCATGTCAAAAAATATTAGGTATGCTCAAAAACTTTGCACATTAACAAGACTTTGCTTGGTAGAACATTCCTGTGAAGACAAATTAATTCTCCCCTCCTTTGTTTCTATCTCGCTCACAGTTACCGTAAGAATATCTGTCAATAATAATTAAATTCAAAAATTTAAAACCACCCCCGACTGATTTGTATATGTAACCCGAGTTTATAATCAAAGCATATGTATAACTTTGTACATTGAGACCATTCCAAGGAGATGTCTCAGAATTAGATCAAGCTTACGATATTTTTGCAATATCATTGAAGTAACAAGATACTGCGACAGCGCCATTTTGATTTTTTGACGTCCGCGGTCAAAGGACTACGAGCTTACGAAAGTTGCTATCGTAGTTTTTTTTAACCAAAAAAGAGCTGATAATATTTAAACGGCTGAACAGATTTTCATGAAACAAAGCTAAGAACACTCTCGACAAAGACATCTATCAAACGAAACAAACTAAATCAAAATCGGTTCACCCGTTTGGGCGCTACGATGCCACGATGACAGACACACAGATACACACGTCAAACTTATAACACTCCTTCGTTTTGCGTCGAGGGTTAAAAACCAAAATCAACGTGAAGAAAGATGTAAAAACATTATTCAAAGTCATATTTTTTAGTCTTCAAAAGTATATGCAATAGCAACCTCCATTGTGTATAATCTTCTTGGGACTCTTCTTCTAAAACCAGTACATTCTCCTATGTTTGAGATATTTATCTCCATATCTCTGAAGATACTAATCAGATCTCGATAAAATTAAAATGGGACCACCTCGGAAACGTACCCTACCTATTAAAAAAAGAATCATTTGAATCCGTTCACAATTGACGGAGTAATCGCGTAACATACACACAAAAAAAAAACATACAGACGAATTGAGAACCTCCCCCTTTTTTGTGAAGTCGGTTAAAAATTTAAAACATCTCGGTCGATCTGCGATTTTTCTGTTACATTTCCTTGTGACAAGGTCCGCAATCCGAATGAAACGTAGGTAATTAATTCATTAGGCTGATTTTCTCGCTCGCGAAATGAAATCCGATTGCATTGCATCGATTAAAGCAATCGTCAACCCGATAGATGCCGGAAATTCGCTAGCTTGCGCCGAATCGGACTTCCATTCGTTACGAGGCGATCGATACCTCTACACTTTAGAAAATGGCTTGAGAGCTGTTGGTTGGCAACGTTATAGATAAGGTCCTTTGACTCGTCATTACCAGGTAATGGAACGACCAAATAGTTCGAAAGGCATTATTTTGTAATGCGTTTATTGATTGAGAATTTAAAACAGTAATAAACACAATCTGATAATTTATTTTTTTTAAGATTACTCCCAATGTGGATTGCACATTACTAGTATTTTTGTTAACCCCTCCAACTAAGCTAAATATGCTTGTGTCTGGAGTGGGTTCACGTCAATAGTACAATGAGTGGGGTGGGGATCGAACTCACGACCTCTCGATCGCCAGTCCGACACCTTATCCATTGGGCTATTGCCGCTTCTTGATATAATAGCAATATATATATATTTGAATATGACAGCAAACGTGAACTAAACCTGTTAAAATCTTTGTATTCTAAACTAATTCACACGCAGAATAGACTCTACTCTAGTTCAGAGTAAGTTTAGTTAACGTTTGCTGTCATATTATTCGATTGTGTTTATTACTTTTCAAAATCTTTGTATCGTAAACTAATTAAAGCAAGTTTTATAAAAGTTTGATTAGTTGCTTTAATCAAAGAGTTCAGAATTATAATAGCTTTTGAAATATTAGAAGATGAGATGTGAACACGGGAACATTGAGTATGCAAACGACAGAGTATAACATCGGATGCAAAGTCCCTAGCATCTATAATTCAGGTGGGATGGCGGCAAGCCCATTAGCATCGTAGCCTTGTACCCGTTAAGCATTCCATCAATGTAAGATTCTCCAATTCATAAATCTCATTCATAATTATGTATATTATTAAAGGAAATTAAGACCTAATAACCTGATAAATTAAGCCTGGTTATTTCTGAATTCTGTCTAAGAGCGTTTTTGTGCGACGCAGGTGGCCAATCATGTAAGTTATTCTAACATGAGAGCTTCTTATCTGCATAAACATCAAAAAGTCATTTTTTAAACTTTAAGCGAGAAAATTATATGGGTTTATTTAATATAAAGAGAAAGTTTCCTTTTTTTACTTTCTCTTTATATCAATTAAAACCAATTTATAATAACACTAGAAGTGCCCCGCGGCTTCACCCGCGTTATAAACTTCTTTTATTTACTTACAACGTTTCTTTTGTAACGTTTCCTTTCTATTACAAAAGACATCAAAAAAGAATTAGTCAAATCGGTTCATCCGTTTTCAAGTAATCACGTGACTAAGGGAAATAGGGATTCATATTTATAAAACCCGAAAAACCATATTGATTTTCAGACTTTGTTGCCTACCCCATTTCGAAAAATCCTGCAACACGTATTTACTTATTTATTTTCAGAAGCACTTAAGTAAAGTTTCGAATAAAACAGACTATCTCATCTTGTTTTGCCATACAAACTTTGAATCCCCGTTCCGTCTCCTTAAGAGGTGAATTTGTAAAATCCTTTCTTATCGGATACCTACGTTATAATAACTATCTGCATTCTAAATTTCAGCGCAATCCGAAACAATATTAATTTTTAGACTTTTTTTACCTCACTTCACCCTCTTCGGAGTGGCATTTTGAAAATAGCCTGAAACTCGTATTTAATCATTTGTTTACTGAAGTACTTGTGTGAAGTTTCGAATAAAAAGACTGTCCAAACTTTGCACTCCCGCTTCATCCCCTTAAAGAATGAATTTTGAAAAATCCTTTCTTAACGGATACCTACGTCAAATTAACTATCTGCATGCCAAATTTCAGCGCAATCCGAAACTTCACCTTCTTGGGGTGGAATTTTGAAAAAGCCTGAAAAACGTATTTACTTATCTATATACTAAAGTACTTGTGTAAAGTTTAAAAAAAAAACTATCTAATCTTGTTTCTCCGTACAAACTTTGAACCCTCATTTCATCCCCTTAAGGGGTGATTTTTTGGAAAATCCTTTCTTAACGGATACCAAAGTTATAATAACTATCTGCGTGCTAAATTTCATCGCAATCCAAAACAATATTGATATTCAGACTCTGTTACCCCATTTCACCCTCGTAGGAGTTGAATTTCGAAAAAGCCTGAAATACGTTACTACTTATTTATTTACTGAAGCACTTGTGTGAAGTTTCGAATAGAAAAAACTATCTTATCTTATTTCTCCATACAAACTTTGAACCCCCGTTACATCCCCTTAAGGGGTGAATTTTAGAAAATAATTTCTCAGAGGGAACTGACGTCGTAATAACTATATGCATGCCTAATTTAAGCGCAATCCGAAAAAATATTGATTTACAGACTTTGTTTCCCTATATCATCCTCTTAGGGGTGGCATTTCAGAAAAGCCTGAAACACGTATTAACTTATTTTTTCACTGAAGCACTTGTGTGAAGTTTCGAATAGAAAAGCCTATCTAATCTTGTTTCTCCATAAAAACTTTGAACCCCCATTTCATTCCTTAAAAGGGAGAATTTTGAAAAATCGTTTCTTAGTACACCCTTACGTACTAAGACAAATATACCCTCCAAATTTCAAGTCTCTACGACCAGCAGTTTAGGCTGTGCGTTGTCTGTCAGTCAGTCAGTCAGTATGTCAGGACAAAGATTCTTATAGGAACAACATAGTATTAGATAATATAAGCACTATCCTACTTCCTACTAATATTATTAAGACGAAAGTTTGTATGTATGTTTGTTACTTCTTCACGCTAAAACTACTCAACTGATTAAGCTGACATTTGATATGTAAACAGCCTATAACACAATATATATAACCCTGGAATAACACATAATGTACTTTTTAATACGGGGCACAGCTTGTCAATTAATATGTTTCTAAATTAATAGATATCATTAATAATACATACCACCGTGATAAAAAAGGACAAATTGAGCTTAATTTTTTTTGTGTTTCCATGTAAAGACTCGGCTGAAGCTAAACTAAAGACAAAGAAAAATCGCGGAAGTTCCGACGTAACCTTCACCTTACATAACGCCCAAGTAACATCTACTGAGCAACGAAGCAGCTTTTATCTCAACGCCGAGCTTCCATAAATTGTAGTGCTTACACAAAATAAGAAAATATTTTGGTGAAAATGTTCGCTAAGCAGATAAAATGAGATGAAACGTGTAAAATATGAAAGCACCTACATTTTGTAGGTTTAAATATAAACATTTGATTATTTTCGCATAGTGGGACTTAATCTACGAAGAATTTTAACAAGGCTGAATCAGAAAATACCACAGAAATATGAATAATATTATTAAAAATACGGAGCCTACATCTTATATTATTAGCTATCAAAAAGAAAATATTTGTTGAATGTTATCCATAAAAAGCGTATTACATAAAATAATAACAATCAGTTCATTTGAGCGATAAGTTTGAGGTAATAATCGCCATATCTCATGAGGTCCTCATCAGATGTATAAATAGGACCACCGTCCGTACCTTACCTATGAAAAATAGAATAATTCAAATTGGAATGATCCAGCTCCGCCAATTATGAAATTGGCGGAGTAATCGCGTAACAAACATACAGAAAACAGCCTTCTCCTTTGTGGAAGCCGGATGAAAAGTAGATAAGTTCCATTGAAACTTACATAACAAATAAGTAGACATAGTTAATGTTACCTAGTCCATGGCCGAGGCCACAATATGTATTTAATTTAGACAATTATGTAACTGCCGGTTGCAGCCGATATAATGATAATGATGGCATGCATTGTCATGGCTTTTATTATCCACAATCGATAATTATGACATGTATATTTGCAATTCATGACCGATACAGTGAATCCATTTCTGTAAAATAATTTTCTTTCAAGCCATGCTTATTTATTATGAAAAACAAACACATCTGATAAATAAAAAAATTTTGCAAGTCGAGATACTACACATAAGTTTTAATATAAAACCAATTAACACAATTTCAATTAGATAAATAAACAACATAATAGGCTACACAAGTTAGGCCATTCCTGTCTAGGCCATCAGTTTCTGAGATGGCTTAGACAGTAACAGATCGATGCAGGCTTTTATAATTTTTATAAAGATCAGATTTTTATAAATACAAATAAAGGCTGCATGCAGATTCATATTATTTGTGAGATAAAGGCTTAATTAAAGGTCCAAAAAGTAACTCAATTTTGCCACCGAAATAAATTTCTATTAATTTGAATAAAATAGTATTAACGTCTTTTTCCGTGATTAAATATATATATTATACTAGAAGTGCCCCGCGGCTTCGCCCGCGTTCAAAACTCCTTTTATTTACTTAAAACTTTTCGTTTGTAAAAACTATTCTATCATTAAAGACATCAAATAAGAATTAGCCAAATCAGTTCACCCGTTTTCACGATATCGAATGACTAAGGCAAATCGGGATTCATATTTATAAAACCCGAAAAACCCAAATTTTCAGACTTTGTTACCTACCCCATTTCAAAAAATCCTACAACACGTACTTAGTGTACTTACTTATTTATTTACAGAAGTAGTTATGTGTAAAGTTTCGAATAAAACAGACTATCTCATCTTGTTTCGCCATACAAACTTTGAATCCCCGTGCCGTATCCGAGAGGAATTTTTAGAAAATCCTTTCTAAGCGGATACCTACGTCATAATAACTATCTGTATTTAAAATTTCAGCGCAATCCGAAACAATATTTATTTTTAGACTTTGTTACTCCAGTTAATTTGTTACTCTTAGGGTGGCATTTTGAAAAAGTCTGAAACTCGTTTTTACTTATTTATTTACAGAAGTACTTATGTCGAATAAAATGACTATCCAAACTTTGAACCCCCGCTTCATCCCCTTGAAGATTTTGACTTGAGGATTTTTCGAAATTCATATTTTGAAAAATCTTTTCTTTGCGTATGTATTATGTATGTATACCTACGATAAAATAACTATGTGCATGCCAAATTTCAGCGCAATCCGAAACAATATCGATTTCAGACTTTGTTACCCCACTACACCCTTTTAGGGGTGGAATTTCAAAAAAACCTGACACTCGTATTTACTTATTTTCTGGAGCACTTGTATGAAGGTTCGAATAGAAAAGACTATCTAATCTTGTTTCTCCATACAAACTTTGAACCCCCACTTTATCCCCTAAAGGGGTGAATTTTGGAATATCCTTTCTTAGTACACCTTTGCATACTAAGACAAATATACCCTCCAAATTTCAAGTCTCTACGACCAGCGGTTTAGGCTGTGCGTTGTCTATCAGTCAGTCAGTATGTCAGGACAAAGATTCTTATTGTATTAGATACATTGTACTTATTTTATTTTTACATCATTTAATAAGACATATTTAAACTAAGTACCTCAAAATGTGCAGATAAAAACCAGCTACTAGGGATGTGGCGCACATTACGATAAGAGGAAATTAGGTATATACTTATCAGACAATGTGACCTGTACTACTGTGTGTACCTGTGCTTTAAACGATAAAACTCGTATCGCGACCATACGCGGGTAATTTCTTTACCCTCCTAAAATACAGGCAAGTGTATCGGAGTCATAATTACCCGTTATTAAAGGTATAATTATGAAGGCGTGCGTTGTGAGCTTTGTGACAGTGGTAAATTGACTATCATTTATTGAAGGTGTAAAGGGAGGATAGTTGGTTGTTGGAATACGAATTAGGTATAATATTTTATCCTGTGATAAAGTTTGTCAACTCAAGTTGTAATCAAATGTGTTTTTTTTTCTGCTAAACATGTAACTTAAAATAATAAAATATCGCTTAAGCCTTCAACTCTTTTCAACAGCCTATCGAATGGGATTGACACGTCTTGCGTTGGTAGGAAAAGGCCAACGTGAGAAAATAAATTTATATACTAACTAAAATAGGAAAAATAGACCTTTTTCCTATGGATGATGAAAAAAAAATGAATGAATGAAAGAATTCTTACGGTAAAAATACGCCCTATATTCTGCTTGCTGTATCCCACGCCAATGTAACGTCAATAAATGTTTCCTGTCAACTACCTTTATCCGGAGACGTTTGCAAAGTTTATTACCCTTGTCTGTCCAATCTATTTATATCCGCATACAAGATAAATGTAGGTGTATACTATGTGGTAATCCCGGTAATCCGTAATCGCAGCTCAGAAGCCTGTAGTCGGCGTGGCGATGACGGCTATTTCTGTTCGGTTGCGTGAGTGGTCTGGGAGGAGACTTACCGTCACGGCCGCCGCGGCGCCTTTATAATAATAGGTCTTATCGTACTTTGTATGTACAAAATTGAAGAAAAATCTCTTTGGTTGTACTATTTGTGGCTGGTTTTAATATCAATAAATATAGGACAAGAAAAATAATAATATAAATAAACATAAAAAATAAAATAGTTCCTTCCGAATTGAGAACCTTTTCCATATTTTTAGGGTTCCGTAGCCGAATGGCAAAAAACGGAACCCTTATAGATTCGTCATGTCTGTCTGTCTGTCTGTCTGCCTGTCCGTCCGTATGTCACAGCCATTTTATTCCGAAACTGTTAGTACTACAGAATTGAAACGTGGTAGGTAGATGTATTCTGTGAAGCACTTTCCGATTTTTATACAAAAATAAAAAATATAAAAGTTTAAGAAAAATCTAAAAAATATATATGCTGTAGATCTCAATAAAAACTAACAACGAAAATTGGTTTGAACGAGATACAGTCAGCAGTTTTAGAGATATAGCGACCGCAAAGATAACTTTGTTTTTCATACAAACACTATGAAAAACAAAGTTAATTTTGTAGTTGCGAAAAATCATAGTTATTGAATACTTAACTGTGTTACGGAACCCTACGAGTGCGAGTCCGACTTGCACTTGGCCAGTTATTTGAAGTCAGTTAATAATAAATATATCTAAAATTCAACATCTAAAACCACTACCGGCGATCTATGTATAATCTGTTCATTGAGACCATTCCAGTGAGCGATAACTCGACATCTCTGCTGTAAGTTAAGTATTCACAGATTCCAGTAGATGCCCCACCATCATCAATGCTACCATGTTCTTACAATATCGTTGAAGTAAGAGGATACCGAATTTCGAATTGATCAGTCTTATGAAAGTTGATTTCATAGCGTATTCAACTAGAAAAAAGCTCTTGCTAAATGGATTTCCATTCTTGAAAAAGTGGAGCAAGATCGGCATATAAGTAGTTATGACATAGCCGAAGAACTGAGGATTGACCACAAGAGTTATGATCCATTTGAAAAAGTCTGGCTGTACAATAATATCTGGGTGCCACACGAGCTAACTGAACCTAATGAGTTGTGTACTCATTTGCGATTATCTATTGAAACCTAATGAAACCGAACGATTATTGAAAATATTGATCACTGGTTACATCACAAAAGTGGATTACCTAAATCGTGCGAAAAATATCACGGTCAAAGTGTAGTTAAACTCCACAGACTGTAGCAAAACTCTGTTTATTTCAAGGATTTCTCTAACACCATCAAACTATCCCTTCGAAGTAAAAAAAGTACAATTTTCCCTCAAAGTCTGCTTTGCCAAAAGTCATGACGAAAAATAAACCTCTGAGCCAAACTCTTAATTTAGCAAGGGTAGGCCTAGGATAAACTGCTTTTCACACGGTCAGTTATAAGTGGCCTGCTCCAAAGTTCTCAGAGCAGCCTGGTGATTCTAACACCTGAAGAAAAAACATAAAATATTGTTTATATGGAAATACTGCGATAGGTAATAGTATTTCAATATTTATTATTATTTACTTTGATTATTCTAACTATATCATTCCACACACGCTTTAAGTTCTGTCATGGTTTTGACAGAACTTAAAGCGTGCTACTCGCATCCCAGAGATTAGTTTAGTTTTACGGAAATCTTCGTCGTTATTTTTGGGATATTATCATCAGTTTGTTCATTCGATAGAGAGGGTGTGTTCGCTTATATTTGTTTCTGAAAAGCATGATTATTGTAAGCCACGCAGGCAAAGCTGCGGGCAGAATCTATGTAGAATAATAGATCTATAATAATAAATCTACGGTGTTCCTCACCACCGCTTCTAAAAACAGCCTTTGTATTGCAGAACGAAATATAATGCAGTCAACATAAGAAAATATGGGTCAGCCAAGTTTGTTATGTAATGGCACTTAGCAGTTAGCGGAACGAAAGTGAAATACAGTTCCGCGCACGGGTTTCGTTTTGGCTAGGGGTAGCTTCGATGCGGACTATAAAACATCAGCTTGGACGGGCAGCCTTTCAGGCGGCCAAATGAAACTGTTATATTAGTTTGAATTCAAAGCGTTCCGGCAAAACGTTCAGATTTCTGATAGGAGTAAGCCCGGCGCACCGCTGATCTGTTGTGGGTCACGTTCCCAACCGGAACGATAACAGACCATATTGTATATATTATAGTCATAACATTGTCTGCCTCAGATTTTGCAAAACGATCACGTCGGTACCATCACCTACGCTTTAGAATTTTATTTCCCGTTTTATGAATATTACGCGTAGTGGCTTCCAGAAATTTTTACTTTTTTTACCTTTAGGTCAATGTTCCAATTTTTTATGGATAGTGCTAATATATCACTTCAATGTACGAATAATATTTGTTCTATTAAGCAGTTTTAGCATGAATTAAATATACATCTGCTGTTCTATCAAACCATGCCCTCAATTAAACGTAAGTATATAAGTCTCATCGGAAACAAACATTTTTGAAGTGAAAACTTCTTTAGCGTCGTTGTGAACTGTTTGGGATGCGCAAAAAATTGTTAACCCCGCGCCAGGACACGGATTGAAAATTCGTAACACGGAGGGAGAGTAGACCAAATGCACAACGTTAATGTTCACGTTTTCACTTCTGCCGGCACTCCCGGAGTGCAACCCGTTGTTTTTTTAAAGCTTAGGAAGATACTCCAGCGCAAATATCCATACTGTAAGCTCACGGTGTTTTGCATCAGCGATAATCTTGTGTGTATTTGTTCCAGGAGTATCGTTGGTGTACATGGTGATGGTGCTACCAGGGCTGCTGCCGTGGGGTGGCGGCGGCGCGTGGTTCCTGTCTCTGTGCCACCTGCTCGGTGCGATGGCGCCCTGGTGCGGCTCCTTCCTGTACCATCTGTTCATGAACCACGACCGCGGCGAGACGCTCTACCACCGCCTGCTGCAGCTCGACATGCTCGGCATCTGGGTCAGCCAAAGTATTGGTAAGTTAGCTTTCTTTGCCATACATTGTGGTTATCAACCAACTTTGTGGCTATCAATCATCTTCGGCCGCATCATCACTTACCAACAGGTGAGATAGTGGTCAAACGCTAGCCTATAAGATATTAAAAAAATAACTTCCAAAAAGAAGGAGGTTCGCAATTCGTCTGTATGTTTTTTTTTTCTTTTTTTTCGTATGTACGTTACGCGATTACTCCGTCAATTGTTAACTGATGCGAATGATTTTTCATTTTATCGGTAGGGTACGTTTCCAGTGTGGTCCTATTGTAATTTAATTGAGATCTGACAAGTATCGTCTCAAACTTGCTACTGAAATTGACTCGCGGGGCATGGAAGTCAGTTGTTTTAGTTTTTAAACTATCTTAATTATACTGATACCTACTCATTGTCTAAACTAAAATTCTATTGACAATGGAATACAAAAATTCAAAACTATTTAAAAAAAAACACAAAGAAATCTATAACTACAAAACAAATTAAATTTTCGTAAAAATAAAGTTCTGTGCGGTAAGGGAAAAATATCGTTTAAGAAACCCCCAACCCCCGCATGGTGGTAGGACACTATATAGTGTCCGCCTGGCCAGCTACCACCCACAAGTTAGAAAATCTGTCGCAAAACATCTAATGGATTCCGGTAGCTATCCTTGAGAGCCAGTTCCCATTCTAGGCCCAGCGTGCTTACCATTTTTGACCGCATCATCACTTACCGACAGGTGAGATATTGGTCTAACGCTAGCCTGTATAATCTATCTTCTGTCTAATACTATAAGAATCTTTGTCCTGAGTTACTGACTGACTGACTGACTGACTGACTGACATACAACGCACAGCCTAAATCGCTGGTCGTAGAGACTTGAAATTTGGAGGGTATATTTGTCTTAGTACGTAGGGGAAGAAAGCATTTTCCAAAATTTACCCCTTAAGGGGATGAAATGGGGGTTCAAAGTTTGTATGGTGAAACAAGATTAGATAGTCTTTTCTATCCAAAACTTCACACAAGTGCTCGAGTAAAAAAATAAGTAAATACGAGTTTCAGTTTTTTTTTAATTACACCCCTAAGAGGGTGAAATGGGGTAACAAAAGTGTGAAAATCAATAATGTTTCGGATTGCGCTGAAATTTGGCATGCAGATAGTTATCACGACGTTAGTTCCCTCTAAAAATTCACTCTTCAAGGGGATTAAGTGGGGGTTCAATGTTTGGATATTCATTTTATTCAACATTTCACACAAGTACTTCTGTAAATAAATAAGTAAATACGAGTTTCAGACTTTTTCAAAATGTCACCCTAAGAGGATAAACTGGGGTAACTAAGTCTAAAAATCAATATTGTTTCGGATTGCGCTGAAATTTAGAATGGAGATAGTTATTATGACGTAGGTATCCGCTCTGAAAGAATTTTCTAAAAATTCCTCCCGGATACGGAACGGGGATTCAAAGTTTGTATGGCGAAATAAGATGAGATAAAGTACGTGTTGTAGGATTTTTTTAAATGGGGTAGGTAACAAAGTCTGAAAATTTGGGTTTTCGGTTTTTATAAATATTAATCCCGAATTGCCTGAGTCACAACACAGCGCGCAACACAAACGGGTGAACCGATTTGGCTAATTCTTATTTGATGTATTTAATGATAGAATCGTTTTTACAAAAGTAAAGTTTTAAGTAAACAAAAGAAGTTTTTAACGCGGGCGAAGCCGCGGGGCTCTTCTAGTATTAAATATATATAAAGAAAGTTAATTAATTTTGCTACAAAACTTTTTCATATCAAAACTCCGACTTCTATAGTTCTGGAAAAATTGTCATTTTGAAACCGTGGTACTAAGTTTTGTAGTTGGTTAAATAATACTATCACAATTTGAGCACTATTTAAACAAATACAATGCTGTTCCGGATTTATCTAGTTCGTATTCTGTTCTGTGGGTTTGCTAACATGACAAAAAAAATCTTGAAACAATTGTCAAGTAGACTAAGTACGCAGTTTACACAAGTTAGTAGTGTAGTAGTAAAGGGCCGTAACACACGACTTGTACGTGGCAACCGAAACTCGTCGAGGTTGTAGAATTCATACAAAGCCGTGATTTAATCACTTTCTATGGAAATATCTCTTTGACAACATTCACAGCTTCACAGAATAAACAATTACTTGCGAGGGTGGGAACATGTGAAAGGGTGAACTTGTATTTGCTTCTGGTTATTCTATTTGTTTTATACTCGAAATAGATATCGGATTTTGCTACCAAATATTATATCGTGGAGGAAAGGTCACGGTACCGCAACCAAAGTATATGTATTCATTCTTGTTTTAGCTTTTCACAGAATATTCGAATAGAGATGGGACTTAGGGTCTTTATATTGGGTATATTAAATTACAGAATTGGGTGTTTCCTCGAAAATTGTGTAAGATATTTAATTGTGTTCGATTGACTTTTCCTAATAGATTTTGAGGTACGGAACCCTACAAACAACGGGTTTCACTCGGGGAGTGCCGGCAGATGTGAAAACTTGAACTCGTCATTTTTGAATATGAGATCGAATTTGAGATCAGGACACGTGACCTGACACGAGTTTAACACTTTTTACCCATTCCAAGAAAAGTGCACAAGGGCGCTAAAGAAGTTTTCACTTCAAAAAATTTCCAAGTTGGTAAAAAAAGGCGAAGTTTAGAGGTGATAAAATTTGCTGGTATTTATTGAAGAGTTTATCAGTTGTCTGTCTCCGAAACTCATCATTTAGATCTTTACGAAATTTAAATGTAGGGGTGCCATTTCGGAATAAACTTCTTTCGAAAAAATTTTGCAAATCCGTTTGATATGACAGAGTTATGCCCTAACATCATCATCATCATCATAATCAGCCGGTATCAGTCCACTGCTGGACATAGGCCTCTCCCAAGTCATGCCACTGAGCCCGATCTTCGGCTCTTTGTTTCAAGTCACTGCTTACCGCTTTGCGAATGTCGTCGCTCCACCTGGTCACAGGGCGTCCTACGCTACGTTTACCGATTCGCGGTTTCCACTCTAGAACCAGTCTTCCCCAACGGTTATCGGTCCTACGGCAGATATGACCAGCCCGCTGCCACTTCAGTTTGCTAATCCGATGAGCTATGTCGATCACTTTAGTTCTCTGGCGAATTACTTCGTTTCGGATCCGATCCCGTAGAGAAACACCGAGCATAGCTCTTTCCATAGCTCGCTGAGCGACTTTAAATTGGTGGCCGAGTCGAACCGTGAGTGTCCACGTCTCGGCTCCGTATGTCATGACGGGTAGGACGCACTGATTAAAGACTTTTGTCTTTAGGCACTGTGGTATATGCGACGAGAAGACTCGACGGAGTTTTCCAAATGCTGCCCAGCCCAGCTGAATTCTTCTCTAGATTGTACTCTTCGGTCTTCTGTACAATCTGCCGCACCGTGTGGATTCGGTCCATAGTGCCGTAACCGCTTCGAAATCCGGCCTGTTCCGGAGATTGGAACTCGTCGAGTCTTCGCGCAAGACGGTTCGTGATGACCCTTGAAAACAGCTTGTAGACATGGCTCAGAAGCGAGATCGGGCGGTAGTTTTTCAAGAAGGTTTTGTCTCCTTTTTTGAAAAACAAAACCACCATGCTCCTGTTCCATGCCTGTGGAGTTCTCCCAGTGAAGAGAACCGAATTGAAGAGCTGTTGCAGCTGGCTTACAGCTCGGGCTCCTCCAGCTTTTAGAAGCTCCGTTGTGATTCCGTCTTCACCTGAGGCCTTTCCATTTTTGAGCTGTTTAAGGGCCATCACGATCTCATCTCGGCTGACTTCGGGCAGGTCTTCTGTGAAGTGGCGGGTCAAGGTGGCTCTACAATCCTCAGTATCGGGTACGGGCCTTGAAGCATGCGATGCGTAGAGCTTGCCGTAGAAGTCTTCAACTTCTGACAGAATCTCCGACTTGGAAGCGACAACCTTCCCCGTTGACGTTGTCAGCTTTGTGAGGTGGCTTCTACCCAGAGGCTGGGCGAACACTTTCGACCCCCGATTCTGCTCAATTGATTCTTTAATCAAGAGCGTGTTAGAGGATCGGAGGTCTTGTCGTACCAGCTTCTTAATGATTTTGTTGCGCACCTGGTTAATTGACAAAGCTGACAAAACTATATGCCCTACTATATGCCCTAACATAAAAACAAACTTTTTTGAAGTCGGTTAAATAATATTTGGTCGGTGAAGCTGATATTTTCCATTGACAAAATATAAATTCGTTTCTACACAAAGGTATCGGCTTACATTACTTAAAAAGCACTGCAGCGGTATTCGTTGTTAATAATGTACGTAATCTCATAATTACCGTCATTCATACCAAAGTGACATAAAGTTCGTAGCGTTTTAAAAATTCATCGTGTTTTGAAAACAATTCAGTAAAATCGCTGGTATTTCAGTTTTATTTAGGGGATTAGTGACCGTATACAGTCGCATGTGGCTCCCATCAATGTCAAAAGCTGCGCGGGGCAGCGGTCACGCGACGTTCACAAATAAAAGTAGGAATTCGACCGGTCGGTTCAAGCTTCGGCCCCTTCGCATATTCTTCGTGGAAAGGGTTTCTTCGAATGTTATCGTTGGAATCCATTGGGAAGAGTTATTTATGAATGCCGTTTCGTTCATGATATTTATGGTATTTGATTTACAGGCTTTCCGTGCCGTATTGAATCCAGCTATTCTTATACTGTATGCTAATATTATACTTATGATGTTGCTATGACAGTTTTATCTTGAAATTATAATAATACATCAGCAAACTTAAATTTAAAGTTATATCTGTTTCTAAACCGAGCACGTAAGAGAATAAACAAAAAAACATTTTAATAGCTCTGTCTCTCTCTGTAAGTCTTACACTAAGATAAGTTTGAGTCTCTTCCCTTTATGAATTAGTTAGGTAGGTACATGCTTATTATTATTTTATATACACTAACGTCACAAACCTCCTTTCCGGGGACCACACCAGTAAGTGGGTGCCAGACAACCCCATGTCTTAATATCTAATGCCCTTGGTCCCCTGCGGTGGGTTATATCCCACAGAAGCCCCACCGCTGGCCACTTCGATCGCAGAAGATATGAGGAGCGGCACATCGTCATTACGACAGTCCTCTTCTTCTGCGACCCCTCTGCGTCTATCATGCGCCATTTAACAGGCTTTACATTTACATCTCAATGAATATATTTTCTTTGCGTTAAAATGTTGACTGCTCATGCTCCAACTATATTACATTTTTCTGTTTTTCTTACATCAACGGAGGCTTGAAGGCAGGCAGTTTGCCAAGGATATTGAGATTTTTTTAGCTACAATGAAAAGGTTTTTTCATCTTCAAATGTTGTTCTCGCTTACCGGTGCGTACATTGTTTCAATTCTTTCCCTCTGCCTCTTATTAGCTCGAGGGAACCTTGATTACAAAATCCAGTCAAACCTTTAATAATAAATATAGTTATAAGGTTGTGGAGTTAGCTGGCAGAAATGGCTCTGAGATCAACAGAACATTAAGGTCACAGACATCCAAACGCAGATTACGGAATAGATTTGATATCACAGCTGTGACATCCATCAAATCCAATGATTACTTAGCAAAAATATGACCTGTGCAGCTACGAATAAATAAGCTGTGCAGTACCTAATAATGTAATCTTCAGATGTCAACTGTGAATATTTGTAGTCGGGAAAGTTTGTATCGAGCCAATATTAGCCAGAAACGAATAAAAAATTGTCGCACGTCATGGACTCGTAGCACTTCGTAGCTCGTAGCTGTATACGTACATAACATGTATAAAAAGTGAATCCAACTACTCTACTACTTAGAAAATTTTCCCTATTATCGGGTGCATGCAAGTAAAGCCGCGAGCAACAGCTAAAATGTATTTTCAACCGACTTCCACAAAGAAGGAGGTTCTCAATTAGTCTGTTTTTTGTATGTATGTTACGCGATTACTCCGTCCATTGTAAACCGATTCGAATGATTATTTTTTTAATCGGTAGGGTACATTTCTGAGATGGTCTATTGTAATTTTATCGAGATTTGATAAGTATCTCCAGAGATATGACGATAAATATCTTAAACTTGCTACTGAAATTCACTCTCGGGGCATGGATGTCGGTTGTTTTAGTTGTTAAACTATCTTAATTATTTTTAAATAAGCTTATTAAGCACTTTCATTTGATACTCAACAAGGCTACATTTTTCTTTTGTTTTAGTTTATGACTTTGTGTCCTCTACATATTCAATGTAATGTGACTTCTAATAGCCATTAACCAGTGGACAATCAAGACAATTTATGTCTATGAACAATTTAATAAATCTGACAGTTGTACTGTTGCTTTGATGCTAATAATTACGTGCCATGGAGAGTGTAGCTGGGACCGACTCCGGCGTCGCACCTCGTAGCATTGAGGAAGAAAGGCTTGTATAATCATATATTTTCGTTATTGCTCGAATTTCCCTTAGAAAAAGCTTTCTTTCTTTGGCCAGAGTTTCATTTTCACCACTTTTTCGCCAGAGAGATTTTAAATCTGAGTATAGAGTATTATAAGCTGTACACACAGCTTATTATAATACTTGTATAACGTATCTTGTCGTAGCTTCATAGTGTCACATATTACTTCACGTGCATGTTACAAATTTCTAAGTAGTTATCTCTTATCTTGAAACATTGTTTTCGGCGTCTCTGGGAACTTTTGTTGTAATGTCAGTCTCGTCTTATTTACTTAGTTTCATTTAGCAACTGATTAGTGTGATATATGACACTTTTATTTTGGACTGGAACGCATGGTCATATGTAAAATATACTTTGATATTTTTATTTAAATATACTTTGCCGGCTATCACAATTTCCTCTCGAATAATACTTACATATAGAACTAATGGGAAAACTACAAATCAGATGATTACTAGCTGGCTGCAGACTATGACACACAACTTTCTTAAAATTGACCTCTTCTCACGATAACCTTTCTATAGAACAAATCAACGAAACAAAACTATAATTATGATGCGTCATCGACAGCTAGTTTGATTGGTAGACCACCGATACAATACCCTACTTAAGTGACTGTATATTAATCTGTGTCCCGGCGGCGAGCGCGCCGGCTAGGCGCGCCCACCGCTATAACAGGATTATTACGACTCATGGGGAATTCCATTTACGAATTTTGTATATAAAGCCGAAGTCATTATTAAGAAATTAATTTAAAATTTACGATAGAAATAGTTTGTGTTTTAAAAATTATGTAACGCTCATAAAATGCAAGAACGTAAGTCATGACTCGAAGATATTAGTATAATAAAATTATCAGACATTTTAAAAGTAAATGTTTCGCGAGTAGGATTTTGGGTCAAAGAACATGTTAATAGAGAACTGACTACTTCGTTGAAGCATGTATTTGGTCGATTTGATGTGGTTCATAGTTGTGCATATTTGTCAGTAATACTTAACAGACATGAAACAAAACACCTAAATATTTAGAGATGGTTAAATCTAAATAATAACCTGCAAACAAACGTAGTGCCTAAATGTTATTTAAAGGTATAAAGCAAAATATTAAGTTACTCATTGTTAAATAGTATCCACTCCACCCTGTGTGTGATCCACTCAATGAATATATAACTAGAAACCGTGGCGCTGCATTGGTCAAGAGACCCTTCAATTTTCATCGGTGTATGCATTTTAAAGTAAACGCCAGGCAAGGGTGAAACACCTGCAATTTCATATAAAATTCAGGTTTAAATTTTACTAGTTATGACTTCTACCAAAGAGCTGACGGTTACCTCAGCTAGGCTATTCTGTAAGCTATCTCGACAGCGGAATCCGCGGTGAGATTTGAATTTCGTATAACGAAATTCAACCGTATTACGAACGTGATACGACTGAATTTCGTAGTACGAAATTCGAATCTCACCGCGGATTCCGCTGTCGAGATAGCTTACAGAATAGCCTAGCAGGCTGCGTATTAAGGTACGGACACACCGCAGCGTCCTGCGTGCGCGATCTAAGTGGCGATCAAATAGCGCAGTAGTATTTGTACCGACTGGTTCACACCAAACGCGATCAGAAAACAATTGAAAGGTACTGAGATCGCGCCCGCAGATCGCAGGACGCCGTGGTGTGGACGCACCTCGGCGTCCTGCGTGCGCGATCTAGGCGGCGATCAGATAGCGCAATAGTATTTGTACCGACTGGTTCACACCAAACGCGATCTACGGCAATCAGAAAATGATTGAAAATCAGATCGCCAACGCGCACGCGGACGCAGGACGCCGCGGTGTGGTCATAATTTACCTTTGGTCTCGCTCCCCATTCAAAGAAGTAATGTCGCCATATTTTTGGGTACTCTGCCAGCACACAGCTACCTGAATTCCGTTTATTATTTGTAATTTGTATTATAATTTTAGTGATACCTAGTTCATATTTTAGTTTTATTTCAAATATTTAAAGCTCAAATAATTCCGTACCATAACTCTTTGCAGGAATGCATGGCAGCACAGCATGTCTACTCACAAATTCGAATTCGAAAACTGCCTCTCCTTCGACTCGGAGCTTTAATAATTAGAATGCTCCTAGATAGGATGAAAATGTTGAAATATCAATTCGAAAAATGTGTGATTCAAATCGAAACGGTTTTCGCAACAAAATATGTTTTTTTTATGGTATAAGGTAACAGGACAAGCGCGACGCTTGCCTGATGGTAAGCGATGACGTCTACCTATTACACATACGACGGCATGCAAAATTCTGGCAGTCAAGAATTTTGCATGTCACGGCACTGCGCCTGTTACCTTGAGACATAAAAATGTTGAGTCTCACGTGCCCTGTAATTTCACTGGACACATTGCCATTTCAACAGAAAAGCATTCCTATTTCACGGCTGAAAATTAATTGGCAAAGTGGTGGTGGTACCTCCCCAGGCGGACTAGCAGAAGTCCTACCACTACAAAATGCTTAACGATAGTCCATAAATTCGGATGTATCCGATTTAAATTAGAATACCTATATAGAGTTAGTCCGCGGATGCGGTGGCGGGACGATCTCGATGCATTCGAAGAATAGCTTGAGCTTGCTAATGACATAAAATAAAACAAAATCTGTTTGATGCTATCGCTATTACAATGAAAACGTATGTATATAATAATAATTAACAATTCGAGCTGTACTTGTTTCCGTAATAGTATTTGCATCTAAAGGAAGGTAATTTATTCAGCGCGCGTATGGCACAATAGCATACGGGAAGCAATGAGCATTAATTAAATCCTAGAAAGTGCGGGCGTACGCTCCTAGTGATGTTTCATAGATAAGTTAGCACTTGCTATGTCTGCCTTATTTGCGTCAGGCGATGCGCTTTATTGCAATGTCAAGGTGTTACCTAGCTATAAAAATAAAATCTGTGCATGTGCGAATTAGGTTCGCGTCAGCGTAGCTTTTGTATACTAATATTATAAAGAGAGAACATTTGTATTTTTGTATTTTTGTATGTTTGTAATGAGTAAGCTCAAAAACGAATGAACCAATTTAAAAAATTCTTTCACTAATACATAGAATGGACTTTCGGAATGAAAATAGGCTATATATTATCCCGTTTAAATCAAAGGTACATTCGTGGAGACCTAATTTGCAACCTAACTCGGCAAATAAACGGTCGAAAAAACACGTTTTTGACGAACGCTGCTTAATTGAAAATAGATAGAAGAATATTTTCTATGCAAGAGTTATACAACTTAATAAGACCTACAAAAAAGTCCGCAACAGCATATGTCTATCTCTTAAGGTTGACTCACAGTAACCATTTTAATCTTAAAATTTTTGTTAAAAAATATTACATAACTTCCAAGGCTATTTTCAAGTATATAGTATTAATCCTTATCCAAATAATTACGTTAATTAGCTTGGCCACATATTATAGATTAAAATTGTCTTTTACAGTATATAATTCAAATGAAAACTCTAGGAGATATCACGAATTTCACAAACACGCATCGCAAAATTAATAAAATATTTGCAGTGAAACCACAGATTAGGTCATAGTTACTACGAAAATATTATTATAAGCTTAGCTATGCTGTAGATCCCCACCGATCACAATCAATTTGAAGTCAATATAGTATAATAATATGATCTATTGTATAAAATAATATTCATCTATATATATAATAATATAATATAATATTTTAAACCACCCCGACTGATCTATGTATAATAGCTTTTTCCAATGACTCTAAACACGACATTTAAAATCTGAGCTGTAAGTTGGTGAGGATTTGAGTATTCTGTAGAGTCCAGGAGGCTTCCATGTTCTTACAATATCGTTGAAGAAGAAGATTTTCGAATTGATCAGACCTATGAAAGTTGATTTCATAGCGCAATTAACTAGAAAAAAGCTCATAATTTTATAACGATTGAACGAATTTTCATGAATCAAAGCTAAGAAAACTCTCGATGAAGACATCTATCAAACAAAAAAAATCTATCAATAATAAAAACAAAATCGGTTCATCCGGTTAGGTGCTAAGATGCTACAGACAGACACACAGATACACACGTTAAACGTATATTACCCCTACATTTTGCGTCGGGGAACGCCGTAAGGTTACGGCGGCAGATGTACTCCTTGGTGGTAAGCTACTTTTTGGTAGATTTAATGATTCCACTACCACTGTACGAAAACTCATGATTCATGAATGCACATAAAACTTTCATTGGTATATAGCTAGGATTAGAACCAACGACTGTCGGGTCAGAATCAGGGTAACTATCCTTTACGCCAAAGGGCCGTCCAATACGTAAGTATTATAAAACAAAGTTCATCACTGCGTCTGTCAGTCTGTTCGCAATAATCTCAATAGCTACTGAACGGATTATCATGCGGTTTTCACCAATAGCCAGAGTGTTTATGAGGAAGGTTTAGGTGCATAATTCGTTAAGGTTTTGTGTAAATTGGATGAAATATGACGATGATCGTTGAATATGTTAATATTTTATATTCGATGCAACAAACTGATGCAAATTTTGTAGGCATATATGTTCTACCCGTGCGAAGCCGGGGCGGGCTGCTAGTTAACAATATACATGGTTTGATCAAACACATTACTACATTTTCCGCGTGGTGAAATTTGAAGCTGTTGCCAATTTTTATATATTCCTCTGAGTTTCCTGTAGCCCCGCTTTTTCAGACCTTGTCAAAATCGATTAACATATTAGGTGTCGACATTTCTAGCGAGGTCCAGTTTGGGAGTCACTTAGAATGCAAAGCAAAATTTACTGCTAAAAAACTCGGTGTAGCATCTGTTCCTATGTAAGGCGCAGGTTCGGCTACATATGGAGTACAGTTCTTATCTATGGAGTGATGCACCGAAATATCAATTGCAACCACTTGACTCCCTCCAGAGAAGAGCCGTTAGACTTGTTGACGACCCCAAGCTAAGTCATAAATTGAAACCATTGTCTTTTTCGCGACGTTGGCTCTCTTAGCCTTTTTAACCGACTTCAAAAAAAGTAGGAGGTTTCTCAATTCGACCGTATATATATATATTTTTATGTTTGTTCGGGGATAACTTCGTCATTTATGCACCGATTTTGATTATTCTTTTTTTGTTCGAAAGGTGATATCCCAGTGTGGTACCATGGTAATTTTATCGAGGTCTGAGAAGTATCTCCAGAGATATTGAGATAAACATCTCAAAATTGGTACTGAAAATGAACATTGAAGTCGGTTCTTTTTTAGTTTTTAAACGATATTATCTATAGGTGCTATCACGGGGAATGTTCTGAACAGCATATTAATATCATACCTCCGTCCCGTTTCTACCATCGAAACTCCTGACACCGTCAAAAAGCAAATCCGCACATTATAGATACGTGAGCATCACATATACTACTCGTATCACACGATTGTTCTTCCCACATACCTGTAAGATGTGGAATGACCTGCCATCTGACAACCTTCCCAGAAAGTTTTAATCTGAGTATCTTTAAACGAAGAGTATTGAGAGTCCTCTCTAATAAGTGTAGGCAACACACCGGCAATACCTCTGGTTATGCAGATGTCAATAGGCGGCGGTGACCACTAACCATCAGAAGGGCCGCTTGCCTGTTTGCCACTCCATAATATATATAAAATATTATATAAAAACCGGTCAATCGCGTGTCTGGCCACGCGTAGTGTAGGGTACCGTAGTAGCACATGTAGTAGCCTGTTATTCAATGCAAGTCTTTACCCGTTATAAAAAAGCAACTAGGTACTCCGTCTTTGTCACTTTAAAGGATTTATTCTAAGGATTTTGTATTTGGTACAAAATTATCCAACACGCAAGTTCAACGACTATTACTGCTAAACTAATAAAATTATCTTAACCGCTATAGTTTTCCTTTAAAGTTCATGAAATGCGCTATTATCACGAATTTTTCCAGATTTTTCAAGCCAGCAGTTTAGCTTTTAGAGGGGGAGGGAGAAAAATGATGGCGGCGCAGTGAAATATAAACAAAACGAGGCGATTATTCCAGCAAAAAATAATAATAATACCTCATTTATAAATCTATATACATATATAAATATTATATATACAATATAGTTTACATATACATACACATACTACATGAAATGAATGATTACTTATAAATAATATCAACAAGAACAAGTGCATACATATTAAATATATAATAAATTGTACCAAGTGAATAATAACGAAAAAGCTATTTTACTGTGGGTAAATCATCTTTAAGAAGTGTTCACGGGCTTTCAGCTTAAATGCTGCTTTGGAATTCACTTGCCTGATTTCTACAGGAAGCTCGTTCCAAAGTTTTACAGCTTTGACAGAGAAGGAGTTTTCTAAGAAGGAAGTAGAGTGAAGGGGAATAGACAGAAGAAAATTGTCATCGGACCTCAGATGACGCTCGTGGGTATTGGTGAGAAATTGAAAGCTCGTTTGCAGGTATTTTGGGTAGTTCGGATATTTCAAAGTCGAGTAAAGCAGGCAGAGAACTCTCACGTTTCTCCTTTCGCGTATGGGTAACCATTTAAGTTTAGCTCTTTATTCAGACACATGGTCGTATTTACGTAAACAGAAAATAAATCTAATGCACATGCATTAGATTTATTTTCTCAGAAGGCGGTCTAGTTTATTGAGAAGGTCTGAGTTGAGATCAATATAACAGACGTCTGCATAATCTAAGATTGGCAAAAGGAGAGCAATGACTAGGGAAATTTTGTTTTTATAGGTAGAAAGTATCAATTACAGATGCGGATGAGCCGCATCGGTAATCGGGTAATTCTCTATATATTTGCATTAAGTAGTGCTAGTAACTAAGTCAAACTTCTCGATAAGTACTTTACTTAGTTCCTCATCTCTTTACAGATCAGATCGCAGCTCAAACAGATTGTGCTGTAATAGTAGTTCTGTTGGCAGAGTAAATAATCGATGCGACTTGATCAAACAACGGTTGCGATTGTGGAACTACTTCTAGCGCTCAGAGTTCAAAAATCAATTTGAAAAGAAAACTATAGTAAAGTTGCTTATGTTTAGGTTTCCATCTTTTGGCAAACTCGTTTTAAATTATAGTTATCATATATCTATCAAGTGAGATCGTACTCAAAACCATAAATTTTTCACTCGTCTGAATTGTGTTCTCGTCCCGTTTCGATGCATTTTCTGTGGGTTCTAATAATAACCGGCCAAGTGCGTGTCGGGCCACGCGCAGTGTAGGGTTCCGTAGTAGCCTGTTATTCAATGCAAGTCTTTACCCGTTTTAAACAAGCAACTAGGTACTTCGTCTTTGTCACTTTAAAGGATTTATTCTAAGAATTTTGTATTTGGTACAAAATTATCCAACACCCAAGTTCAACGACTATTACTGCTAAACCAATAAAGTTATCCCAACCGCTATAAGTTTCCTTTAAAGTTCATGAAATTCGCTATTATCACGAATTTTTCCAGATTTTTCAAGCCAGCAGTTTAGCTTTTAGAGAGGGGGGGGGACGCCCTACTGGAACAAAAATTTACACTTTAAAGTTTAATATTTCGTAAATGGAGCATTCAATTGAAAAATAGTATTAGCAACCCTTAAATAATTTTAAAAGACCTATTCAACGATAACCTACACGATGAGGTAGAGGCCAAAAAGAAAAATTCATCCCCACTTCTCATATAGGGGAGCTACCCTAAAAAATATATTTTTCACAATTTTATTTCAGCACTTTGTCGGCGTAATATATATACATACACTCACAAAATTACAGCTTTCTAGTATTAACGGTCTCTTAGCAAAACCTCGGACAGATAGACAGACAGACGGACATGACGAAACTATAAAGGTTCCTTGTCAGGACTACGGAACCCTAAAAATGGTATTTTTATTCAAATACGTGTGTGTTTGTACAAAATATATAATTTCTTACCCTAGTTACCTGACATTGCCAAATCTTTAGGTATGTTTTAGTAGAACTTTATGAAGATATTAATTCTTCAACATCGAGCAGCTGATTTTAACCACCGATCGTCCATATCAACAATACAACAAACACAACAGTAGGAAAAACAAAACACGCATGCAATGCAGTTATCGATCCGATTTGGTGAATAACTTTTTACAAAAGTTTAAAGCAATTTCGTCTGTTTAATTTATAAACTGTGTCGAGTAGAGGTGAAGCCCCGTGAGGTCAAGTACAATGTCATGGGCACCGCTGTAGCGTGCCCCCTACTCGTGAAACGTGGAAACGGTTAGCTACGTGCATATGCATCTTAGTATTTGCGAGCTGCACTGCTCACTGAACCATTCTAACGATTTTGCCTTGTTGTATAACTATTTTATCGACTTCACAAAAAGAAGGAGGATCTCAATTAGACTGCCTTTTTTGTTAGCCGACTTCCAAAAAGGAGGTTACTCAATTCGCCCGTATATACATTTTTTTTTAATTCGTGGATAACTTTGTCGTTTATGAACCGATTTTGATGATTATTTTTTTGTTGGAAAGGTGATATTTCAATGGTGGTACCATAGTAATTTCATTGAAATTTTTTAGGTATCTCCAGAGATATAGAGATAAACACCTCAAACTTGGTACTGAACATTATTAGCGCGGCATTTAAAGTCGGTTGTTTTAGTTTTATACGATCTTATTTATTTTATTAGATTACCTCAAAACTCCGTCATTTACATTTTTTTCTGTTTGATAGAGTATACTTTCCGTTTGGTTCCGTTTTCCGTTGTAATTTTATTGAGATCTGATGAGTATCTCCTGAGATATGGATATAAACACCTCAAACTTGGTACTGAAACTGACTAGCACGACATTTGAAGTCGTTTTTAGGGTTCCGTAGTCCTAGACAAGGAACCCTTATAGTTTCGTCATGTCCGTCTGTCTGTCTGTCTGTCCGAGGTTTTGCTAAGAGACCGTTAATACTAGAAAGCTCTAATTTTGTGAGGGTATGTATATAAATTACGCCAACAAAGTGCTAAAAATAAAATTTTGAAAATTATTTTATTTTAGTGTAGCTCCCCTATATGAGAAGTGGGGGTGATTTTTTTTTCATCGTCTACGCCATCTTGTGGGGTATCGTTGAATAGTTCTTTTAAAATGATTTAAGGGTTGCTAATACCATTTTTCGATTGAATGCTCCATTTACGAAATATTAACCTTTTAAGTGAACATTTTTGTTCCAGTAAGGCGTCCCCCCCCCCTCCCCTCTAAAAGCTAAACTGCTGGCTTGAAAAATCTGGGAAAATTCGTGATAATAGCGCATTTCATGAACTTTAAAGGAAAACTATAGCGGTTAAGATAACTTTATTAGTTTAGCAGTAATAGTCGTTGAACTTGGGTGTTGGGTTTGTACCAAATACAAAATCCCTAGAATAAATCCTTTAAAGTGACAAAGACGGAGTACCTAATTGCTTGTTTATAACGGTTAAAGACTTGCATTGAATAACAGGCTACTACGGAACCCTACACTGCGCGTGGCCCGACACGCACTTGGCCGGTTTATTTTTGTAATATAAACGAACTTAAATCATTTCTACTCAATTAAGAAAAGACATGGAAGCATGACAAACCCTAATGAAATAATAGTAACTAATGTATACCGTTCTATTTATAATATACTAGCTGCACACCGCAGCTTTGCCCACATATAATTCTGGTTATAAACATTTCTCTTGAATCACTCTATCTATTGCTGAAAATTGCATTAAAATCCGTTGCGTAGCTTTAAAGATCTAAGCGTACCGATAGCGAGAACAACTTTAAAGATATAGTTATAAATATAAGTTTTTATTCGATCAATATCACAGGAAAACCGAAAACCACAAACCACAACTACATCAAGGCGGAGGGAAATCCAAGTGATTCAATTAATAATTTAATATTAGGTTATCCGTTTTTACTTTTTTAATTCAAATAGCAAAAAGTAAAAAAATACCACAACATAAACAAAAAGTATATAATTCCTGAGTGTAAAGAAGATAATAAATGCAGAACTTGGTTTATTAATATATCCTTCTAAATCTAAGGCACTAGTTTCACCAGTTCGTGATAAAGTTTCAGATAGGTATCTGACATGTAACGCCATATAAAGTTTAAGTGGCTATCAGATAATATATTAGGAACCGTCGAAATTGACGCAACCATTCAAGCGCGGACCATCCCGCCGGCGGGTTAGCCTATTGTCAAATACGCTAATGTAATGGCCTGAAAATTCGCAAATGACATGACCCTGCAAACTATCTACCATATCATCATAATAATCGTAATATTATATTGATTACATATACAGGTCATAGTAGTCTTATAAAATTAAATCTTGTAGCTGTATTTTACCAGTTAGCTTGCAAATTGCAAAATACAATCAGAACTTAAGTCAATTATTATATTTAATTTCTCATGTGTCGGCAGATTTTCCCGCCATGGCTCTATTAATGACATTATTAAACGAGCGCTTACCACCATTCACGTTCCATCTATGCTGGAACCAGTAGGGGTGCTTCGTGATGATGGTAAGCGCCCGGATGGCATGACGCTAATCCCCTGGGAACGTGGGCGGGCCCTTGTATGGGATGCGACTTGTGTCGACACTCTGGCCCCGACCTATCTCAGTGAGACAGTGTCGAGAGCCGGAGCCGCGGCGGAAGCTGCCGAAGACACCAAGCGGCGTAAATATGCATCGTTATCTAGTAGCTACATATTTATGCCGCTTGGTGTTGAAACTTTTGGTCCACGGGGTCCGAGCACCAAAACTTTCCTAAAAAAAAATTGCGTCACGCCTTCCGATGCCGCCGGTGACAAAAGGGCTGGCTCATTCCTAGCACAAATCTCATTCATTAGTGAGATTCAACGCGGGAATGCAGCCGGCGTTCTTGGCACTTTACCACACGGACATGCCTTAATTTTCGTTTAGTTTAATTTTTTTTTATATCCATAATGTATATTATTAAATAAATTACTTGAAATCAGATTTCTAAAAAATTAATATTATTTCTCATTTAAATTTTAATGATAAAGATAATGATGAACATATTCGAATACAAAAAATAAGTTAGCTACCCAACTCGATCCTTGCATTATCGATGACAGGTGGGTAAGCCCATCAAACACGAGGTATCGATCAAACCACGTCGTCTGTACAGTAAACTCACGTTGCCATTGAAGCTCGCTCGATGCACAGTAATCAATATAATGACATGTTTTCTTCGATTACCCCACATTATGTCCATTATCTGTGCAGCCAACAATTTTAAACGTATTTGCTTATCTCATTTTTACTCTAGAGTAGTTTATTACTTTTTGTATACTATTACTTATTCTGTGCTTTTGTGGAGTTTTTTAGAAACAGGAATTAAGTAAAGTTAATTGTTTATATTTTACGGAGCGCTTACAAATTTACATTCAAATAATGCATACCTAGGTTACTAGTACTACTAGGTACTATTATTTATTATGTGCCTAGGTGCCTATTTTTTTTTTAAGTAAACTGTAATAATTACTCTGTATTTTTTTCTCTCATAGAACATTATAATTTTGATATTCTGGTATTTATTTGACCAAAAAGTAATGGTGACGTAAACAAGTAACACAATTTAAATACTATTATTAAAAAAGCACAGTAGTAGTTCCATAAATGTAAGCGAATCGACCCACAATAGCGAAAGTTAGGTCACTGCAGCTGCGTTAAACCTATTCTCAATAATCACATTGAACTAAAAATATAATATATAGTTTTAACTTTGATAATTTTTACCTAATCCAAGCCAAGAACAAAATATTAAAGATACAATTTTAAATAAACGATATAAATCATCTAAATCATCTCAATTAGACTGAATGTTTTATATGATTTTATTACAGGCTTTTATTTAACTTGCCGTGTTAGTGTCTACATAGGTCAAATATTAGCTAAATTGGAACCACTTTTTGACTTCCCATTGGACTCTTTGGTAGGTATACTTGCGTATCTTTAATGACAATGCAATAATATAGTACCATGGAGCAGACCTGATGGATGGAGCCGGGCTGTATTGTAGGGACTGCAACTCCGTCATGCAGTCGAGTTTGGGCTTGTATGTATTGTTATCGTTAGTACTTTTCATTATACATGATTACGTCTTTGCAAAAAGCTAGTGTTTAATAAGATGTATACATTAAATTTATTTAACAACCAGATCTTAAGGTCGGTACTATAGAACGACACTTAAGTTTAATGGAATGTTACTGCATTAGATATGAGATGTAAGCATCCATTAGCAAGATGTATTGGCTGGCAGTTGGCAAGGCAGCCCTAGGGCGGCGCCGCGCAGTCCCGGGCGACGGGCGCAGTCCACCAAATGTCAGTAGGCCGGCTCCAACTGGGTCACCTTATTAGCGGAGCTGCGGAGTGCAGCCTCTCTCCACTCTCCGTCGAGACTTGATATCGCCGCGCCTCAATTAAATTCTTAATGGACTTTGCATACTGTCACAAATATATCACTGTAACGGAAACTGCAAGCTGTAGCTGTAGGTACCATGTCAAGTCAAAGCATTTATTTTAATTATCGGCATCCTAGAGAGTCTATTCTCCGTGATTGGCATGTTAAAGTACTTATAAGCACTTATGCACGTCAACATTATATAAATATTCTAATACGGCATGTTTAACATATTAATATAATTAAACATTTATGTTAAACATATAAATATGTTAAACATGCCGTATTCAAATCTATTCCGTTAAGCGTGTAATAAAACTTGATACTGAAGTTAGCGCACGTATATCATGTTCTTTACAGTCATTTTTTTTGGGAAAAATTGTTTCTGAGGTCAAAAACATGCTTCAATCTTTAAATTTAACGCGTTAATTAAATTTTTTTAAACAAGATAAATTAACGCTTTAAAAAATGAAAAAACTAAAAGTTGACCGTTTGATTCCCATCAATCTATCGACATCAGACCATGCATGATGAAGAAGTAAAAATTTTTTCTCTCAACAATTTGTCACAAAAAAAAATTACAGAAAAGAACCATGATATACCTACGTACGCCAACTGCAGTATCAAGTTTTATTCCACGCTTAACGGAGTTGAACTGATCCTCGTCAGCCATTCACATGGTTTGTATAGACTCCATGATACCTACCTACATCTGCATTATGCTATAGGTACAATAGACTTCACACGTGTTTCACCTAATCACGTGTAGCTTCATTATTCATAAGCACACACAACACTGAATCTAAATAGGACGCTTATCTTATTCGCAATCTGTATATAATGTATTCAGCTCTCAGTATATTCTGTCGATATTGTATTGAATATCAAATGAGACTAACTTTCGGCTTCATGAGCAACTTTGCAACTCAATATCAAAGGTTCGTTATTTTATTCAGTAAAATAACTCGTTAATTTCAAAATTTCTAATTATATTACACGAACAATTTCACCGACGAGCAACTGAACGATGTAAAGTTAGTCAGAAAGTTTCAGTAATTATAACCAGTGTGGTATTTAATGAGAGAAACTAAAACAAAAGGATGGGCGGCGTTGAAGTGGAGTTTTGATAGTGGCCATGGTGGCCAAGGATTAAAGAGATTTGATCTCAGAGTTAAATTATCACGATAGTAGAAATACTTTACCGCAATGCTTTCAGACCGCAGGCTAATGGGATTATGTTTGGAAGTTTACAATTCTAGTCCGAGCCGGAGGATTATTATACCTTTACTTTTATGCGTTTACCTTTTTACCTTTTATACGTTTATTTTTAGATTGTGTTTTAAAATTTTATTTTTATTTTTATCAAAATTGTCTGAAGTTCTGAAACATAACGCACCACTACTATAATATTTTTTTCGGAGTCTGACGTCGACGATCGGATGACAGCTACTATCTTTATTGACAAAAAACTAATTATCCTAGAATAATTTTGAAGCCGTCTTTTTGCGTTAGTATTATTATACTGTTTTGCAAATAAAAAACAGTGTCTTTCCCAAACTTGTAAGGTAAGGTAAGGATCTTACCTCCGTACCTTAAAAATGCTCTTTTCTCACTAAACCACTACAAACGACTAAAATTTCAATTGCATTAAGTTGATACCACGTCCAACTTGGACGTGATTGGACGACACCTCTACAAAATGAAAAGCATTTATTTTCTGTATCACAGGTTTCTTTTCTTTTTAACCCCGGACGGAAAAAGAAGGTTTATAAGTTTGGGGAACCAAACTTGTAAGGTAAGGTAAGGACCTTACCTACATACCTTAAAAATGCTCTTTTCTCACTAAACCACTACAAACGACTAAAATTTCAATTGCATTAAGTTGATACCACGTCCAACTTGGACGTGATTGGACGATACATCTACAAAATAAAAAGCATTTATTTTCTGTATCACAGGTTTTTAACCCCCGACGGAAAAAGAAGGTTTATAAGTTCAAACTTATAACACCCCTTCTTTTTGCGTTGCAAAATCAATTGACGTGTGTATCTGTGTATGTGTGTCTGTCTGCGGCATCGTAGCGCCCAAACTGATAATCCAATTTTAATTTAGAGAGTGTTCTTAGCTTTGATTCATGAACATCCATTCAGCCGTTTTAAGACTACATATAAGCTTTTTTCTGGTTGATGACGCTATGAAATAAACTTTCCTCAGTCTAATCAATTCAAAATTCGGTATCCCCTTACTTTAATTATATTGTAAGAACATTGACTTGATGCTGGTACATCTCCTGGAATCTGCAAAATACTCAACTCCTTACCACTTACTACCTTCTTTACTCATGTGACTTACAGCAGAGATGTGTTTGGGCTCATTGAAATGGTCTCAATAAACAGATATACATAGATCAGTCGGGGGTGGTTTTAAATTATGTATTATAGTTTTTTTAACGATCTTAAAATATTTATTTGACGTTTATATGTGTACTTGTTGGAGGAAATTAAAATTTGAATTTGATTGTTTGTAACTAACCCCTCTTCTCACACAGATAAATGTATAAGGAAACATATACATAACTACAAATACTATGGCCAAAGTGATCGTAGACCGCTACGCTGTGATGTTAATCGTAACCCGGAACTTTTAGACTCAAGATGCCAGAAACGCATTTTGTTTTAAATAAACAGAATAATCCTAACAAAGAATAAAATTTGAAGAAGAACTAAGTAAGAGTTCATAAAATTTGGAGATCATTAAAAATTACCTTCCAAATGAATTTCATAAATATAAAAGTACGAAAATATTCGTATAAAAATTTCGTATATATTAATAAAGTTTATAGAATTTAGGAAAATGTATAATATTTAAATTTCTTTAAATATGTCTTAAAAATCAGAAGTAATAAAACATTTAATAATTATCTTTAATAAACATTTTTGAAAATTGGGAGGACTGTCAGCCCCATCCTCGCTGCCTCCAGTAGATGCCATCCATTTTGTGCACCTTCCAAAAATTCATTGTACTTTTTTCCACAGTTCTATCTTGCTCTAGCAATAGTTTAAAGGATCTTCTTTCTTTGTTTTAAAGGATATTTATACCATAATTGTTCCCACGACTAACTTTTACCTGTGCAGCTGTATGCAATTGTGTGAGTATTATGTATTAAGAAATAAAGTTCTTTATCAATCAAATATGACGACTCTCTACGCATTTATAATTTTGCGAGCATTTGAATGATTTCAAGGAATAGTTTTTATGTTTATTGCTACGTACGTAGCTGCTGCGTGCTACGATCAAAGTGAGGCTAGCTAGGTACAAGTTGTGTGCACAAATGCATGTGTTTAAGATTGTGATGTATGTCTCTAATTAGTAGAAATTTATGCACCAAAGTGTGGTCCCATAATAAGTTAAGTAGAATGGTCGAACCCGTCACTGATAGGAGTGGTAGGGCGTAGGACTCCGACGACGCGACACGGCGCGGGTTGCCGTTATCGCGCGGCGCAGGCTACATGATTGTTTTACGAGCGGTTTATGTTTGTAATAACCGACGACCCTCGCCCAGCTACGATGTTATTCAATACCACGTCCAGCTCCAAATGTAGGTGGACGTGTTTGTCCCAAAAATCCCTGAAATATTCGTTCTGACTCAATTTTTATTTCATTAGCAAACGAATGCGCTTTTCCAATTTCTGTAGTAAATATTTTGTGACAATGTCGCGTTTCCAAACAGAATATATTTTAAAATTATAAAATTAAACGAACTAAACATTTATCCGTAAAAGGTGTAAAATTAGGTAGAGATGCACGCAAACAAGGGGCCGAAGTGTGGATCAGTCAAGAGACTCCCGACATTATTGGAGCCCCATCGACGCCTGAGACTTTTTCTTTTCCTCCACTCGGCTCGATAGCCCTCGGCTTTGTACATTTGTAAACGGACTGCTGTAAATTCACCGAAACTTTTAATGCGGATTTCTTTTTGCCTCCGACTGAACGAGAACTACGTCAGAATACAAATGCCCTACTCTTTGCAGTGTCAAACGGAAGATGGTGTAGTAAAGGAAAGTGACCTAATCCCGCTTTAAATACTTTTTTGTTAAAGATTCGAGGCGAAACACTTCTGAGGTCGTTTACTGCATAAAACTGTAAAGTGGTGTTCTTTTTAACCGACTTCCAATAAAGGAGGTTACTCAATTCGACCGCATATGTATATATATATATATATATATGTTTTGTTTGTTCGCGGATAACTTCGTCGTTTATAAACCGATTTTGATGATTATTTTTTTGTTGGAAAGAAGATATTGGTGGTGCCATAGTTATTTCATCGAGATCTAATAGGTATCTCCAGAGATATGGAGATAAACACCTCAAAGTTGGTACTTACTTGGTAGTAAAAATTAATATCACGGCATTTGAAGTCGGTTATTTTAGTTTTTTAACGATCTTATTGAAGAATTCGGCTATATTCTGTAATACCACAGAGAAATAATAGTACAATAGTGGATATTGAACTAAGCAATCGAGCTGTCGTACAGCCAGCAGAATAGCAGAATAGGTGCGGTACCATGAACAGATGACGCCATAGGTCACCGACATTTAATAGATTTACTGTGACTTCGCTATATCAGAAGATCGATAGTCTGATAAAACATGATAATAGTTCTAGTAGTTTTGTGAGAACAGTAGACCTCGCGTGTTCTTATAATATGTCCCCTCCACTTCCCCTTCTTAGAAATGTTTTCGCCATCTTACATCTTATGTAGAATGAATTCTTTAGTGTGCCAGTCAAATTTGATTGAAATTCGTCGATAAATGACGCTACAACAAACTTCCTCCTTTTTCCCTCTCCACTCCCCCTATTGAATTTTTTCTCGCAACATATTGTGTAGAATGAAGTCCTTATTGTTAGTTGATAAATAACGCTGCAGCAAACTTCTCCCCTACCACCCCTCCCCCTATTTTACCCCCAGTCAAATAAACACGATCAACATTTTTTTTTAAATAAATCAAGGAACTCGTGTGCCTATTATTGTCAAAATCAGTTGAGAAATGCGACCTGTAGGTACTTGTACTATTACTTATTCTGCGCTGTAGGTGAGAACAGACAGACAAACATCCGGACAAAAGCATTTTTGGCCTAGTCGAAACTGACACGCTTTAACTACGCAACGGATTTTAATGTGGTTTTCAACAATAGATAGAGTGATTCAAGAGGAAAGTTTATAACTAGGATTAAACGCGAACAAAGCCGCGGGGCGCAGCTAGAAATACATATGAATAATACAATTTCCGTACGTGCTTTTGTCACTCCTCTGTAACGGCTGGACCGATTTTGATGATTTTGTGAGTGTGTGAGTGTGTGTGTGTGTGTTTGTATTGGTACAAGTGGTTTAGATTTACCACTAGTCCACTAGTCTAATACTATAAGAATCTTTGTCCTGACATACTGACTGACTGACTGACTGACAGACAACACACAGCCTAAACCACTGGTCGTACAGACTTGACAGGGTAGGAGGGTTTTTTGAGGGAGGGGAGATTTGGAGGGTATATTTGTCTAATACATAAGGGTGTACTAAGAAAGGATTTTCCAAAATTCACCCCTTGAAGGGATGAAATGGGGGTTCAAAGTTTGTATGGAGAAACAAGATTAAATAGTATTTTTTTATTCGAAACTTTACACAAGTGCTTCATTAAAAAAATAAGTAAATACGTGTTTCAGGTTATTTTTAAATTCCACCCCTAAGAGGGTGAAATGGGGTAACAAAGTCTGAAAATCAATATTGTTGCGGTTTGCACTGAAATTTGGCATGCAGATAGTTATTACGACGTTAGTTCCCTTTGAGAAATTATTTTCTAAAACTCACCCCTTAAGGGGATGAAACAGGAGTTCAAAGTGTGTATGAAGAAACAATATTAGAAAGTTTTTTCTATTCGAAACTTCACACAAGTGCTTTAGTAAGTAAATAAGAAAATAGGTGTTTCAGGCTTTTTCGAAATGCCACCCCTAAATGGGTGGGTGAAGTTGGGTAACCAAGTCTGAAATCAATATTGTTTCGAATTGCGCTGAAATTTGTAAAAAGAGTAAAAAGAGATAATTGTTTTGACGTAAGTATCCGTTAAGAAAAGATTTTTCAAAATTCACTCTTTAAGAGGATGAGACGGGGGTTCAAAGCATGAACCGATTTGGCCTTAACTTCTTTGATGTCTTTTATTATAGAAAGGTTTTTACAAAATAAATGTTTTAAGTAAATAAAAGAAGTCTTTAACGCGGGCGAAGCCGCGGGGCACTTCTATTTTTATATATAACTTTAGTAGCATGTTCTAGTGGTGTTTTTATTGGTCATAGCAAATATACGAATCGTGACATCATTCTGAAAGAGTTAAAATCCTTTGCGTGTGTGTGTGTGGCGCGAGTAAACCAGACGTGCCGCAATATTCCTGTCAAGAATGATCTCACTATGAAAAAATTGTTTGAGATAACTGACTGAATAAAACAAATAATTACTTTCTAGGTCTATTTATGGTTTAAGTACGATAATTGAATTTATTCGTGCCGAAAGCTAAAGCCATTAAACATAGAAAGCGCGAAGATTCGTGATATGTCGGCCCATACTCGTTCAACTATGCAAGGCTGTTCGAGCTTAGCCCCACAAACTTACAAGTGGGTATTAGAATAACAAATTATGTTATGTTGAGGCTAAAGGGGCGTAATCACAGCGAGGTGAAGCGACCTCAGCTATTTAGGTTACAAAATATTTTCATTCATTTCATATGGTTGAATGAAAATAAGTATTTTATTATCTGTGTATTCGAATGAGAAATTAGGCTGATGACAACAAATTTTTTAATTGATTTCTATATAAAAATTGTCGTTGTCATATTTTTAGTCTCCATTGAGTATACATCCTTATAGTCTTCTGGATTATGTATCATCATCTAGACGTCATGATTACGGACTAAAATAAATAGTTTATAGTCTACACATCACACATTTTAACACACTTGTATTTCTTCTTAGTAGTCTGTGCATTTACCTATAAACATAGTAAATTTTACAGTGCACTTTAAATTATTTTCAATTTTCAAGAAAATCAGTATATATGTGTATACTGCCTGTCCTAACCTACGAAGCTCAAACCTGGTCATTGACAGAGGCACAGAAGTCCAAGCTCAAGGTTTGTCAGAGAGCCATGGAACGGAACATTCTCGGCGTTAAACGTACAGGCCGAGTTCGAAACACTACGCTACGTTCCAAAACCGGCATCACAGACGCAGGTTTTAAAGTGCAAAGCTCAAATGGGGCTGGTCAGGGCATGTGGACCGTATGCATCCAGCGAGGTGGGCCAAAATCGTTACAGGTTGGATCGTTACGAAAGAGGAGGTGCGACGACCAGTTTTCCCAACCAAAAAAAAAACTGCAGCCACCAATAAAAAACAGGAGAAAACAGTAGGTAAGGTGAAAAAAGGCAGATTTCATACTTTCACATTGTTATATATTATAATATTGATAACAACATAATAAAATACGTCTCTCGCTGTCATTCTTACGCTAGGAATTCCCGTGCATAAAATTATGACTGTCAATCACATAGACCGTGATCGAGGAATTTCCGCGGATTCCGAAAAGAGTAGATAGGTACTGCCATCTAGTGTCACTGCGTTATATTTCATAACTATACATTTAAGTGTAATTTAAAAAAATGCATATTTAATAGGTGGCGCTGAACGCTAATTGAAAAAGAGTAAGAATTAGGAATGAAACAGAAAACAGGGGTCAAACATCAATGTAAAAACTTAGGTTCAACTCAGTAGTGAGCTTAGCCCACTTTATTAGATGATCTTTAGCGTCATATATTTTTATTCGCTTTCTCTGGGTTAGCGTTTATTTTTTATGAATTTGCGTTTAAACTTTGCAGCTGTAAATGTTAACAACGCTTATATACGTATACGAGTACAACACAAAATATAAATGGGCCAAGTGTTAACAATATACCAACTTCAATTGTTTTATTCGAAGCTCGGGCGTTGTTAAGCTTAGTGTTTTGCTGTAAAATAATTAACCTCTTTATCTAGAAGCCCCCACAATTAAAAGCGGCCTTGAGACTAAAGCTGGGCATCTACAATAAGCAATGCTAACTTGTAACATAACGCTGATGTCCATATAGACGTAGCAAAGTTTATGAAGCGCTAGTTTCACGGCAGTATACTTGCTGGTAGCTAAGCTACAGAACACGGTCTGAATCAACAAACTTTACAACTCGTGTAATGGTGCGAGTTTGCGACAACAATGTTACTACACAATTAATGGAGTCTCGGGATTTTGACATTCGGCCGTTGTCTTTCTATGCAAAATTCAAAATTACGCTCGACGTGGCGCCACAGAATACATACCAGTTTTAAATCTCTTTGCTCCCTCTGCGTGAACTCTCGCTACCCCGTTAGTCATAATGAAAGAAATGAAAAGTTTACTGTTGCTCTGCTTTGTAATTGATATTTTATATTGTTTGTAATGTAAAAGCTAAAATCTAAAGGTAGGCTGAATTGTTACCGTTTCTAAACCGAATTCACAAAAAAGGAGGAGGTTCTCAATTTGACTGTATAATATTTTGTTTTAATGTTTGTTACCACAGTCGTTAGTCGATCAAATTTTGACCGATTTCAAACATTATTTTTTTGTTTGAGAGATTATGCCAACGTTTGGTCCCATTTCAATTTTATTGAGGCGAGGTATGCCAATTATCTCTGGAGATATAGAGACAAACATCTCAAACACATTACATACCTTGATGACATATGCATTTGTATACCTTGACGACATGATACTACTGGCTATTTTGACTGTCGCGGCATGTGAAGTCGGTTTTTTTTCGTTTTGTACGATCATAAGTTATCAAAATCTTACATACAAAAATGAATTGACGTTTATTAGTCTCACATGAACTCAAGTACCGTTGAACCAGTTTGCCTAATTTTGGTTTTAGTACATTTGTAGAATTCCTAGGAAAGTTTAAAAGGTGTAAACATATTAAGAAACTAGCTGTGCCCCGCGGCTTCACCCGCAATAAAAAGAGTTTCATTCATATGAAGCGTTTCTGTCATAAGAACCTTGTCCTGATATTTTACAAAAACAACATAAAATTATTAGCCATATCGGCTCGTTCTAAAGTTATGGCCTGACCAAGGTAAATAGCCAGAAGATAAAAACCGAAGACTTATTTTTCTTGAGAAACAAAATTTTATAAGCGCTCTCACTTCCTCTATATTAATAACAAACTGACAATTTTTTCCCGTTTTAAGTCCGTTTTAAAATGTGTCTACCGTATTACCCTCTTAGGGGTGGAATTTATGAAAACCCTTTTTTTTCCCTTTCTGAGTGGAGAGTGGAGAGTCCTTGGTGAGTGGTTCTTTATTTATTTACTAAAAAAATTGTTTTATTTTTAATTTATTTATTAAATATAATAAAAAACAATTATACTTATATCTATTTACATAAATTATATCTACGAAAAATAGTAAAAAATTATAATTCAAAACATTAACCAAAAATAAAATTATCACACATATAAAACAATAAGAGAATAATATACATAATTACCACATGAGTAAAGAAGTAATTACAGAGTAACTCTTTCGCTGTATTGGCGACAAATTATTTGCACCGCTATCCATCTGTCCGTCAAGACGTCAGTCTGAGGAAATACGGTGACAAGCTCATTATGTGCGGGTTATCTATAGATAGGTCTTTAAAAATGATATTGAGGTTTAAAACTATTTTTTCTCATAGTCAATCGTTTTAAAGACACTTTTTATTCAATTTCCATTCCGTTTCCATTCCGTTTCCATTCCGTTTCCATTCCGTTTCCATTCCGTTTCCAAGTGCTCTTCAAGATGAGTCAATTGAGCCTGAATTCTGAATTAAGTGTAGTTACGTTAATTTATCACAGAGATGCCGTGGCCACCTTCCAGCTTTTTCATCAGACCCTGAATATCATCTAGATGTAAAGTCCTCCTCACTACGAATCAATCGAGCCCAAGCTCGGTGGGGTTATTTTGTTTTATCAAAGAGATGCCGTGGCCACCTTCCGGCTTCATCATCAGACTCTGGATAATATCATCTAGGTATATATTCCTCCTCAATACGAATCAATCGAGCCCAAACTTGGTGGGTTTATGTTGTTATCATAATACCTAATATTTGTTCAGTTTTAGAATTTTATTAAAGTAGAGCAACTTTAGATGCGTAACAAAGCTTGAGCAAGGTAAAGCGAGAGTAATGATAGAGCGAGAGGTACGCTCAAAATTCGGCATAGGTCATACGTCTGATCGAGACGACTGCTTGGCCGCCACTGAGGAATTTTTCACGCGATTCTTGTTTATAAACTGCATTTTTTAGTTTTTCTTCATGTTATTATTATTTGAGTAATAATTAAATACGAATGCTACTTTTTACATGGTTATTGAATTAAATCATAAGCATTTTAAAACAAAATATTTTACGTAAATGCGTCACTTTATTATCAAGAAAAAAACAGTTTTAAAAGCAACGAAATCTTAAAAACTACGATTTTGTAACATGTGAATTAAGAATATGATAGATATTAAGAAAAATCTATCCAGTATATATTCAATAAGAAGATGTTTTTCAAGATATGACTTGAAAAGTTTTGCTATTTCTTTATTTATTTCCATATACTAGGTACTCAAACCTAACCCGAAATGGTGTTAGGCACGGCAGAGTCCTGTTTAGCGTTTGATTTACCAACCATAATACTTCGTGATGATCCTTAACAAAAATATGTAGCAATACTTATGTCCAGAATATTTACGTACATCAGTTTTTATTTGTTCATATTAAGTGGCTTTGCTTTAAAAAAAATATTAACGGTGCACAAATATTTTGCCGCGAGTCAATTTTCCAAGACAATGGCCTTAAGCAGTTAACAAAGGGACCATAGGAAAGCAGAAAGCTCTTCTCATTTTGACTTAATGAACTTTCGCTATGTTATAATTTAATTTTGAAGTTTTGTATTAGTAATAAAATTATATTAGTAAAAAGACGTTTATATTCTTAGAAGCTTTGCGCTTCTATGAATATCAATGTGTTATTAATGTTTGTGAGGTATTATTAACTACATAACAAAATTACACATTTAAAAAAAACTGTCCAAGTGCAAGTCGGACTCGCACTCGTAGGGTTCCGTAACTCAGTTAAGTATTCCATAACTATGATTTTTCGCAACTACAAAATTAACTTTGTTTTTCATAGTGTTTGTATGAAAAACAAAGTTATCTTTGCGGTGGCCATATCTCTAAAACTGCTGACTGTATCTCGTTCAAACCAATTTTCGTTGTTAGTTTTTATTGAGATCTACAGCATATATTTTTTTTAGGTTTTTCACTCTCATACTTTAAAGGTTAGAGGGGGGGGACACACATTTTACCACTTTAGACGCGCCTATCTTTCACATGATTGACTTTGAGAAAAAATGATTTTAGGAACCTCAATGTCATTTTTGAAAACCTATCCATAGACCACCCCACACGTATAGGTTTGAAGAATTTTTTTTTTGTTTTAGTTCTATCCATTAAACTTTTATATGTTTTAATTTTGTATAAAAATCGGAAAGCGGTTCACAGAATACATCTACCTACCATGTTTCAATTCTGTAGTCCTTACAGTTTCGGAATAAAATGGCTGTGACATACGGACGGACATACAGACAGACAGACAGACAGACATGACGAATCTATAAGGGTTCCGTTTTTTGTCATTCGGCTACGGAACCCTAAAAAAATTACAATTACAAAAATCGTAGTACCAAGTAATATTTGTTTTTACAATTAATGTAGAAGAATCTGTAGAGGTTTCGTAATTAATTTAATTTATTTATTGAACATTTGAACGGCAAAGAACCACTTAAACTAATTAATAAATTAGGCAAAAACTACTACTAGAGATAGAAATAATTAATATTAAAACATCTAATTACAACAAACAAAAATAATAATAAAAATTACATACAAAATTAATTTCACAATCTAATACTATAAGAATCTTTGTCCTGGCATACTGACAGACTGACTGACTGACAGATAACGCACAGCCTAAACCACTGGTTGTAGAGACTTGAAATTTGGAGGGTATATTTCTCTTACTACGTGGAGGAAGGATTTTCCAAAATTCACCTTAAAGTTTGTATGGAGAAACAAGATTAGATAGTCTTTTTATTCGAAACTTCACAAAAGTACTTCTGTAAATAAATATGTGAATATGTGTTCCAGGCTTTTTCAAAATTTCACCCCTAAGAAGGTGAAGTGGGGTAACAAAGTTTGAAAATAAATATTGTTTCGGATTGCGCTGCAACTTACGATGCAGATACTTATTATGACGCTAATATCCGCTAAGAAAGGATTTTCTAATATTCTCCCTTAAAAGGGATGAAAGGGGGGTTCAAAGTTTGCATGGAGAAACAAGATAAGATAGTCTTTTTATTCTAAACTTCACACAAGTACTTCTGTAAATAAATAAGTATATATGTGTTTCAGGATTTTTCTTTAATTCCACCCCTAAGAGGGTGAACTGGGGTAACAAAGTTTGAAAAAAAATATTGTTTTGGCTTGCGCTGAAATTTGGCATGCAGATTTTTATTATGACGTTTGTATCCGCTAAGAAAGGATTTTCTAAAATTCACTTCCTAAGAGGATGAAACGGGGGTTCGAAGTATGTAGAAACAAGATTGGTAGTCTTTTTACTCGAAACATTAAATTAAGTACTTTAAATAAATATGTAAATAAGTGTTTCGGGATTTTTTGAAATTCTACCTCTAAGAGGGTGAAATGGTAATAAAGTCTGAAAATCAATATGGTTTTTCGGGTTTTTTAAAAACGAATCCCTATTCCTGTTAGTCACGCGATAATTTGAAAACGGGTGGACCGATTTGGCTAATTCTTTTTTAATTATTATACGATGGATAGTTTTTTACTAAAGAAAAGTTTTATGTAATTGAAAGAAGGTTTTAACGCGGGCGAAGCCGCGGTCACTTCTAGTTTTATATATATGTCAAATTATAATAGTAGTTAATATAAAGTCACAACTTGTAAAAAAAATGGTCATAATTAAATGTCTAACTAGTAATAATACATTCTTAAATAAATATATAATACTACCTTCCATTCAATGTTGGCACAGCGGGCCCGGTCTGCGGCTCGCATGGCGTAGCGCGCACCGTTAGCACCAGACAATACCTATTAATGGTGCATGGCACACATATTATACGAGATACGAGGATAGGGGCTACGCTGCCCGGATTACACTCGTGCATTAGTGTACGCCAGATACGTACTTAATCTTACGCTTAATGGGAATAATGCGCTAGTTATGTTATTCATAGTTACAGCAGCAGCTAGGCTAGATAGTGCACAAACTTACCCATGTTTTACGATGAACTCTTCAGGAACTAATTAGTACCTACCTACCATGTGTATTTTTTCTCCTGTGGATTGAACTCACTCAGCTGACAAAATGATATAGCTATATATGCTGGGTCTGTACACTGTACCATCCAATCACTACTAGGCACTACAGCATTATACTTGCCACTAGATTCAGTATAAACCGTCTGAAATAGTAACAAGCGAATTATTGAAAAGTACTTAAACCCCGACTGCGTGAAAAAAAGATTTACATCTCTCATATTCGGTAAGTAGGTCCTTATTACCCCCAAATGGGGCTTGTAAAGAGGTCGCTTCGCTATTCAGCCTTGTCTTCGTATGAGTATAATAGTCATCAATTTTAAATATCGAACGGCGAAGCTCAATTTCGTTCTTGAAAAAAAAAATTTAAAAAAAGGTGACAAAAGGCGGGAATAGAAAACTTTTACTTTAAATATTGTTTGTTTTTGGTTTTTTTTTTTATAATTACGTGCTAATTAGGAAAACATGAGTTCTGCAAGTGATGAAGAAATAAGCTGCACTCTCGATTCAATGAAAATGGAAGCTGAAGCAGCAATTAACAATATTTTGCCTGAAAGTTCTAAAGAGAGATATTTGAAAACTTACGACGAGTTCGTCGAGTGAAGTGGCGAAAAGAAAAACGAGTAAAGTCTTTATCTGAGGCTGTATTCTTAACATACTTTAGTGAGCTATCAAAAAAGCTGCAGCCATCTAGTTTGTGGTGCATTTATTCAATGTTAAAAGCAACTATTTCACTATAAATTTAAACTAATACAATGTTTTATTCTTATAATGCCGGTTTTTTTCTACTTACCTCACAATCGAGATGTAAAGCAGAGTAGTTAGCTCGGGTGTAAGCATCAATTGCACCCTCGAACTATAGGCGCCCTCGCTGCGCTCGTGCGCCTAAATATCTCGGGCTGCAATTGATGCCTCACAGCCCTTGGCTACTAATCTACTATTATTAGCATTTCCTATTCCAAACTCCAATAATGGCAAGATCGTCATCACCGTTAAATTTTATTTTGTTACGACAGAATTTAAAAAAACATTAATTTTTTAGATTACTTTTTGGCGCCAAAAATCCTTAATTTTGTTTTTTTTTATATTTTGATGTACCCAGTGTCACTCTCACGACTAAGACGAACCTATTGACACCACTCACATAAAAATACGACAAGCCGCTTAGGCTCTAGGGCCTGCCAAAGAAATATACTATACATACATGCTTACTTAAAATCTGTAAAAAATCTTTATTGAAATACTGTATAATTACACAATACATTTTGAATCTATAGACTCCTGAACTAGCATAGCTGTGTCTCAGGAGCCTGTGGCTGCTCCCATATTTTAGGCTTATTATAGATGTACCGTATGAATTCTATCATTAATATTATTTAAAAATTTACTTATATAAAAATGTTGACTAAAACTAAATATGTGCGTGTATTTGACGAATGTATGTAGGGAGATGTGGATGCGTGTTGGGGTGTGTTTTTGCATGTTTGTGTATAAGTGAATGAAAATATGTTTGTGAGAGTGTATGTATGTGTATTTCTTGTTTAAGTTACAGTCATCAGAATCTAGAAGTATGTATCAGCAATACTTACATACATACATACACTCGAAAAATATAACCCTCCTTCTTTTGCAGTAAAGGTAAAAAGCCGTATTATGTTGTAAGTGGAAAATACATTTCAGAACAAATTGAAATAGGAAATGTATGGATCATATTCAAATTCGACTTGTCATTTGGAACGTTTGTAAACCTGTTTACATAAAAGCTATTTTCAAACTTATGGCAAACTTGGAGGTGGATCGTAATAAATGTGAAAATGATCGAGAGATATGCGCACTACGTGAGCCTTTGTGCGGGTCGGTCGACAGGAACCGGGGAACTAGAACGCATTTACCGATTGAAACGCCATATTCATCACAATTTTGAAGAGAAAACGTGCCTTTGATCTCCCCAGCTCGAATACGCATAGCAGCTTTGTGAAGATTCGCCTGGTTTCTTTGCTAAAATCAAAGTCGATTCGCTTCGTCTCGACTGAAAGAGGACGTGTGATATTCTCCAGAGATTAAAGTACACAGGGCAAAAATAAAATAAGTCGTACATAGCACAAAAATATGCAAATATCAAACGAGACTGCCTAAGCTATGTTGACAAGAGTGTGAAAATCCTAGCGAATTCTGAATACGAAAGCTATGAATATTTTATATCTGTTGAACTTAATCCGACCGAACTCAAAAAGTAGGCCACGTTCCTTGAGCCCGCCTCGGTTGTATTATATTTCACATTGTTGCACAAATTGTAGGAATTCGTTAAGGTAGTGCGAGTAGTGCGTGCGGGGGCGAAGGCACTCGTTAAAAACATATAAATCACCGAGTTACGGTCTCATTGGCAGCCCTAGTGGCTAATGATTCAGATACTGAACAAAATCGTTACAATCCCCGCAAATGGAGTTAGCCGGTTCGGCCGTGGAAATAAAAACATGAAAAATGGAGGAAGTTTCGCCCAACTTTTCATCCGAGGGAGTTTTCCTCTTAGGGCAGATTGTTCCGGAGGTTAATAGATTTACCAGTAAATCGCTTCTTCGTCGACTTCATATTGTAAATTTATGTAGGTAAACATGCCAAGCGGTCTCAGAAGTCATATTTTCAATAACAGATAATTGAGAATTTAAGTCAACGTAGCCTTCAGTGGGCTTAAAACTCTAAAAACAGGTTATCTTGTCATTTCACACGATAATCAAAACCTATATGATAGGGCAGTTCCCAATGACCTAGAATCATTAAATTTGGCAAGTAGCGATCAATGTCTTACAGCCAGCACAAGTCAAGAGAGAATCTGAAAGTCGTAAATATATAATTTAATAGCAAACTAATACAAGCGTATATTTGCGGTTGGTGCAATAACCGTGTCTATAGATCAAACATCTGTGTTCTGTGGATCGACAGTACGCAGCCCTCGGTGCGCGAGTTCAACTGGCGCTTGCCGGTTTTTATTGTTTATCTGGTAAATTTTCCCCGTGCTAACTTTATATTCCAAAAATGTCAATTATATTTGAAAAATTAAATCTAGGATAGCACGTCAGTTTATTGCCTAAATATAGGTCCAATCTCGACAGCTCTTAAAATGAAGAATAAGAAATTATTCAAATCGATAACTAAAATAATAGTGCATTAAATTGATGTGATTAACCTAAATTAAATTCCAAGCTTTGGTTTTTATGGTTCCTTCTTCTTCTTCTCTTTTCTTTCAGTCTTTCTCTTCACTTATCGTCATGTAACAATACAATTAAAATATTTAGCTCATTTGGTAAACTACTTCTACTTACTACTTAGCTTATAATGTGTGTTGTTCCAGGTGCGATCCCGATGGTAACGGCGACAGTGTACTGTGCGCCTGTGCCGCTGCGGTACGGCGCGCTCGCGGTCTACTGTCTCGGCAGCCTCATAGGCCTTTACAAGGTAACAACTTACCGTTGTACAGTATACTTAAATAATTAAACATCACGAAGATTTGAAGCAAACAGGTAAACCTTAGGTATATACTGAGTTACAGTTAATTTTTAACTGACTTCACAAAAAGGAGGAGGTTCTCAATTCGTCGGAATCTTTTTTTTTTAATTATTTTATGTTCACCGATTACTCGAAGGTGCCTGAACCGATTTGGAAAATTATTTTGTTTGTTCCCAGGTGGTCCCATTTAAATTTTAACGAAATCGGTCGAGCGGTTTATAATATATCGGTTCTTTGTATATTGGAGTTTTGTTGCGCTCGTTATACACAGCATAGTTTCTCTCGTGTAATCACTACGATAAAATTGCGTCCGTCTATAAATATCATCACCCTTTAGGTGATATTTCTTAAACCGGACTTACGTAGTAATTATTATATAATCTGTGACCGGACTGACGAACAATTGATCACTATCTCACCTGATTTTTAACCGACTTTAATAAAGGATGAGGTTCTATGTTCGATTGCATGTTTTTTTTGTGTATGTTCACCGATTACTCGAAGACACCTGAAGGAACCGTTTTGGAAAATCATTTTTTTATTTGAAAGGATTATACTCCACAAGTTAAGAGATAAGATCAGTATCTCCAGAGATATGAAGATAAACACCTCAAACTTAGTACTGAAAATATTTAGCGCGACGTTTGAAGCCGGTTCTTTTAGTTTTTTAAACGATCTTAAATTATGTGTAACGATGTAGTCTAAGGAATCGTACTTGTATGGTAATGGAAGACGGCAATGAGACTAGGCGCGAGGACAACTGACTTTAATCCAATCAATATAGCGCAACTACCGCAGCTACCAGCCTTCTAAGCGGGCTGGTACAGAACGTCGTGTGTGATGTAATCACGTTATCTACCTGGTCTGGGAGTGGAACACGGTATGGGATGGGAATGAAGCGCTGGACAACTGATCCTAATCCGATCCACACAGCGCCGCTATTCTAAGTTCTAACTCTAACGGCCAGTTTCACCGGCAATTTATCTGACAGTTTTTTAACAGCTTTTGTATGGTATTATATGTCAAATAACTATCTGAAACTTAATCAGGAACAGGAAAACTGGCCCTTAACCTGGCATTATTGGTATTGGAGACTAAGTACACCCAAGTATTCTTATAAGAAATAGGGAAAAGCTTGACAAGAATACAAATTCACCGATGATATCATCGGCTCAGACCAAATAAGAAGTCTATTCGGTCTGAGCCGATTATTTCAACTTTTAAAATTTTAAAGCATAGTCATTTATTAATCCTTTCTGCAAGTCTAACCTTCTTTACATAGTATAAAACAAAGTTGCTTCCTGCGACTGTACGTATGGATCTTTTAAACTACGCTACGGATTTTAATGCAGTTTTCATCAATAGATAGAGTGATACAAGAGGAAGGTTTATAACCAGGATTCAACGCGAGCAAAGCCGCGGGACACAGCTAGTTAGAAATAAAAATAACTAATTCTGCACTATGGAACTGCTAAAAAAGGAACTACCATAGGCAAAGCCTAGTCTAACATTTCACAGGATTGTTTCATTAGTTTGTATGTACGTAATTTATTTCAAAATACGTAGAAGTGCACGGCAATGTTACTTCTTTTTCCCTTGGGTATGGTTACATGCCGTTTTCAAACTTTTCCAATATCACCCGAATATTTTACATGATTCGTTTTTTTTCTGGCAATCTTATGTTGTATTTACAAATTTGCTAACATATCATTACCGCAAGCAATGTGTTAATTTGAAACTTTATGTTTTATTGTACTTAGGGCAATTGTCTTAATTAATCTTCTTGATCTGAAGAATGGTTAAATGTAAGGGTTAGAGTAACACTTGTGGAGAACGGCTAGACCAATTTGGCTAACTTTTGTTTTACATGTTCATAATGCCCCAAATACTTTAGTTAAGGCTTTTAATGAAAGAAAAATTGTACGAGTTCTCCAGATAATTCAATATACGAGGCAAACTGGAGTGTTTTTTGTATGAAATTATCTGAAATCTAGACAATTTGTGTATCATATCAGCTCTAGCTGTTACAGAATGTACAAAGTCAATTGAGCAGAGATATTTTCGGTTTCGTTAAACCGTTACGATTACCCACAGACATCGGTATAGGTTAGGTTATACCAGAGCCCTCGGATTATGCTAAGCTACGTTACGGTACCAACTAAATAAAAGCTTTTAATAGAAATGCTGTGCGTTGATTACAGGCGATGCGGGCGTGGTCACCGTGGGAGCGACGGCTGTGCTTTGCTGCACCGTTTTGTATGCGGTTGTTGTTGGCCGGGGCGAGAGCGGCGCGGGTCGGCGGCGGCGACCCGCAGGCTATATTACATGTCTTCTTACAGGTCAGAACATACTCTACACATTACGTAACCATTATGAAACTTACATATTATAAGTATTTATCCAGTTATACAACACTAGCTGTGCCCCGGAGCTTCGCCCGCGTTAAAAAGTATTATATAATGTTAATTCAAGTTGTATACTCATTCAGTCTTTTCGCGTGATATAGTGTCAAACATTAGATATGACCTATCTTCACAAACTGACCATGACTTTTATCTACCTTCCAAGCCCGTTGCATCTAATATCATGGCGGAATTCGGTGAACCGTCAGTGACTTTTATAGCTGATACGTATTATAGCATCTTTGGTTGGTGGTTTCTAATTGATGCACGGCTAAATCTTATAAGTAGTGCCAACTGCCAATAATGCTAGTAGCGATAAAAAAAAATTCAAGATACCCTCAACTCAGCACAACCCTGAGTTAGCGGACTCCTATCTACTTAGTATTAGTCTATTAGTTTCTAGCTTTTTGTTTCGTTGAAGCTCAAACTATTTTAGTAAATATATTTGATGACTAGCAGCCCGCCCCGGCTTCGCACGGGTAGAACAAATGCCTATAAAATTTGCATCAGTTTGTTGCATCGAATATAAAATATGAACATATTTAACAATCATCGTCATATTTCAACCAATTTACACAAAACCTTAACGAATTATGCACCTAAACCTTCCTCATAAACACTCTGGCTATTGGTGAAAACCGCAGGATAATCTGTTCAGTAGCTATTGAGATTATTGCGAACAGACAGAAAGACGCAGTGATGGACTTTGTTTTATAATACTTACGTAGTGATATTGGACGGCCCTTTGGCGTAAAGGATAGTTACCCTGATTCTGACCCGACGGTCGTTGGTTCTAATCCTACCAATGAAAGTTTTATTGATAGTTTTTTTTTGTTTGATAGATGTCTTCATCGAGAGTGTTCTTAGCTTTGATTCATGAAAATTCGTTCAGTCGTTTTAAAACTATGAGCTTTTTTATAGTTAATTGCGCTATGAAATCAACTTTCATAGGTCTGATCAATTCGAAAATCGTCTTCTTCAACGATATTGTAAGAACATGGAACATTGACCTGATGCTGGGACATCTCCTGGACTCTACAGAATACTCAAATCCTCACCAACTTACAGCTCAGATTTTAAATGTCGTGTTTAGAGTCATTGGAATGCTTTTAATGAAAAGATTATACATAGATCAGTCGGGGTGGTTTAAAATATTATATTATTATATATATAGATGAATATTATTTTATACAGTAGATCATATTATTATACTATATTGACTTCAAATTGATCGTGATCGATGGGGATCTACAGCATAGCTAAGCTTATAATAATATCTTCGTAGTAACTATGACCTAATCTGTGGTTTCACTGCAAATATTTTGCGATGCGTGTATGTGAAATTCGTGATATCTTCTAGAGTTTTCATTTGAATTATATACTGTAAGGGACAATTTAAATCTATAATATGTGGCCAAGCTAATTAACGTAATTATTTGGATAAGGATTAATACTATATACGTGAAAATAGCCTTGGAAGTTATGTAATATTTTTTAACAAAAATTTTAAGATTAAAATGGTTACTGTGAGTCAACCTTAAAAGATAGACATATGCTGTCGCGGACTTTTTTGTAGGTCTTATTAAGTTGTATAACTCTTCCATAGAAAATATTCATCTATCTATTTTCAATTGAGCAGCGTTCGTAAGAAACGTGTTTTTTCGACCGTTTTTTGCCGACTTAGGTTGCAAATTAGGTCTCCACGAATGTACCTTTGATTTAAACGGGATAATATATAGCCTATTTTCATTCCGAAAGTCCATTGTATGTATTACTGAAAGAATTTTTTTTAAATCGGTTCAGTAGTTTTTGAGCCAAATCATTACAAACATACAAAAATACAAATGTTCTCTCTTTATAATATTAGTATAGATGATTAATTATTTAGAATCTTCATACTAACTTAGATCGACTGATGTTCACTGTCTAGTCCGTGTCGAGCAAAGTGTCAAAAATGTCGTGCTTTCTACGCGTGTTCCCGATCACGGCAACCCTAAAATAAAACCACTGCGAGCGATGACCATGGGTTTCGAAAAACAGTTTTGCGCAAATTCGTAAAATAACGTATGCACCGGATACCTAGAAGAAATGAGTCATTAGATACATTATTTGATAGTCAAATATATTCTTCAAGGAAGTAGAATTTGTAAGACCGAATGACGGTATTGTATTAATTAGTATGAGGTAATAATTTAATCTTTGATTGCACCTTGTGCGCTGGTTCGAGTCCCGCTGCACGACGAAATTTTAGATTGTATAATAACAATGTACATAAAACATAAGGTGTAGAGAAACATAATATTTAAGGTAAGCCAAGCCTTATTACATATTATAATAAGTATAAAGTTCCGAACAAAGTGCGACACACAGATGGGCAAAACAACAATAAATGAGAGCAGTAATTACCAGAAGTTAATAAACGGGTGGTGGGGCCAGCCGGCGTAGATTAAACGCCCCTACATAAAGCGATTTTCAATGTAACGCGGTGTGAGCGTTCCACCACTTCCACCCTCATCTCACTGGCACTACTGATGTAGTAGGCTGGCAAACCTCTTGCAGTTTCTCTTAAATTGACGTCGGGACAAAAAGTACTCACGTTTTGATAAAGCCTTTCTCGAGATCTTGATAATAAGGGACTTAATTTCGAAAGTTAAGCATACATTCCTCTGGTAATCTGTGATAGCTTTTACTCTTCACAGACTTTATAAAAAGGACGAAGTGTCAGTTTTTTAATTTTAGGCATTTTATTTGTGTTTATCGTATTCAGTTGCTCTATAAATTGTCAACGAATATAATAATTGTTTGTTCATGAGTTAGTTAGGTAGGATATCTCAAAGGTCACACCGCAAACTTGTGACTGAAAAATGAATATGCCTCACGCGGCATATGAAATCAGTTTTTTAGGGTTCCGTAGCCGAATGGCAAAAAACTGAACCCTTATAGATTCGCCATGTCTGTCTGTCTGTCCGTCCGTATGTCACAGCCATTTTATTCCGAACCTATTAGGACCACAGAATTGAAACTTGGTAAGTAGATGTATAAAAGATATATAAAGATAGATATATAAAAGTTAAAGGGGGGGGCATCCCATACATGGAGCTGGAACTGAACTGGGGGGGGGAAGGGGGGCGTCATTTTTTCTCAAAGTCAATCATTTAAAAAGAAGGCATTTAAAGTGGTAAAATGTGTGTGGGGGGACACACATTTTACCACTTTAGACGCGCCTATCTTTTAAATGATTGACTTTGAGAAAAAAGATTTTTGAAAATGATTTTGACTTTGACATAAAATGACGCTTCCCTTCCCCCCCCCCTCCCCCCTCTAACTTCTAAAGTAAGGGAGTGAAAAATCTAGAAAAAATATATTCTGTAGATCTCAATAAAAACTTTCAACGAAAATTAGTTTGAACGAGATACAGTCAGTAGTTGTTGAGATATAGCGACCGCAAGTAAAACTTTGTCTTGTTCATACAAATAATATGAAAAGCAAAGTTATTTTTGTATTGCGAAAAATCATAGTTATAGAATACTTTACTGTGTTTCGGATCCCTACGAGTGCGAGTCTGACTTGCACTTGGCCAGTTTATTTAAAGTTATTTACACGATATTATCAGCATTTGATAGTTCCACTTTAGAAATTGGTAACAATAGAACCGCAAAGATTCGAATTTCCAGCGATTAAGGTATTATTTAGGTACACTATATTGTCAATAAGAAGTGCCCTGCGGCTTCGCCCGCGTTATAAACTTTTTATTTTTTTTTTCGTAAAAACCTCCTACTTCTACCTACATACTACTACTACTTCACCTACATTTTTATAAAACCCGAAAAATCATATTTTCAGAATTTCAATCAAAGATTTTCAGTCTTTTTGAACAAACTATACAAAATACAAATACAAAATTTCTTTATTGACATAATGACATTGAACAATACAATATGAATCATAGGTTCCCGAACTGGCGTTGCTGTGTCTCAGGAGCCAATGGCTTCTCCCATATTTGTGATCACTTAGTTTTATGTCGGTTATATTAAATGCTGACAAAAAATATTGCTGATTACTAACTTTTAGTTTTAATAAGTATTAATTTGTGTGTGCGTGTGTGTGTGTGTGTGTGTGTGTGTGTGTGTGTGTGTGTGTGTGTGTGTGTGTGTGTGTGTGAGTGTGTGTTTGTGTTTATGTGTATGTTTGTGAGGGAGGGTTAAGGATGTATGTAGGTGTGTGTTTCTGTGTGTATGAGTAGAAGTGTATGAATGTGTCTTTATTTGTAAGTCTGTATCTGAGTTTGTGTGTACATATGTACATTTATGTGTAAACAGTTAAACACTAAAAAACTAGCTGAAAGACGGTGAGTGTAAGTTAACAGCAAGCGGCTGCAATCTCCGCCGATGGCAAATATCCAGCGGTTGCAATGGACATTCGTTATTTATCGCCCACTCCTTTATTGGAGCGTAGGGCGTTCTGTACTCTTTCAGCTACGTATTTTATTAAGCTTGAAATTTTAGCCACTAGCATTATTGGGAGTATACTAAACTTGACTACTAACATAAGACTTCAGCCGGTAGGAGTAACAGTTGTTATTTAATAAATTAGGTCGTTTAAAAACTCAAAAAACACACTCCCATGTCTCGTTAGTGTCTGCATGCGAGTTAGTTTCAATAGCAAGTTTGAGACGTTTATCGTCATATCTCTAGAGATTCTGATCATATCTTGATAAAATTTAAATTGGAGGGTTTTTGAAGAAGGAATTTTGAAGATGAATCTTAACTATGAAAAAGAATCATTTAAATCGGTTCACAATTGGCGGAGTATTCAGGTAACGTATTTTACATAATTTACTAACATCATGTAATCGCTTCTTCGTGATATGATACAAATATTTATTGTTTATTAATTCCTCTTTCGTGCGCTGACTTCGGACAATAGTCCTTTATGACACGCAAGTGTCTAATAAAAACAATAATGTGGCTTTAATCATATTAAGCCTACCGAAAATGATTCCTTTTTACAACGTGCACTATTTATAAAGATTCAGTACAGAACAATAAATGCTACAAAAATCTACATCATTTTTATCAAACATTTTACCGCCTCTAAATGAAATATTTTAGTAAATTTCTATGTATATCTAATAAAGTAAAACTCTAAAGCAAAGTCTCAGCTCAGCTCCTAGTGACGTGGTATTGTATTATTTTTAGCGACACATTAAAAACCCGATGACGTCTTATCACTTTTTACAAGCTTTTATTTAACTTGCAATTTATGTATGTATGTATGTATGTATGTATGTATGTATGTATGTATGTATGTATGTATGTATGTATGTATGTATGTATGTATGTATGTATGTATGTATGTATGTATGTATGCATGTATGTATGTATGTCACTATGTATGTCCGGGTGGAATCTTGGAAGCTAAATTAGACCCACTTCCCGATGTCCGATTGGACTCAAATTTGGTGTACTTATGTATCTTCGGTGACAATACAATTATATGGTACCATGGAGCTGGTCTGATGATGGAGACGGAAGGTGGCCACGGCATCTCTGTGATAAAACAACATAACCCCACCGAGTTTGGGCTCCATTGATTTGTCTTGAAGAGAACTTTTCACCTAGATGATATCTAGGGTCTGATGATGAAGCTGGAAGGTGGCCACGGCATCTCTGTGATAAATCAACGTAACTCTATCGAGTTTCGGCTCAATTGATTCGTCTTGAAGATAAATTTTCACCTAGATGATATCCAGGGTCTGATGATGAAGCTGGAAGGTGGCCACGGCATCTCTGTGATAAATCAACGTTTGGGACCTCCGGGAAAACTCCCGGGAAATCCCAATTACTTTATGTGTGCCAACCCTATCTACTGCTACTTAAATATGGAGACAGGAATGGGATGGCACTTGCAGTTCCGGCGTTTTACGGCTGAGGCGTAAGAGCCGGGGAAGAACAGAGAAAGGTCCTCTTCTAGATTAATAGGAAGGTCTGGGTACTTATCTTTTAGTGCGCGGTCCTTTACGCAGAAGTGGACCGGATATATTCTTTTACTCAGGAAATGCAGAATAATAATGCTTGATGTTTATTATAACTTTAACATTGTTTATTGGATATAATATGTTATATATACATTCAACGTATCTCAGCAGCTTTTCATGCTGAGAACACGCGAAACTTAATAATTTCTTATATTCTTATCAAAGCCTTTTGCTTGAAGAAAAAATATGTTACTACTGAAAAATAATGTCAGAATCCCTGACAACTAATTCTACCATCGACATATGAAAACATTAAAATATATCGATGAGAAAATTAAGCTGTCAACAAGGAGTTCGAACATTATAAAATAAGGCGAGGTCGCCACATCACCCCCCCCACGAAGACGAACATCCCCACCAAAAAGGGAGGCCGCCCGTAATCGGAAGGATGAACAAAATTGTCCCATAGTCATTCAGAATCAAACAAATCTGTGATGACCATAGAGGAAGTTGAAATTCGGGACGTCAGGTCAACCAAATTATACAAAATAACAATTTACATTAACTAAAACTCAAATTATCTCGGAACTAAGGATTCACAGATCCAAAACATCCCTAAATTTGACTCGACGTCCAGAACGCGTCGAAACGACAGGATCCAAGGCTGGTGGAGGAGACTCCTTCGAGGCAGGCAATGGAATTAAATTTCCGACCGGAGGAACAGGCACCGTGAGAGGTACGTCCAATGGGTTGCTGCCTGGTTGCACTGAGGTCGATACATGATCATCCTCAGCCTCGAGATGTGCTGGTTTAACTCTGTCCACGCTTACCTCCTGCCTTTTTCCCCCCACATCAATCGTGACGGTTTTTGCCCCTCTACTGAGGACCTTATATGGTCCAGTATAGGGTGGTTGAAGAGAACGTCGGACCGTATCGTCACGTAAAAACACGTGCGTAGTGGTCGACATTTCTTTAAAAGTGAAAACTGAAGGAGACGAATGCCGAGACGCAGGAATTGGTCGAAGATCTGCCACAACCTTACGTAGCTGTGCCAAAAAATCATGCGCACTACTATCACTGGTTGGCAAGGATGGTACCACGAAATCCCCTGGAAGTCTCAAAGGCTCTCCATATAATAACTCGGCAGCAGAACATTTCAAGTCTTCCTTGAGTGCTGTTCTAATACCTAGCAGAACCAGCGGTAAGGCTTTGCTCCATGTCTCTGCATGGCACATTAAAGCAGCCTTAAGCTGTCTGTGTAAACGTTCTACCATCCCATTAGCTTGCGGATGATAACTGGTTGTCCTAATTCGCTTAGTTGCGCAAAACTGTAACAACTCATTAAACAAGGTAGACTCAAACTGTCTGCCTTGGTCAGTAGTGACAACGAGTGGTACACCAAATCGCGAAATCCACCCGTTGACAAAGGTATTTGCTACCTCTTCAGCAGTGATACATGACATCGGCCATGCCTCTGCCCACCTCGTAAATCTATCGATTGCGGTGAGGCAGTACGTAAAACCGTTTGAATGCGGCATCGGTCCGATTATATCTAAATGTACCTGCTGAAAAATAATGTCAGAATCCCTGACAACTAATTCTACCATCGACATATGAAAACATTCAAATATATCGATGAGAAAATTAAGCTGTCAACAAGGAGTTCGAACATTATAAAATAAGGCGAGGTCGCCACAAACGTAACACTACTGAGTTTGGGCTCGATTGATTAGTCTTGAAGAGAACTTGACACCTAGATGATATTTAGCGGCTAGTGATTAAGCTGGAAGGTGGCCACGGCATCTCTGTGATAAACTAACGTTACCCCAGTGAATTTGGGCTCAAATGATTCGTCTTGAGGAGCACTTTACACTTAAATAATAGCCAGGATCTGATGATGAAGCTGTAAGGTGGCCATGGCATTTCTGTTATAAAGCAACATAGCCCCACCGAGTCGATTGATTTTCCTTGAAGAGCACTTTACCCATTAGCACATCAAATATCCGTGGAATATTTTAAAACATCATGCCTTCTCTTAAATACTTAGGTAATAGGTAGGTAGTCGGTATATATACCTACCTACTAAATAATTAAAAATAAATTATAGTAAAAAATATTTTTAAAAACAAGGTTTTATCTGCGACAATGAACTAAAATGTAAAAATAATTCTAGTAAGTATTTGGCGTGTAGGTACTTACCTATATTTTTAAAAGCTTGAGGCACTGAAGTATAGTAATTACCTAGCCTGAAAAACGGGTAGTGCTTCAAGCTTTTAAATATATAGGTAAGTACCTACACGCCAAATACTTACTAGAATTTATTTTTAACATTTTAGTTCATTGTCCCAGCCCAGTAAAAGCTTGTTTTTAAAAATATGTTTTACTTATAATTTATTTCCTGGTTAAACGTCATAGAGTGCTTATACCCTTTACAGAAGACATGCAGCAAGAATGATATTTATAAACATGGCTCATAATTTATATAATGATGACAGATGTTTACTTGATATAATTTTTATTTGGATAATTTAGATGAAGTGAAACTTTTTAGGTGGCGATTTGAGAATTTAGAGCAAAGTTCAGAACGCGTCATATTTTAGCATATTTTGTTACATGATAGCGATAAGAGATGTGAAGGAGAGAAAGAGAAACACTCCTCTTAGGAGAGCTATAAAGCTAAGTTAAGATACTAAGCGATAAAATGTATATATGTGTTAATTTATTTAATCTTTCTCTATATCAAATGTATCATCTCATACCCAAATCTGTCCAGGCGTTTCACTAACTCACATATATAAGTACATAATTAGAATAGAATAGAACAGAAAAACTCTTTATAGAATTCCAGCACAGTTACATATCTTAAAAACTATTCAAAGTCTTGGGTACAAAAATAGGCAGTCTTATCGCTAAAAGCAATCTCTTCCAGGCAACCTTTGGATGGCCAGTATCAACACAAGAGTTGGCTGGTAGTGCAGTATCAGTGTAAACAAAACAATAATTTAGTGTGATGATAGCAGAAAATTATTATAATTCTATGTCTCCTAACAATAACGATACCCTGAGAAAACCGTATTTGCCACACAAGGCAAGGCATTCGTCATTCATTAATCATAATTATTTATTTAATTTGGGTACAATTTACACTTATGAACGTTAGTCATTTCTATTACAAAGAAAATGTATATCCATTACATTACCATAAATTCATAGATTTCACGATTTAACATTAGTTATTAGTCCTTATAATAAATAATAATCCATACAACAAATAGACAAATTGTTAAAAGTACTACATATTACTATTTCATACTATAGAATTATAGAAACTCTTTGTCATAGAAAGATTACATGTTAATATGACTTTAACTATGGTCCATATGTAAAAGTTGAAAGTCACAAGAAAATATAAATATAACAATTAGAATAATCAACATTAAAATCAGAAAATTGGTAGATGTTAATATTGTTAGGTTAATGTTCAAGATAAAAATAATAATAAAATTACAGAATGTACAATTTTATCAAAACAAATTATTTAGTTTTTTGTGCAATCCTTGTCGTGTCATGCTTTTTTGTCATTTACAGTTTTTTTTTTATATCATATAGGCTTAGCGTTCGACCACTATCTCACCTGTTGGTAAGTGTTGATGCGGTCGACGATGGTAGATTACCTAACATTTCTCAAGGCAACTCAATATGAATTAATATATATACTTTAAAATAATTCAATCAAGTGCGGTAAAAACTGCAAATCTTTTTAAAATTATCGTGAATTTGTAACATTATTATTGTTATATAAGTGAACATCGCGAACTCACCGCGTGACCTCACTCCCGAGAAAGAGCGACTGACTCGCTCGTAATCTAGGTAGAGAAAATTCAATAAAGGTACGTGAATTACAGCCGGTATATAGCAATAATAATCTGCAAATCTATTGTAAAATCTAGTAAATCTTTGAAACGGGAACGTACCTAGCATATCCGTTGTAGCTGCAGATCCTGAATATATTAGGAGATATTTGGGCAGGCGCTTGCATTCATACAAATAATAATGGGCGTAATTGTATTCGTGATTTATATATGTTAAAAAAAATGTACACAAAAAAAATCTATTGATCCTGTTTATTAAAAGGATTAAATTAAAAACTGACAACTGAGATTAGAGTTTTAGAAATGTTGAACACGCGGCCTAGGCCTAGAATATTGACTCTCAAGGTCTGTGTTCTGCCGGAACACCGTAAGTTTATGGCGGCAGATTTTCTCCTTGATAGTGGTAAGGTACTTTTTGATAGCAAGTCAGCATGTAAGGTTGTATGGAAACGAGGAGGCTGACAAACTAGCTGGAGATGCCATATCAAATGGTATAGACGTCTTTTTAACACCGGAATATTCCGAAGTCTTCATTAAACACAAGTGGACGATTACTTCAGCTAAGAAGGAATATTTTGATATGGCATCTCTCAGCAAAAGCGTATGGTATTGTACCATACCGTGTGAGCCTCCTCGTATTCCATGGTGGACAAATATTAGGCTTCATCGAAAATTTATTGTTATCGCCCACAGGTTGCGATCCGGACATGTACCTTTAAACAAATTCAATCATCTTATGAGAAAACTGAACAGTCCAGATTGAAATCTATGCGGCAAAGTTGATGATATCTTTCATTTCCTGATGGAATGCTCATGTACCCAAAACCTAAGAATCGATATTTTTGATAATTAACCAACTTGATGTAGGCGGAGGTGAAATATCACCTCCGCCCTGAAATATCAGAGCATTCTATCTGATCCATCGTCAGACGCGGCTAGAATGCTGCTCTATCTATCTGTACACAGGGTGGTTGAAGAGCGTTCGTCTGTTTGGTAATAATTATTTACTTTGTAAGCTAATACGGGGCTGTCATAGCTATATTTAACCAAAAGCCCCTAAATAAAAGTTGATAAAAAAAAATAAGTCAGGCGGAGGCAGAGTCAAAGGCATCAAGTTTCAACTTGATACCTTTCCGCGTTCCTGAGAAAAATACGGTTAGACGAATAGACGGACAGACAGACAGACGGACAACATTACAACAATGTGATCGTATAAGGGTTCCTTTTTCCTTTTTAGGTACGGAACCCTAAAAAGGTGTTGAGTCACCTGGAACAGGTATCTTTCCTTGATTTTCCGATTCACTGATTACTAGTTTCCTTCCCACTTCGACTTCAGAGGAACAAAGCAATTCCCGGTCCCGACTAATCAGGCTCTACCCGACCACTTATCTCACACCGATAAACACTGACTCCTAACAATCACTTGAATGTAGGTTTTATAAACCCTTTTTATAGAAACATAAAAAAAAAACATGTTACCTATATGAGAAATTTTTCTTTTATCTATACTAATATTATAAAGAGAGAACATTTGTATTTTTGTATGTTTGTAATGATTTGGCTCAAAAACTACTAGACCGATTTAAAAAATTCTTTCGTTAATATATAGAAATGAAAATAGGCTATATATTATCCCGCTTAAATCCAAGGTACATCCGTGGAGACCTAATTTGCAACCTAAGTCGACAAAAAAACGGTCGAAAAAACACGTTTCTTTCGAACGCTGCTCAATTGAAAATAGATGGACGAATATTTTTTTATGGAAGAGTTGTACAACTCAATAAGACCTACAAAAAAGTCCGCGACAGCATTATGTCTATCTCTTAAGGTTGACTCACAGTAACCATTTTAATCTTAAATTTTTTGTTAAAAAATATTACATAACTTCCAAGGCTATTTTCAAGTATATAGTATTAATCCTTATCCAAATAATTACGTTAATTAGCTTGGCCACATATTATAGATTAAAATTGTCCTTTACAGTATATAATTCAAATGAAAACTCTAGAAGATATCACGAATTTCACAAACACGCATCAACAGATTAATTAGGTCATAGTTACTACGAAATATTATAAGCTTAGCTATGCTGTAGATCCCCACCGATCACAATAAATTTGAAGTCAATATAGTATAATAATATGATCTATTGTATAAAATAATAATGATCTATATGTATAATAATATAATATTTAAGCCACCCCGACCCGACTGATCTATGTATTAATCTTTTCATTAAAAGAATTCCAATGACTCTAAACACGACATTTAAAATCTGAGCTATCAGTTGGTGAGGATTTGAGTATTCTATAGAGTCCAGGAGATGTCCCAGCATCAGGTCAATGCTTCCATGTTCTTACAATATCGTTGAAGAAGAAGATTTTCGAATTGATCAGACCTATGAAAGTTGATTTCATAGCGCAATTAACTAGAAAAAAGCTCATAGTTTTATAACAATAGAACGAATTTTCATGAATCAAAGCATGAATCAAAAGATGAAGACATCAAACAAGAAAAACCTATCAATAATAAAATCAAAATCGGTTCATCCGGTTGGGTGCTAAGATGCTACAGACAGACACACAGATACACACGTTAAACGTATAATACCCCTACTTTTTGCTTCGGGGAACGCCGTAAGGTGACGGCGGCAGATGTTCTCCTTGAAGGTAAGCTACTTTTCAACCGAATTACAAAAAGAAGGAGGTTCTCAATTCGTCTGTAGGTATGTTTTTTTTTTTCTTTTTTGTGTGTAATTTACGCGATTACTCCGTAAATTGTGAACCAATTCGAATGATTATTTTTGTATTCGGTAGGGTACGTTTCCGAGGTGGTTCCGTTGTAATTTCATCGAGATTTGATAAGTATCTCCAGAGATATGACGATAAACGTCTCAAACTTGCTACTGAAATTGACTCGCGGGGCATTGAAGTCGGTTGTTATAGTTTTTAAACTATCTTAATTATTGGTAGATTTAATGATCCCACTACCACTGTACGAAAACCCATGATTCATGAATGCACATAAAACTTTCATTGGTAGGTATATAGCTAGGATTAGAACCAACGACCGTCGGGTCAGAATCAGTGTAACTATCCTTTACGCCAAAGGGCCGTCCAATATCACTACGTAAGTATCATAAAACAAATTCCATCACTGCGTCTGTCTGTCTGTCTGTCTGTTCGCAATAATCTCAATAGCTACTGAACGGATTATCATGCGGTTTTCACCAATAGCCAGAGTGTTTATGAAGAAGGTTTAGGTGCATAATTCGTTAAGGTTTTGTGTAAATTGGTTGAAATATGACGATGATTGTTATATATGTTAATATTTTATATTCGATGCAACAAACTGATGCAAATTTTGTAGGCATATATGTTCTACCCGTGCGAAGCCGGGGCGGGCTGCTAGTTTATTATATGCTGCAATTTTTGCTTGCGTAGTTGCGTTTGAAAAATAGTATGATGGTTAAATGGGCACAATTAGTTAGATAACATGTGTTAAGGTTATAATTGCCTAGTTGTAAATATCTACCCGGATATCTCATCAGTTTCCATCGGAATGCGAGCCGCGTAAAATGAATCCCTTGTCACGACGACAACGGCTATGCTTTGTACGGGGACACAAAGACACGGCACGAGTTGGCCTGCTGCCAAATAATGCTGTGACCTCCAGTGAGTCCTAAAGGGCAGTTACGAAACACCACGTAATATCATCAAATTACTAAACTTGACATCCCCTTGCTAATGTTGATTGATATTGCCGAATAAAAATAGTTTAGGTTTTTATTACTTTTTGATGTTACGAGATAAGAATTCTCGATCGTTTTATCATCATCATCATCATCCCGTACTAAGCCCACAATTGTATATTGCGTAGTTATAAAATAAAGTATTGCCATTGCATTCCAATTTCTTAACAGCCATTTTGCGAGATAATCGCTCCACATAGTCTAGTCACCTAGTCTAGTCCTAGTCGTGTAGTCCTGTTTTCTACTTTTTCCTTCCAATAGTAATACATTTTAAATGCGATTATTGTTATCCTTTGGTATGCTGGGATTCCAGACACAATGAAAATTCTATTCTGCTTCGAGTGGATCCACGTTTCGGCACACAAAAGTTTAAACAACAAAAAATGTTTTAGTACCTATCGATTATCCCAAATTTTGAGTATTAAATGATTTTTGAATATAGGTGTAATAGGGTTGTACAAAAAGTTTTAATAGGGTTTGTAAAAATATGCGTCCCGGGATTCCGGGCGGGCTCTTGGAGGATAACTAATGGTTCCACCCCTCACTCGGTATAGTCATTCTTGGGGATCAACATGCTGCGCGGAAACCCTTTGTGCTGACCCTTGCCTTCGATCGATCCGCAACGATCACGGTTTGCACTTTATAACAACGTTGAATTAATGAAATGAGTAGGCAAATGTTATTTATTGAAACTACACATCTTGGTACAAGGAAGTAGCGAAAAAATTTAAGGCTCTCTGATTTTCTACTGAACTAAGTGTTTGGGGAATTAGGTATCATTATTCAGATTTAGACACATATTTCATCAGATATTATAGATACTATATTGGGGGTTCAAAATTAATTGGTTATTGATATGATATGAAGCAATAAGGCTGAGTTGCACCATCTTTGACCCTAACTATAACTATAACCGTTTTTTTGTATGGAGCTTGACTGATTTTAGACGTTTGTTATAGTTAAAGTAAGATGGTGCAATCCAGCCTAAGAGTTATTAAGAAAGATTACACAATTATATGCATGATAAATAGTTCGCGTGATATGATGAAACGTTATGAATGAAATGTAAATATTCAAAGCCCTTTCTCAGTTTTGACTTGCTACTAAAAAGTAGCTTACCACTATCACGATGAAAATCTGCCGCCATAACCTTACGGTGTTCCGGTAGCACATAGCTCTTGAGAGTCAGAGTATACCAGGCCTAGCGTGTTCACCATCTTCGACTAAATCAGAAAATATCTGATATAAAAAAAACCAAAATCAATTCGTTCAGTAGAGAAACAAACAAACATGCATTACATAAGAACACACTGGGTCTTGTAATATTTTGTAGGTTTATGGGTAATAATACCTATTCGTATGTACTTAGTAAATCAAAACTTACTATCCATCGAGTGTATTATCTAAGCCACTTATTTATAAGATAACCATTAAATTAAATACTACCAACCACTATTTGTAGTAGGTACTGGTACAATATACACAACTAGCCGTTTTGTTTGTATAATGGTTTGTTACTCAATTACAGCACCGATACATAATGGGATTATAAGCGTAAGCTCATTATGAGGGTAGTTAGTAGAAATGAGTCGTGATACTCGTGAGGCTTCTGCGTGTATTTCTTTACGTCTAACTTGCTACCATAAAGTATCTTACCACCGTCTAGGTGAAAATCTGCCGCCATAACCTTACGGTGTTCCGGCAGCACTCAGCCCTTGAGAGTCACAGTATTCTAGGCTTCACGTGGTCACCATCTTCGACCACACCATCGCTTACCACCAGGCGAGATAGTGGTCGGACGCTAGCATATAAGATATAAAAAAAACTGTATAAGGTCTTGGCATGGTGTCATAATCTTAAAAGTCTTCTTGATGATGTCCATGGTTCCACTCGCACTTGGCCGGTTTTTGGAGAGCTGTAATCACAATACTTTTTGAGGTCTAGATCTGCACCTTTAAAAAATAAAGACGGCCAGACAGACAGACAGAGGGACACGAAGGGTTCCTTATAGTTCAGCGGAACCCTATTAAATAATAATAATTATCAAAACCTAATAAAACATTTTAATAAAAATCCAATTCATAAAAAACCAGATATTGTTAAGGTAAATAAGATGTAAATTGAGGTGGCTAAAAGAACGTGAAACTTGTGTGTTCTGAACCAGTTCTTTATATCTATGACATCACTAAGCCAAGCTGCTTGTTTAGGTACCTATATAAAAAACTTAAAATAAAATACACATATAAACTATTTATTGACGTATATATATTTGGAAACCAGTGCATGATTTTGACAGAATTTTGTTGCGGAATGACTGGTATTGCACCTTTTGGACTGTAAAAAAAATGTTTACCTACCTATCTGCATAGGCGTCTGCGTTAGGGATTAGGTAGGTACGAACGCTGCGAAGATCGGGCTTATTGTCGTGAGTTCAAGATTCACCTGCAGTTAATCAAATAATTAATTTAACATCTCCTTGACTGCCTGCATGTTCATTGCTGGAAAAACACCACACATCATTAAATTCGATCTTCCTCTTCAACCTGTGATGGGAGGAGAATATTAACCTTACTTCGTTAGTAGCATAGAAATAGGAATAATAAGGTATATTATTCCTATTTCTGTGGTTAGTAGGCTAATATTGATCCCTGGGTGATGTTAAATGGGTAATCACAGACAGGCTTCGGCCGTGGCATTAACCATCCACAGTCTTCCACAGAACAGATAATTATTTGAATTTTGAAATTTGCATAGTGGTAGGACACTATCTTGTGTCCGCATGGCCAGCTACCACCCTCAAGTTAGAAAATCTGTCGCCAAACATCTAATGTGTTCATGCAGCTATCCTTGAGCTAATGTTTGGCGACAGACTTTCCAACTTGAAGGTAGGTAAGCGTGCGGGGTCCACCATGTGGGGTTGGAAGTTTCTTAACGATGTTTTCCTTCACCGGAGGGCCACTGTGAGATGTGCACATATTTTTTTCTATAGAAAATCCATTGGTGCACGGTTGGAATTGAACTGGGAGAATGGTCGGCGTCTACGCCAGACGTAGCGGCGTCGAAGCCGATCTTTTTCCTACTGCGCCACTGGGCCCTCAGTAGTATATGCATATCTGTACTGAATAAAAAAGGGTGAATTACAGGACGCGGTGTCGTTGGGCGGCGGCGTGATCGGCGCGATGCACATACCGGAGAAGTGGTTCCCGGGCACGGTGGACCGCTGCCTTAACTCTCACAACATCATGCACGTGTTGGTCGTGCTGGCCGTCTACTCCATGCACCAGGTACGACCTACCTCACCTACTATTTCATTTATACACAACTAGCTGGGCCCTGCGGTTTCGCCCGCGTTAAAAACTATGTGAAAAGTCAACGATTATCATGATTTTTTTAATAAAAAGTAGCCCATGTTCATCCTCATGCTATAAAGTAACTCCTTGTTAAATTTCAGTAAGATCGTCCTTTTAGGCGTGATTAGGTAACAAACAGATAGAGTGACAGACTTACAGACGTTTTTATAATATGTATTATACTTAGTCTGGATACCCACTTTCACTAAACTTAAGAATCGCCTACGATTTTCAAAATATTTAAAAATACATTCGAACAGAATCTCAAACTATAATTTGCAGATCTGTTATACGAGTAGTATATTATAGTCGAGTATGTTAACAGTCTGCTGATTTCATAAATTACTTGTATCCGTCTAGCAGGTGAATCAGACCACGATATGCTATCCATATCGATAAAAAAATATATAGAGTACTTATATCAATTTGTCATTTTAGTTTTGTAGCAAAATCATAACTCGGTCGTTGACCTTATTGCAGGTATGTTTCATCGTAATGTCATTCTTAAATAGGTAAATGGGTACATCATAAAGCGCGCGTCAATGAACTGGGATGGTGATAGCATTTTGTAAAAATTCGTTTAATTTTTAATCACTTTCAAAAATCTCACATGCTCTGTAATTTCACTGGATATTTTGCCATTAAACCGATAAACATTCCTATTTCATGGCTAAATTAATTGGCAATGTGGTGGTATATAGCAGAAGTCCTTCGACTAGAATAAAAAAACACTGGTGTCGATATGTAGTACGATTATAAAAAGCGGTAGCCCTCCTAAGCTCGTCACTTAACTAGTTTACCATTGCTCACCCAATTTATTAAAGGATCTTACCTAAATCCTCGTGCAAGTTTCAATGTCGGTTATGTATATGGGTTAAACTGTTTGGACATATAAGCTCGATAGATTATAATAAGCCAGTAATTATATCACCCACGTATTATTTCGTGTTAATATTTAGTGATGGCTGGCCTGAGCCTGAGTCAAGCATATGCTTGACTCAGGCCAGTTTTTAGACCGCCATGTGTATTTCAACTTAGTAAATGTTCTAATGATTAGTTGGTACGTTTCCAGGTGACGACGCGCGACCTGGAGTGGATGTCTCGCGTGGACTGCCGCGCCCCGCTACGTCACCTATGACGTCACACGTCAATTCTCGCTACACGCTTACACTTCTGTTATGAACTACTAATGTGATATGCCCGCGCTGCCCAAACAAGAAATGTGACGAATTCATCGGAGAAGTCACGTCAGTTCTACTTTTCCAGAAAATGTTCGTCTACCTCCACAGTAGTCTTCGTAGGTGTATCACACATTTAGTTATATGCTAGATACTACTCTCTTGTCCGCACCTTACTGCTAAGGTTCCCACTCCTCTAGACGTAGACAAATTAATAGCAGACTTTGTGTAAAATACAAGTCCTACCTGAATATAATACGAATATTTGAAAATAAGGAAACTGACACACTCGCTAATGTGTGCTAAATCAAGGAATTACCTGACCTGGAAAAGCCACTTAGTGTAAAATGTCAACAAGTTAATAAAGCAGATAAAGTGATAAATATAATTGTGACTAAGACGCATATGCGTTTGATTAAAGGGTTTGTAAACAATTCGACGAGGGCTTAAAGATAAGACGTGAAGTCGTATTAAATTTCAGGTCGTTATTTAATAGGCAGGGCCGTTACCGCCACTTTATCAATCGTCACGAACAGAGATAGGAGGTGGCATAATATTCAATGACTAGGTAATCTCACTCATGCGTTTCCAAATACGTATGACAAACATATCTTCAGAGTTCAGAAGCACCGTTCTCGAATGGATGCGCATAAAGTTCAAACGTTAACTAGTCAAATTTTAATATATAAATATAGATAAGCACGAATCTTATTTTTATGGAAAGCTAAACATTTTGTGACGAGCTGGCGTTTTGAACTCTTACATAGTTCACTGAAGTGTTTCCATTGTATGGTTAGTAGTTTCTCGTTAGCCGCCGCGGCTGTCGAGTCGTCGACATCAGCGCGCTTTGTGATTTTCGGATACTTTGTAATTAAACTTGGAGTAATATGCATAGATAATTATTTTAAGTACTCATAATAATGTATTAAATAAGGCGTAATTAGGGCGACGCGTTTAACTGAATTGTGACGAATCTAAATAAGTTGTTGCGTATTTGACAAGACAATATGACGGCCTACAGAGGGACGGTGCGTTGCGGTGTCGCATCATCGCATCACGCGTGTCGTCGCCACGCTTCTGGAGTTCATTCGTCTTATTTAGTTTTATCTTATGATTATAGACCCACTTACAATAACTAGATCGTTAAAATTTTAGATAGAACTCATTTAATTAATAGTTGAAGTGATTAGTGAGATAAGTTATCGAATTAGACACGTTAAACCAAATAAAATTTTGAATCTTTGTAGGCTTGTAATTATTACATTGATAGTTAATAAATAATTTTGTAGCGAAACGGTGATGGAAAAACAAAAATAATCATATAACATTTGCACGATATTTTAGGTACATTTTATTACCTATCTATATAATAAATTAGATGTTCATTTATCTTAACTTACATGCCTACATAAACAATATCAAATCTTTAAGCTGATTAGATGCATTCATTTAACATCACGATTAGAGGCGTAATGCGTGGCTATTATAGTAACTAAGTACCTAAGTATCTTATAATTTTTCCGTGATTTTAAATTATTGTATATCTAAAAACCAGATAATATTATTTAGTTATAAAATTTGGGACTTTTAGGAATAAACGTAAATTTAACAACAAGGTTAAATTTGTAAAATTTTGTAGAACCTAAGTTATTTGTTACTAAGTACGTAACAGTACCAATGTTATACTTTATAATGTTAATTATGTTTTATTCTCTTGATGTTGTGTACTTTTTCGCTAGCTACGCTAAAGCAATCGCGTGTAAAATAATGCATTTCTGTAATTTACGATACAAACTCGAATCTAGCATTATTATTAAAAAATGTGTTGATGATCTCCGCTAGTCATTCTACTAGAGAAATATTCCTAAGCTAGTGTTACCGTAGATTGCGTAGTTAGATAGTTAACAAGCAATAATTAGAAGACGATTTGTTACAAACTTTGACAAAAGTAGTTAAACGTTAAAATTACGACAAAATATTTTACACGGAATAAACGGTTCAGTATTGATACGTCTTTTTGATGGCTCATATATTCTACTTTTGTCAAAATTCTGTTGTTTATGATATTGATTACTTTTAGTAGTATTATAGGTTAATTCAAATGTACATTAGGTTATTTTAATAATCGCGATCTCGAATCTACGAGAAATCTGCCTCCGTGTGAGATCTAGAACCATGTAGGTAGCGGCACACCCCGTAAATCTGCGAGAAATCTGCCTCCGTGTGAGATCTAGAACCATGTAGGTAGCGGCACACCTCGTAAATCTGCGAGAAATCTGCCTCCGTGTGAGATCTAGATCCATGTATGTAGCGGCACACCTCGTAAATCTGCGAGAAATCTGCCTCCGTGTGAGATCTAGAACTATGTAGGTAGCGGCACACCTCGTAAATCCTACATAGTTATTTCATTTTATTTTATATGAGTATACGTTATGATTTATTTTTCTTATTGCGTTATAAATATAAAAAATCATATGACTTTATTTATATCCTTATTTAAGTTTTGAAATGTAGTTGTCTTTGTTCTGAAGACAGTGTGGTTTTTTCGCAGAATTCTTATTTAATTTCTTAATTTGGCGAGCTTGCGGCGTGTACATACTATGTTTTTACTAGTAAATAAAAAACTGGCGCAAATTCGCCGCATTTTCTCTAATTCGAAGCTAGAACGCCGCGTTTTATTTTTTCAAAATACGTAGTGTTAGTACTGGAAAAATTAGGAGGTCTTGCATTAAAAAGACATCGCCAACTGACGTAGTATGAATAGCGTAAAATGCTTATTATCGAGCACATCTTTTACTTTTGAGATACCAAGTTACTTAGCTGTTCTAAAGATCAAGGTTTTTTATATCTTACAGGTTAGCGTTTGACCACTATCTGGCCTGGTGGTAAGCGATGATGTGATCGACGATAGTGAACACAAATTTAAAAACATAGGTATTGTCTGAAATATACTGGTTGAATTTGAAAAAAAACACACCTGTATTATTATACCATTCGATTGTGTCGCTAATGAGAAACGAATTATGGGAAGTAATGACATACGGCAAACTTAAGGAAAACGTAGGATTTTAATAAACGGTTTAAAATTTAATGTTAATGTCTATTAATCATACCTTCATTACCTGTACCTTGTGCAAAATTATTCTCAATATAATTTTAACACACGCCCGCAGCGCCGTCATCTTCACAACATTATGTTCTAATTTCATACTTTTATTATCTCTTTAAAAAGGTAAAAGTTAAAGGACACAGTAACCGAATCCTTACCCTTAGATTATTTTCTCTGGGGGGTATGTAAATAACAAAATCTACAAAGGCATGTATAATGCAATTGATGACTTGCAACAATCTTTGGAAAATATTCTTAATGGAATTAATAATATTGTAATACTGATTGCAGTACAATCCTTGAGACGATAAATCCAGCTATGTATTGAGACTAATTTTATGGCCATCATTTTGAACATTAATCATTTTGACAATTAATCAGTTAAAGATTAATAGGTAGTAGGTAACGTGAGAAAAGTAATACAGTATTTTGTTAAAAATTTGCTCTTTCCATAAGTTTCCCGTATGTCATTACTTCCCATAATTCGTTCCTAATAAGCGACACTATCGAATGGTTTTACAGGATGTGTTTTTCTTTTTCAAAATCAACGGATTCGATGGCTAGAAATATTGATTTTTCAAATATCCAATGATACAGTTTTAGTTTTCATCAAAATCGGACCTGAGATTCCTTTGAGCATTTTTCGCTATTATACTTTCTGATTTGGCCATCCAGGCCTACTTCAGAAATTCACCTGTATATCTAAATATCTCCTCTGACCAAAATCGCAAAGTGGTGAGGTACACGTGAAACATAGGTATTGTGTTTGTTTGTGTTTTAAAAGTTTTTGTTTTCAAGTAATACTGATAAAACTCTAAGGCTGAGTTGCACCATCTGACTTTAACCGTAACTTTAACTATTAACCGGTGTTTTTATATGGATTTTGACAGATTTTTGACATTTGTTATAGTTAAGTATTATTAAGTAAGATGGTGCAACTCAGCCTAACAGTAACTACGTATAGGTTGTAATTAATATTACGATACCTTTAAGTAGGAATTATTATTTTTCTTAAATGCACTCGATCAGAGCAGCAATGTTGTATCATTATTTAATACATATTAGGCAAACTATATTAAATGCGTAATATTTGGGTTATAAGTCTGCGGGTAATTTCATGTTTTAAATATATAAAATTTCTTTATAAATTTTTTCTACTCTTTAGCAAAAAAGTATGTTTTTCAAATTTGTATAAGTACGCATTTTTTGCACATGACTCTTTTATCTATCAGAAGCACGATATGTACAAATGTATTTTTATGGAACAGACTTATAGGAAGACAAAATAATGACTTAGTGATATAAAAAATGTGTTAAAGCAATATAGGTACGAACAGTATTTTTTTGTATCATCGTTACCTGGGTGTCGCGAGCGCAACTAATCATGCAATTAGGACAATTTATTGATCAAACTTTTCAAACTGTAGACATTGAAGAGATTATTAAAGTTTATTTGAATCCAATTGCTTCTTTCATTTCTACTTTACGCCTTCATCCAGACAGATGACGACGGGAATGGTAAAATAACGATGTCTTACCTTTCCCATCGTCATTCTTTCCGCATGTCTCTGCTAGGTATCTTAGTTTTGAAATAAGGTTATTTAAAAAAATAAAATAAAATATGATTGAGATACCAACTAAAATTATAATTAATTTAATCTTAGTTTTTTTTTTATATCGTATAGGCCAGCGTTTGACCGCTATCTTACCTTGGTTGGTAAGTGATGATGCGGTCTAGAATGGTAGCACGCTAGGCCTAGGCTTAGCGTGCTACAATTCCCACCATTCTAGATCCCACATTACCCATTCTAGAATGGGAACTGGGTCTCAAGGACTGCTGCCGGAACACATTAGATGTTTGGTGGCAGATTTTCAAATTTGAGGGTGGTAGCTGTCCAGGCGGACACTAGACAGTGTCCTACCACCATGCAAACCATCGTTTCTACATAATTGGAGGAAAAATGAATGAAAGGGTCTAAACCATGACTACCGTTTAAGTACTTTCTATTATAAAAATCGTTTTAACGTGTTAGGCTCAGACCAATGTTAAAAGAAGTTAGAAGGCAAGGCATTAAGTCAGAAGGCATAATGACCTATCTAGTATCTAGTAGAATGTATCATATAAATATTGGATATTGAATTCCCGATGTGGGTAGACTGACATTAACAACAGTTGCAATGTGACATAACATCATTATGATATAGTCAGCATCAATAAATTATTTTTGATAGATACTGATTCTGGTAACAAGCGCTGTACCAGGCCTCCCTCACTCGCCCAATAGCTACAGCGTTTTATATCTAAACTTTCGACCAACGCCGGAGCTGCAGTATCGCCAGTTGCTTGTAGATTTTTTTTCTATATTGCTCATTTGACGGATGTCAAACGAAATCGGGAGACAAGACACTATCATATGAGGAAAGGTAATCATTTAATTACATGTAAAAAACAAGAATCAAATGTAGATTAAAAGATTAGCACCTAGCTCAATTGTTTTCATTGTTATCGTGAATAATAAGCATTTTTGTGAGGCAAATAAAAGGCATTCAAAACTCTTTTTATGTACATGTATTTCATTGAGTCAACCCTTCACTAATACACATCGTATCGGGCGCGCGCCGGTACATAGCGCGCTGAACTAAGTAATAAGAACGCTAGGTCCAGCTATTATATAATCTGTGGCTGTACAGTGATGCGCAAAATTCTGACCATTCATAGTGTTGTGTGCCGCAGTTTGAGTTATAGTCAGACATCATCGCTTACTATCAGATCAGCCGACTGTCTTGCTTGTCCTGATACCGTATTATAGTTTATTTACATTATATTACAACAAGACCGCTTCTTTCGTATCTTCTGTCTGCCTTGCGCCTAAAAAATAAATATAATAATTAATAATGCAAAAACTATACTAATTACTACATAATATTACATAATGTTGTTATGTGGTATCGGTTCAAGATATCAGTTTTCAATACGGAAGAATCCCGCTAAACAAACAAATCCACATTCGGCACAAATAAGTTAATTATGATAATCCCAGTCAAAGGTTATAAAAACTTATTTCATAAAAGGTTTTGAATGGTTAAACCACAGACCTAGGATTCACTAAACGTAGTTAATCTTAGGTCTGTGTTATAGACAACTAGCTGTGCCCCGCGGCTTCGCCCGCGTTAAAATGTATCTTATGGCTTTATCGTATTTATAATATACAATTTCAGTAAGATCGGGTCGTCCGTTTAGGCACAGTTTTATAATTGTAAAACTGTGGTTTAGGCGTGTTTATGTAACAATCTTCTTGCTGACTATAATTTTTTTTCAATTTCTGTGAATGCAGCTTAAGATTTAATCAAAGATAATAGACAGCCTCCTTAGAACGTTTGCATATAGCTACAACGGAAGAGAATGAAGAGATGTGGCCTATGGGACCCATCTCAAAGATCCACCTGTATTTCCGTTTAGTCGTTTACTGATAACGTTTCGAACTATTCTAATATTTTAGCACAGATATTTGCAATTAAAGTTATTAAAGGTTGTTGCAATTTAGGTTTACATTAATAAAAGAAATTCTTAAATAATAGACGTTTATGTTATTTTAGTTCTTTAACTGTTTTTACTATGAAATAACTTCTAAATGGCCTTATGTATCGCTTGCTCGGTTTTGCTAGCTTACCTAAAGAGCTGAAAAAAATGTGACACTAAACTTTACTATGTTTTAAAATGGTACAGCATTGTGTAGCAATAAACGCCTTGAAAAAAATAACGATGTATAAAAGTATTGTTGTAAATTACAGAATTACTATTCCAACCCGTCTTGGGTTGAAATAGGTGTGCTGGATTGGTCTGAAGTCAGTTGTCCAGTTTTTTCCATTTTCAGACAGGCTCGAGTACATCTGAGACCGCAGGTTCACACACGGCAGCTATAATGTATGCAATGCACATTAAATCCCGGAATGTAGTTATAGTCTTAAAGTATCACACAGCAGCAGGTGATGTAATGCCTCTTTCCCTTTATTACTTATATATATTTACATATTATTATATATTATATTGGTATACGTCTCGACTATAATGCATAAAAAAATTAAGAAAAAGCTTTAAAGCTGTCGTGTGGTGTGTGGTATCCTGGCAATATTTATAGAAAGACGTATTGAGATGAATTGAAATATATAGTGCTATAATATACAGTAGCTGCCGTGATATCAAGTGAAGTGGCGTCAAGTCTTTGTAAGTCCAGAATAAATAAACAAGAATGTATAATAGAGGTACGGTCTACAAAATATTGACTGCAGGAGAGTTTGGGCCAGACCCGGGTAGGCCTGTATTATCACAAGCAAGTTATTATCTATTTTCTGTGCACCTGTATGTTATCTTGGGCACCTGTATCGAATTTAACATTTCGAAGTGTTCTTAGTATATATTCATTCACAGGCCACAAAGCACAAAAATAATGACTTTAAAAATTGTTTCAAAATCTTATATATATCTATATATATAATATATATATATATCTTTAAAGAAATATATAGTAAAATGATGTGACGTGCTATGAGTCTACCCGTTTTAGTTAGAACCATGCAGCATGTCCGTCAATTGTAACCTCACATTAACATTTAACCGAATCACTGAGGATATAATTGACGCAAGACAAGACCCGCATAAAGAGTTAATACGTTTGTTATCGGTACCTTCATTTAGTAAGATAGTAAAATATTATGTTACTTAAAGCAACTTTAAGTCGCTGTTTAACTATGTAAAAACATATCTTATAGAAACAAATTTGAAACAATCCACTACCAACTATTTTAAACAATTATATTTTGCCTTTCTTGAGACATAATCCACCCATCTTATTGTCCGAGTGAGCGAAGCGTCTCAGTTTCGAGATTGGCTAAAAATGCTTTTGTCCGTCTGTCAATCAGTTTGTCTGTTCTCGCCTACTTGATTTATTTAAAAAATTGGCGATCGCGTATTTTTAATTTGGAAGAAGGGGAAACAGTAGAAGCTTGCGGTAGCGTTATTATTATACTCTTTATTCAATTCACATCACGGGCTGCAAATCGCCCGGTCCTTTGGAAGGCATTGACGGAGCCGAAGCCAACGTCAAGAGGCCCTTTACAATATTAAATTAAATAAAAATATGATTTGTGGATGGAGACATGAAAAACTATAAAAAGATGGTACTATAATTTATTATGGCTATGAATGTGTGCTGCTTGATGACTGTTTTCTGGTCTATGGGATGAGGTACGGCACCCGCCAATTATGCCTCATTTCAAAATATTAAGGCGAGTGGTGACTAGCTATACACTGAATGGACCCCCCATAAAGGCGGACCGTTATGTCGGCGCCGAGGGGCAACATTGGCGTGGATAGCTAAGGGTGTTGAGAGGTGTGCTGCACTTTCACTAAACGCTACTAGCGGCTTTATGCCTTTAACACTTCCACCCTGGAGCTTTGGTCTTAGCTCTTGCGATTCCCACCACCGGCCGGCCGGTCAAGGCAAGCCGGGGGTCAGAGGGTCTCATTTAGCCCTCACGGGATAGGGGTCCGCGGTGTCGCCACTCACCGTCGGCTCGCCACAAAGCCGCCCCTGCGGGATTATTATTATTATTATTATTTTATTCAGACGGATTTTAATCAAATTTAAGAGGCACATTAAACACAAGATATTGAGAAAAAATCTAAAAATGGGGAGTGGAGGTGGGAAAGGGGGGAATGTTTGCTGTAGCGTTATATATCCCCCAATAAAAAAACGCGAAAAATCAAGAAACTTGTGTGCCAATTTTTGTCAAAAGCGGTTGAAAAATGCGACATGCAGGCGAGAACAGACAAACATCCGGACAAAAGCATTTTTGGCCAATTTCGAAACTGATACGGTTCGCTCGCTCGGTCAATAAGAATGCCCTAATTTAAAAATTAAAAATAATGTAATGTAATTAGACTCCCTAACTAAACTTGGGATCAAAGTCGGCCACATAGAGCCACGTGTCTGTAGGGTTCTTTTCTTTTTATTAGGGTTCCGTTGTAAGTAAAAGGAACCCCGAACCCCTATAAATTCATCATCGCCTGTCTGTCCGTCCGTCTTATCCTTCTATAATTTCTTCAGTAGTAAACGAAAGTGTGTTAATTTTTTAATTGAAATGGCAAGGTGTCCAATGAAATTACAGGGCATGTGAGACTCAACATCTTTATGTCTCAAGGTAACAGGCGCAGTGCAGCGACATGCAAAATTCTGGCAGTCCAGAATTTTGCATGCCGCTGTATCTGTAATAGGACGACATCATCGCTTACCATCAGGCGAGCGTCGTGCTTGTCATGTAACTTTTTACCATAAAAAAAAGTGTATTACAAAACATTTAGAGCAATGGTTGGTTTAGTAGATAAAGTTATGAACTTTAAATACAAATATATATATATATATATATATATATATATATATATATATATACTAAATTCATACCTATGTCAAGGGTTTAGTATTTTTTATATACCTTATTGAAAACGAGCCGCTAAAGTAACTCTTCGCAGCAAGATTACGGTTTGTCCGGTATTTACCCGTAGGGAAAACCAATATCAGTGTTTCTCCTCTGCGGCAAAAAAAACACGTCAAAAACCACATTCGAGTCAAAAATGATTAAGAGTTTTGGATAAAACATTATTCGCTCATTCGGTGCAACAATGACGTAATTACACTGTGTTAAAAATTGTAATTACGTCATTGTTGCACCGAATGAGCGTTATACAGGATGTCCCATGCAACCTGTAGCAGCGAAGATCTCAGGTCTAGGGTCTAGGTCTACCAATACCTATCGATTGGACCCCAATGTATGTTCCGCGATTCTTTTTAGTCTTCGAGATATGAAATGTTTTGTTTTATTTTCAGTATTTTTATAGTTTTGGACGGCTTTAGCTATAACATTTTCTGTTAAGTGATTATTTAAGCTTTTCTTTATTAGTAATATGGCTAGGAGGTGTGTCTGTCTTTAAAAACAATAAACACTAAAATTATATCTTGCACTATGCACTAGTAGCTCAGAATTTAAATATCAAATTAAAATTTCTGATTGAAAGAAATATTTACTTGATTCCAACTCGAAAAAAAAAACTTAACCCTGACTGAATAACTTCCTGATAATTTTAAAAACTGAATGGGTTTCTTAGCTCTCAAAATAACACAAAAAAGTTGGTACTTGATACGGAACTTTTATGCGAAAACGGTGTTTGAAGTTGATAGTACAATCGAAAATAGTAAAATTTATTTCATGCATTTGAAATGACTTTTCTCACATTTTTAGGGTTCCGTACCTCAAAAAAAATTAAAGGGTGCCTCCATACATACATAGTTTAAATCTATGGGATTCGGGAACTTAGGAGGCCAGGCGATTAGTGCATTAGTGGACTCGCACTCGTAAGGTTCCGTACCACACTATAATAACTTAAAAGCCCTAGCCTTCCGAGATTTGCGTGAGAGTCGGTGCCGTCTGTGCATTGAGGCAGGTGGTAGGCAGTAGGCACTTTGAAAATGTATTGTGAAAACAGCATAAATATTCTATATATTATATTATAAATATTATTTCCTATGATTATTTCTATACTAGCTGCGCCCCGCGGCTTCGCCTACGTTAAAATGTCATTAATTATTTGTTCTATTCTCCACATTGGTTAGCCCTGTGAAAAATTTCAGCTTAATTGGCCAAGTCATTTGACCGTGAAGAGCTTACATAGAAACAAATATGCAAACTGACTTTCGCATTTATAAAAGATAGATTATTGGTGTTTATTTATTTGCCAATACAATAATACATCGAATAAATAATATGGAACAGCCTATATATATATAGGGATTTTGTTAAGGAATTAGCAGATAAATATGTTAACCAATGAATGGTTATCTTCTAATATATATATACATATTTATCTTCTAATTCCTCGTATTGTCCTCCGTCGTTCCTAAATCAGTTCGTATAAGATACATTTTGAAGCTGTAGGACCATTTTACGATATCATTTTGAGTTGAGAGAATTAGTAGGCATCGATTAAATATGACATCATCAAACAAGTTTACCCAGCAAGCAATGCCGAGTGCAGAAAGATATATCGTAAGGTTCATTTATAAGTGGCAGTATGGTGGGATTGGCACCAATCAACCGGTATTCAGAGCGATGTTACCACGCGGTTCTCAGTTGTACGCGCTGTTGGTCGTGGCTGCTACGGCGCGACTCGCCACCGCTCGTCCCGGCGACAACGACCTATTGAGCGATACACAAATTAAAACTAGTGAGTTCATTATTATAATAACCACCTTACTTAATACAAATAAAAACTGACCATTCTAGCAGTGTGAGAATCTTAATTAGTGTTATTGTGATTTCTACGTGGTTAAAAGTGTTCAAATGTGCTTGATTTATGTTGTATTACAATCTAAAAAACATATTTATTTGAGACTACCTGCTTCAAAATTAATAAATAGGTAGATTTATTGGTGAATTGATGTTGTTAATGCAGCAAAAACTAGTGTTTATCAAATATAATACTTACTTATATTATTTTATCGAATTTCTTATTCAAAACAGTAATAATAAATACGTTGATATATAAAATCGGCCAAGTGCGTGTCGGACACATGCACTGAGTTAATTGTGATATACACATTTGTATGTATAACCAATTTTGCGACATAGAACCTTTAAAAAGTTTATTAAATAATTGGGGCCTTACGCGTCTACGATATCCGCCACTCCAAATTTTTAAAAATTCAACCGTATTTTAAACTGTAAAATCATATTATATATATATTTTTTAACTAATGATATTACCATATATAATAATAGCATGTCATTAAAATTAAAATATAGTCTTAAGACTAATAAGTAATTTAAATTTGACCTAAACTGCTAACTATTGTTAAACTAAGAATGTGTCCAATGGCACTTTTCTTATAGTCTCTATTAAGGCGAAGACACTATTTTATCATCAATCGAAGTGGTTGCCGCGGTCACTCCAGGCGAATGATATTTTCTTCATAGGTAGGGTACGGTAGTCCTGTTATACAATGCATTGAAAGCTGATGGCTATCTCCAAAGATATGGCGATAAACATCTCAAACTTGCCACTGAAACAGACTCGCGCGGCATGTGAAGTCGGGTTTTAACCGACTTCAAAAAGGAGGAGGTTCTCATTCGTCTATAGTATGTATTTTTTTAGATTTTAATAAAACATCTTAACTTGATCTTGATCTTGAACTTGATCGCTTTCAGTACTTCGTATTATCTGGAACTCCGAGACTCTGAAAATAGACGAGACGCCTTTTACTATCTACTTACATGTAAAAAGATTCGCGGGTACGCTATATTTTCAATACCTAATGCTATGGACGTGGTATTTCTCGCAACCACTCGGGGTAGCCACGTTATGAGCTTTAAGTAATGCTGCACCGTCACTCAACGCAGATAATTTAGTAATATTTATTACATACAATGTACAGTAGTAATAACATAGCTTAGTACTAATGTATTTATTACTAATAACATGTACCTACCCTGTACTGTTTAGGGTGTAGCAACATAATAATGAGTATATTTATAAAATTTATTACTTTATAATAATCAAATTATGTGCTTTATCTAATAGGAACTGTTTTAGTAATCTAAAATTAATCTTAGATACATTTATTACAGTTTAAAATCTTAGATATTATAATAGTTAATGACCTCTATGGACTCTAGGCGATCTCGATTTCTTGTTGAAAATAATATATTAATTATAGTACAAACATTTCACGTTCAGACTGCTGGTTACCTATATTGTATATTTCAGAATGTTGTACTGTGCACTGCAGCAGATCACTCGGACTCGCACTCGAACGATTACTGAAGCTAGCACTACGGCATCTAGCCTCAATGATCATCATATACTATAGGATGATCATTGAGGCTAGAGGTCCTATAGTATATCCCTGTTATAGGTATAAGACCTATACCTATAACAGGATATGACTGCACATAGTGTGATGCTGTCAACTCCTGCATTAAAGGTAGATCATGACAGACAGATGTCACGTTGTGGTTTTTCCTGTCGTTCATTACAAAACCAGAAACTAAGTATAATTATCATTCGTCAAAGCACTTGACGATATTGATCACCTCTACTAGCACTTGATTTTAGATTGGATATAAAAACACATAAAGTAAAACAATTTACTATATATGTTTCAGCCATCTGTAAATGATATATTAAATAGTAAAAATATGAGTTAATAGTTAAGTATAGTAATAATAAGTTATAGTAAAAATAATTATATAAATATAATTTGCTAATAAAATAAATTACCCACTTTTCCCTATTATTTGAATACAACCGTTTAATCAATTTCGGCTTATTTGGGTTCTTGTTCGTTTAATTTAGATCACAGTTTTACAATCCATAATTGTAAAACTGGTTTTTGATGTTTGTCTGTTCCTTTGCGCACGCTAATATCAGCTACGGCTAAATATATTTGGATGTACTTTCTCTATTTTTGAGATGATAATAACTATAAATTACACTCGGTCAGGGGGTTGAGATAGGAAGATAATTTGCTGTTTACATCGTATTTATTTCATCGACCTCTAATGAGATACTTACCCCTACTTACTCACCAGGAGGTAGCGTAGTACAATTAAAAATAATTGCGTCAATGAGTCAATATAAATGCTCAGAAATTATAGATAGAGGTAATTGTAACATCTAGCATTCTAGAAATCTAAGCAGCAATTATGAGCTGCAGCAATTGCGTAGTGCGACAGTTTTTGCAGCGATAAGCGAACGATTTCCATTCGTTCATGTCCGTTTTCTGGACTAATTGATCTATCATTAGTCACTGGCTATGATTACACCTGGCCGGTAGTAGCTGTGGAGTATAAATAAACAATAGTAATATTATTTACATGATGATCCACTAGCGAAAGTGTATTATTATTATTAGTCACACGACTACGTCACGGTAGTATACTACGTAATAATATTATTTATTCTGGGACACGAGTTTGCTCTAAACATAGATGAAGGAATAAAACTCTAAGTAAACAAATATTAAAAATGTAATACATGACTCAAGTGAATTAGGTTGATCCGAAATGTAGCCAACCGACTGCACGAGTAAGATCAAAATTAATTCGGGTCTTCAATCAATCTATGTAGGTATCTATCGCACGAAATTACAACGTTACGAGTACTTTCTGAAATACTCAACTGTATTTCTCCACCTCTCTCATACACAATCAATCACCCAGACACAGATCATAGCACCAACACCACACGTTCTTCTCGTTCACAATCTTCACGATATCACTGTCGCTGATGGTAGACCACCAGGGACAGTGTTCGAAGTCTAGGTGTAATTGTATCCGTGATTTGTATGTCTATAAAGTCTTCCGAAACATGGGGATATATCCTTAGTGCTAGGAAATGTCTTTCTAAATATTAAAATAAATAATTTGTTCAAAATGACTAGGTAGCTACGAGCATTGAAAGTTATTGGCTGATTACACGCTGATGTGATGACTGAATACATTTAGTTTTTAAAAACCGTGATATAAGTAGATTAGATTATTTACACTGTATAATGTTAGTGTTATTAGGTACATACCTCTACAATCATATTTTTATTTCAGTTGAATTGCCAGCCATAAAATCAGCGACAGACACGAAATCAGTTACCACGGAACCGGCGACTACAGAAACACCTGAATCCGATGGTTCCGATGAATTATATAAAGCAGTTAATGAACAATACCCCTCGGCTCTTCTCTTCGGAGGCACATGTGGAGGCACCATCATCAGCGACAAATGGGTCCTCACCGCAGGCCACTGGTATGTCCGCTTTTTACTCGACTGCGCCAGAAGGAGAATTATATTTTTCGAGTGTATATATGTATGTATATTTCTTTGGCACGCTCTGTACTAAACGGCTTGATAGATTTGAGCTTGAGAGGTGTTTTCGTCTTAGTTGTGAAAGTTACTCTAGGTACTTATATCAAAATTATAAAATTTTAAATGGCTGATTTTTTGACGGCATATTACGTCTTCATTAACTTTTTTTTTCTCGGTACCTGTGTGATAATTGAGTGGCGTATCAAAGTAAAGGGTTTTATAAGTGGCTTACAACATTATAAAAAACTTATAAGCGAAAACGTAATTTGGAATGAGAAATGTTTAAAATCAACAAAATAATCATTTTTAACGCAGGCAGGTTTTTGTATTTTCAATAATTCACTTCTTACCGCACAAGTATCATAAATAACTATTTTGGGAAAATGTGTTGAAAAAAATACAATCCTCTTTTACTTGTCTATTTTCTTTCTTTTGTAAGTCCTGTCGGATTTAGCTGAATTAATAATGTAAATTATGTTCTCTATATTTTGTACAGACACAAATATCTTTGATAAATAAAAATATAACAGGTAGATAGTCAGGGTCAATCTAGACCAAAAAATGAGAGTGAAGGTACATAAAATCCCAACAAGGTTAAAAACAGTAAAGTTGTTCAAAATATAATTATAAATAATATTCAAAAATTCCCCATCATTCCCGTGTATGGAAAAAAAAAATTCAAGGTCAAAGGTAAAAAAAATGAGTTTTTCGCGATTTTCAGAAAAACGGTAAGTTTTATCATATAGATAAAATTGTAGTTCATAAAATTATCTATAAAAATGTATTAATACTTTTTTTTCTACGAGCCATCGTTTTTGTGATATAACGATTCAAAAAGTTATAAAAGTTGTTATCGTCATAATATGCATGAGTACGCCACGTATATATGATGTATGATTTTTCGCAACTACAAAAATAACTTTGTTTTTCATAGTGTTTGTATGAAAACCAAGTTATATTTGCGGTCGCTATATCTCAAAAACTGCTGACTGTATCTCATTCAAACCAATTTTCGTTGAAAGTTTTTATTGAGATCTACAGAATATATTTTTTCTAGATTTTTCACTCCCTTACTTTAAAAGTTAGAGGGAGGGGAGGGACACACATTATACCACTTTAGACGCGCCTATCTTTTAATGTCATTTTTAAAGACCTATCCATAGACACCCCGTATATGTATGTACCCCATGTATGGGATGCCCCCTCCCCCTTATATCTCAGAAACGGTGGCTCGTAGGAAAAAAAATATTGATACATTTTTTATATAATTTTATGGTCTACAATTTTGTCTAAGGTACTTTTATGATAAAACTTACCGTTTTGCTGAAAATCGCGAAAAACTCATTTTTTTTACCTTTGACCTTGAATACATTTTTTTCCATACACGGGAATGATGGGGAACGTTTAAAATATTATTTATAATTATGTTTTGAACAATTTTACTGATTTTCAGCTTGTTGGGACTTTAATCACCTTCAAATGTCTAAATTGACCGGACTAAGATTATTATGTCATCAATGTTATGTGCATAAACTTGATGAAAAATACGTTATAATATGTATACCAAAGTATTTTGTAGTATCTGGTTTGGTTACACCCTCGAATATTATGTTGGTACGCGCTTATAATAATTATATTAAGTAATTTATTTTTCGCTTTTGAGTGCCTGTTTGTGGTTATGAAGTCGGTTTTATTTTTTTTGAAAAATAATTTATTTATATCCACAAACAAGATTCCATTTAGGTATTTCGTTACCAAAAACATGAGATATCAAGATATCACCTAACTCATTTTATTTAGCTTTACAATTAATCTTGTTCCAATACAAAAGCCACAAAGTACTTGAATCCGACAAAAAATAATGAAATATTTTTGTAAGGCGTACAAAACTGTTTATGTAGGTATATAGTTAAATATGTAAAGACCAAGGATCTGCGTCATTGTAAGAGGAAATATACACATAATGACTGTATTTTCCTGGTACGACTTATATTTGTATTGGACTCTGTATGTTGGTCACACAAGCCAGTAGTATACTCACATCAACCGCTTATATAAATTATTTATTACATATTTGCATATTAGTTACTTGCCAGTGGCAGATCTAGGGTTTGGAAGAGGTTTTGACCATTATCATCATTATCAATATCAGCCAATTTCCATTCATTGCTGGACTCCTGGCCTCCTTTGGCACGCCACTGAGCTTGATCTTCTCTATTCGTTATTCGTTTCCAATCGCTGCCAACCAGCTTACGAATATCGTCGCTCCACCTAGCTGGAGGGCGTCCTACTCTATCCTATACTACTCTACTCCAACGGTTATCGGTTCTACGACAGATGTGACCAGTCCACTGCCACCCTAGCTTCTAATTCTCTAAGCAATGTCGATAACATTGTTTCCCTTACGGATATCTTCATTTAGAATTTGATTCTTCAGAGACACCCTTTCCATAGTTCGCTGGAGTTGGTGTCCACGTCTCGGCTCCGTATGCCATAACAGCTAGGACTCACTCGTTATAGAATTTTGTCTTTTAGTCTTCGTGATATCGGCGAACAAACCATACCCTGGGCCTTAGCTAAACCTAAAACACATAAAAATCACATTAGATTGATTTGGTCATCATAATATATTTAACTTATTATATCAAGCCTCCTCAGATTGACATTGGTACGAATTATTTCAAACGTTTTTTAAAAATATCTTATATAATATAAGCTAATGTTTTTTTTTATATATCATATAGGCTATTCGCCACTATCTTACCTGTTGGTAAGTGATGATGCGGTCGAGTATGGTAGCACGCTAGGCCTAGAATACGCTATTCTACCTCTTCTACCTTAGACTCTCAAGGGCTGTGTGCTTCCGGAACACTGTAAGCTTATGACGGCATTAGACTTTCTCTTTGATGGTGGTAAGCTAATTTTTGGAAGCAAGTTAGGCAGAGTCGGAAAATCAATATAGGTAATATGCTTCTACCAGCTATGGCAATTGTTGAAAACCGTAATAAATCTGGTAATTTACAAATTACTTATACCTAATTAATTTATATTTTAACATTTTACCCTATCTAAGTCTGACGTCTTATTATTTTTATCAGAGTACATACCGTCATTGAAAACCGAGACCTTTCGATAGCCTGATAACCCTTAGCCACGTATACCTAGTTGATAACACTCATGTTGGGATTTACACATAGATATTTTTATAGGTATTAACAAATATCTGAGGCTATCCATCTGCTGCATAAACATGTGTTTTTGTCACAAAGTAAAATATATTTTAAAATTAAATTGGTGATGATCTAAACAGGTATAGTTATTCGATACCCGTCATTTATTATGTACATTCATTTTCATATTCTTATTCAGAATTTTTAATAGTTAAAATCCGGAAACGTGATAGGGAATGAAGCAACGGAAACTAACGACCAATCCAATTAGTAGATTGCTTTTGCCAGGAATATTATAACAATAGAATAAAAACATCTTTATTCAACACCAATCAATAACACGACGATGATTCGATGATTTCATACCGATGTATACCATTCTTCCTTACATAATACACCTACCTACCTATCGTAAATATGAAAACATTTATACAAATAACTATTTACAATCGCTTTGAGCAGCAAGTGAGCCGTAAAGGGCACATATCTAGTTTCCCATTTTCATGAATCGTGTAATGTCATCGCGTTTGAAACCGCACCCCAACCGTCCGCGTCATCATCTCATAGTCTATCTAGTCACAATCGCCGAATTAAAATGTGCTGTCAACCGAATCTCCAAAAATGTCAATATTTATTCACTGCCTATGAGATTAGTTATAGCAAGCACAGTTTTACAAGAGTTTGTATTTTGACAAGAGTTTGTTGACAAGATAATTAATGGTAGGTAGCATAGGTGGTATCAACCATTTATTCACTTGTTGATATTATATTGTTGATTTCAGGTAAAGGTGGCATAAATAATTCTAACAAAAATGTAACAAAGGATATAAAATATAATAGGTACGGTTTCGATAGAACGTAGGAACACCGTTTATCAAGTTTACTCGACTTTGTGTTCAAATCATGTTCAAATCCAATTCATCATATATTTTACACATCTTCTTATAAGTATTTAAGTTTTCATTGTCACTGACACGATTATTAGAATTATTTAGGGGTTATTTATTAACCATGTTTTTCATACTCATATTAAACGAAAGACATGAAATATCCCATAAATAATTGTAATAATATTTTAATAATGTGTAAGTATAGTGATTTTATGAATAACTAGGTATAAGTACTAAAAATGACTATCTATACTTTGGATGTAGGTTTTTTCACAAATTTATTTTCTGATCTTGGGTTTAAACACTTTAAACCGACTTCTAATAGAAGGATGTCTCAGGGTTTTTTTTTTAAATAAACCTATAAGTACGATTTACGTGAGTCTTTGTTTGTGACCGAATGGCTACTTCCAGGATGGATATCTTAAGGTATGGATACCTAGTATAGGATGGATCCTAAAATCTTATAATAATTAACAACAAATCAACAATATAAGTCGATTGTCTTTTGTAATCAAGTGAATTTTATTGATTGATTACTCGTGCTTAGATATTATTGATAATAACGTTTTAATTCTTGCAAAAATACAAGCGTGGGGAACATGCTCAGACGAGTTTCCCTTTGAATTCTGTAGAATAACTGAATAATATTAGGTTAAAGCCAAAAGTTTGGCACAACCCATGTAGGTAGGTATTACACAAATAAGCAGATCCAGTGACAAATAGAGAAATATGAAAACGCGGGGAAACTGCTTTTGCATATCTTTGGCATGAGATGATTGTTTTGTAAATGTTTTTTTCTACATCGTTTGCTAAGACCACTATCTCACCTGTTGGTTTGGTAAGTGATGATGCGGCCGAGGGTGGCACGCTAGGCCTAGAATGTGAACTGATTGATGTTTTGTGATTCCAGCACTTTATTCTCCGGCGGGCAGTACGTCTTGGCTGGCACAAACAACACGGCTAACGGCCGCGGCATCTACCGCAACGTGAAGAGGCTCGTCATTCACCCACTCTTCACCGTGGGACCCTATTGGCTCAACGCTGACGAGTTCCACATCAAACAGGTAAATCGACATTTTGGCAACTTCAGTATTGAACACAGGGACAAACCCTCAAAAACATTTCCATTTCAACGGTTGAATTAATAAAACATAATCAGAACAGCAGAATGAACAGCTGTTGTTATAAAACTGTGGTTTACAGGTGGCAGCTCACTGGGACTTCTTGCTAGCGGAATTGGACGACCCGTTACCGCTGGACGGCCGAACCATGGTCGCGGCTACTCTCAACGATGAAACTGACCTGAAGCCCGGACTCGAGGTCGATTACGCCGGTTTCGGCACAGACCATCACGGAGTAAGTATTTTCTAAATCTTTTTTAGGGTTCCGTACCTTAAAAGGAAAAAAGGAACCTTTATAAGATCACTTTCTTGTCCGTCTGTCTGTCTGTCCGTTTGTCCTTCTGTCAAGCCCCCTTTATCTCAGGAACGCGTAGATATATCAAGTTGAAACGTATATCAAATACTCGGGTCTACGGTATCTTTCAGCTGTAAAAATCAAACTTGTAAATAGTTATTTTATAATAGTTCAATGCACCCTTGTAACTCCGAGCTCCATCGTAACGATTGGTTTTGGGATTACTTCTTTGAATGAAAATCAACGCCCTAATGTGTTATGACTAGGAAAAATATCAATAAATTATCACATTAAAACACATAGGTAGTCAGAAGTAATACCAGGTTCAGACCTGGCGATTTTTATCGTTCAACTTTCTAGGGATGTACGATACGAGTTACAAAAAATACCCAACCGATATTTTTTATCAGTTAAATCCCGCTTGATTAGCAAATCAAATAGTTTCATTCGAAACCTTATTATCGCTCTATAATTCCAGCCTAAATGTTCTTCCAAAACAAATAATTAAGTAACGACACGAGTACTTACAACCGGTACTGACTTAGTATCGATACTAAAAGTACTTGGAATCGAAAGACAAGTACATCCCTAGTAAGTTAAACGACTAGAATCGCCCGGTGTGAACCCGGTATAAGCATAATTTTTGTGGGTTCTGCGAGCACCTGTTATTTACCTCAAATACCCTTACTACTTTATACTTATACAGCTAATTCTATTCCATGGGAAAATTATTAATACCTATCGCATTGTATTTTGTGCATAGAGTAGTAGAAATTAGATTTTGCAAGTGTGCAAGCATGCAAGGTTTTATAAGCATTTACTTACTTATAATTATTATAAAATACTTACGTAGTTATATTATTGTATATTTCTACCTTATAAGATTGAATAAAAAAAGAAATAAAAAGTAGTGCATGGTAAATATATAGACCAACATCAAACAAATGTTTTGACGGGATGCTATTTGCTACAAATATACCTAGGTGATTTGTGGAAGCTATTCGTGTTACGATTTTTTATGATTATAAATGAGAGTTATCCTTCAAGAAATTTCACAATAAACTACAAGCTAAATTTGGGGAGTTTGCTCTTGCTTTAGCTACAGTTACATATTACTACTACAGTTACATTAGTATGTACTACTGGTTTCGTGAATTCAAACGTGGTCGAGAGAACCTAAACAATGACCCAAGACCTATAACCGCTACACAATGTCATCAGGGCAAAATGACTATTGCGAGAGAATAGACACATCACACATTGAGAATTCAGGCTGAACTAAAGATTGGATCTCAAGCAGTTTCCACAATCTTCTATGATCACCTTAAAGTTAGGAAGCTTGCTTCGCGATGGATAACCCCATTCTCTCACCGAAGAGCATAAATCCCGTCGTGCTGATTGGTGCAAATGTATGTTAGAAAAGTTCGAAGAACTTCGCTAAACGGATCCTAAATCCTTAGAACTAATGAATCTTGGATCTACAACTATATAATCCTCTCACGAAGCAACAATCCACGCAATGGGTGTTATGATGAAGACAAGTTGCCCACAAAGGTTGTTCCCGGTCGGAGCGTTAGTAAAACTGGACAAGTAGAGTTAGAATCGCGCACCGAGGGTTCCGTACAAACTTGTCAAACTAGGTTAAAGGACTAACTTAACTATGCAGTTCTATTCCTGGACCGATGCCTAGATACGGTTATTGCACCAACCCAAATATAATTAAGTAAGTTTGTAATAGTGAATTCGATTATTTTTGCAATTTAACTACTGCTTTTCACTTTTTTTCTTTAACATGTGCTGTAAGACCATTTTTACCAAATTTCATGATTCTAGGATAACGGGAAGTGTCCAAATCAGTAATCAAAACCTATTAGTTTGGATTCTTTTGTGAAATCGCGAAATATGCGACAATATGCGACATAAGCGGTTATATCTTTTGATCGCGTTAACTTACATTAATTTGATTGTTGAACAGCTAAAAGAGACCGTAGACCCAAGTATTTGATGTAGATCTGAGACAAAGACAGAAGGACAGACAGACGGATAGATGGACAACAAATAAAGTGATCCTATAACGGTTCCTTTTTTCCTTTTGAAGTACAGAATCCTAAAAACTGATAAGTAGCGGTTTTTTTTTCAACGCAACTTTGATGGGACACATTACTTAACGCAAAGATGCAGTCTAAGATGGATTCATGCTTGTCTGGAAATGAAGGACGAGGCACTGCTACATTTCTGAGTTTATCCAATCAACAGAGCGCAACTACCTCAATCTGCCTTCGTAGCTAGTAGGCTACTAGCTCAGCGAACTGATTGGTGACACGTCTTTGTCCGGCGGTTGGTTCGAATCACGGCCAATGCCTACTACCAGTGGTCACCCATTTAGCACCATGTACCACCCAGGAATCAAGTATAGGGTAGAATATTAAGGTCTAAGCCTATGGATATGGACGCAGGAAAGCAACAATGACCTTCCAAAGCTATAATGGTCTTTAATCTGGATATTTGTCATATTTTTGATTATTTATGAAAATGGTAAATCTCCCGTTATTTGATAAAAATAGTCGAATAATCGATACAAAATAGTCCTTACTGTCGATAGTAATGTAAGCATTAACAAGTACCTGCCTTCGTTCCAGGGCACTATGCGCAGCGAGATGCACGGTATGCAGTTGGCAGTAGAACCAGACTCCGTGTGCAAAAATGCGATGGAACAGTACACCGCTGAGGATATGCTCTGCACCAAGGGACGCCCGCCGAAATTCGACTCAGCTTGCAATGTAAGCATTATGTTAATCTTTGCCTGCCTAGTGCCTTCCTTTTGTTTATTGTTGAAGACTTCACCACTATCACCTGGTACCTACTGCGTCTATCATAATTATCATTACTTTTAAAACCCGGAAATCCTATTGAGAAATAAAAAAGGTAGCAAAGACAATCACCAAATCGTCAAGTTCTTTGGCCTAGTAAGAGACATTTCTAAAACATTAAATATGATACTAAAGTTGATCCTAAAAACAAACACACTACACAAGCTTATGTTACTGGTGGTTAGAGAATACCTATTATTACAGTTTTACAATATGATTCTTTAACTGTGATATTATTGTGATACCTACTACTAAATAATGTGTACATATGTGTACCTACTTATTACATACCTATATCGCTATGGCTTTAAATAATGTGTTGTTACTTACACGAACATAGAACCTGCTACTAAGTACTAACTCCTTTTTAGAGGTCTGTACATGTTACATAACCACATGCCACGCGTACCTATTCATCTCTTTAATTCTGAATGTACTTTATTAAGTAAGGAAATACCTCTAATACCTATATATACCTATACCATACTCATGAAGAAAAGAAACATTGACATCAGTTGGAAAATCGCGCAACATACACACAATAAACTGGCCAAGTGCAAGTCGGACTCGCACTAGTGGGGTTCCGTACCACACTACAGTATTTTATAAGATCGAGCAAAATATACCACTATAATTTTTCGCCAGCAAAAAACAATAATTAATAAACATTTTGTTTCTGATAACGCCATCTAACGTCTAACAAAGGTGTTAGGGATCGACATTTCAATATAACGCCATTTATGGGACGTTTACCTAACTAAGCGTTCATAGATGGCGTAAAATGCCGAAAAAAACACGTTTCTTGTATGGGGACCCTCTATTATTTTTAACTTTATTCTGTTTTTAGTATTTGTTGTTATAGCGGCAACAGAAATACATCATCTGTGAAAAAGACAGACTGACAGACAGACAGACGGACAGCGGAGTCTTAGTAATAGGGTCCCGTTTTACCCTTTGGTTACGGAACCCTAAAAAAGAATTGAGAACCTCCTGCTTTTTGGAAGGCGGTTAAAAATAAAATATATTTCCAGGGTGACAGCGGCAGTGGATTGGTGGACAAGTCTGGGCGGCTAGTCGGCGTCGCGTCCTGGGTACAAAACGACGCGCACGAGTGCAAGAACGGTGCACTCGTAGTTTTCTCCAGGGTGTCTGCTGTACGCGACTGGATCAGACAAGTCACCTCACTTTAAGCTAATATTTAAAGTATACGCAGTCCTCATTTTTAGCAGCAATATACGAGTAGAAAGCAAGGTCTTCATACCTCTGGTTACTTCGGAGGATAACACGTGGCGATGAAGCCCTATGCGATATCTGCCGATTTTAAAATAATAATTTGCCCTTTTCTTGGTATGCCAATCAATTCTAGAATCTGCTGACAAGCAAGTAATTTTAAGTTTCCTAAAGTTTGTAGTAATTAGCCTTCTTGCAATCCAATTTGTAGGTACTTAAACAATTTAGACTTTGGATTAGTTTTAATAATTGAAGGCAAAACTGTAAAATGTAGTAGTAGTAGTCCGTCTCTACCGTCAATAACCCTTTCACTGCCCTGCAAGGGTATTCTCAATCATTCGAAAGCAAATTCGGATTCGAAAACTGCCTTTAATTCCAGATCTTTGAAATTCACAATGCTCCGATCGTTTACTTTTGATATTTTAATTCGAAAAAATCAGTCATTCTAATTGCAAAGGTTTCCGCGACAAAATAGCTCACGAATTTATCAATATTTAAAAAAAAATAAAAATGAAGTTTCCAAATCCGAATAGGTTTTCGAATGATTGAAAATCGGGGGACTGTTATACTAAAAGTGTACCAAAAACCAGGCATTTTTTACCTACATTTAAAATATATGGTATATAAGATTGCTTATGTATATAATTTAAAGTTTTTATTTGTTTTTATGAAAGCTAGATAACCACTAGACTAGAACATTTATCTATTTGATGGAAGTTAACGATGCAGTTTATGAGGGGAAAAGATATCTGTAAGTTTACCGACATCAGAGTACCTATATCAAAGCAAGGATGTTAAAGACTCTCTGCCACGTTCGAACCAAAGTTTACGTAATTAAATTTAAGATAAGCAAATCTTTATTAAGAGAAACAATTTTCAATTTATTTGTAAAATAAATGTTAAACCAAGATAGATTTGTTATTGCACCTACACGTTGCCTGTTGAAAACGGACACCGAGTATTTTTGGTGACGTTACGCGAGTGCGGGCGCTCACACAGACGGTGTGTGTAACGCGGCGCTACTACAGTGCGGCTCACACACCGTCTGTGTTTTTCTCAGCAGTAAAAATATTAGTTTAAATAAATCCCGTATGAAACTACTGGTTTGTTTCAATAGACATTAGTATAGTAGTGAAATCTGCACAGCTGTACAGACAATTTTTCTCACCACTGGTGTGTGCACCCGCACTGCTGTTTGATTTTAAGTTACGGTCCGACGCCAGTGTTACGAAACACAGACGTGTGTAAATTAGCAAAGCCAAAGTATTGCGAAAACGGCGCCGCAGTCAAAGTTGTATGAAAACGTTACCGAGAATACCTATGTACTTAGAAGTAGTTGTTTAGAATTTGTGATGATAATCGACTAGTCAAGTATAAAATTGAAATGTGTGTACTTATTTTAGTTATCCATATTCTGTATGTAACAGGACAACTGAGAATGCGTCACGCAACTCAGCGCGACGGCGCAGAATTATCGCAATAAAACCATCTTTTTGTGTAGTAAATAAAGTTCTATTTTGTATTATTACTATATTATAAAGTTCGCTCGCTTCGCGTCTCGGTGTGAATTGACCCTTAGGGTCAATTTATACTAGAGCAGAGTCGAAGCGCATCGAAACGTCGATCCAAAACTGAACATAACAAATTCGCTTCGACTCTGCTCTAGTATAAATTGACCCTAAAGGTCTCGGCTAGTACTACTTAATAAACAATTAGCATTATACCTAGTGTAGGTAGATTTACTTTGCAATATGTGCTTGAAATGCATATTATAATGGCTGTGCAAAGTTCAACAGTTGTCTATTTATCTGCACCTAGCAGCAGAAATTATGCAAATCATAACATTTACCTAAAATGTAATCGTTTTAGAATATTCACCCTCGATATATAAAATCATATGTACAAGTTCTATTCATTGCAAAAACATTTTATACTGTTGATAAATAATAGATTTATCTAAATAGCACCAGCGACATGTTATATTTATGTTTGTCAGGCTGGTTTTTGGAATCCGGTACTGCATATTGTAAAGCGTAACAGAATGGTAAAAACGCAGTGATAAATCATTCATACGACTGGTTGATTGAAGCTCGTAATACTTAATAACAAATTATTTGACAATTGAATCAAAATATAACAGATTACCAAACATCTCAAATTATGTGTTTAATTTTCAAGTATGCCATCCAGCTTGTAGTTATAATTAAGGTAGGGAAGGGGATGTAGGATGAGGCGCACAATAATAATACAAGGTTTTATGTTCCTGAAAATTTAATGACTTTAATAGAAGATAACTAAATTAAAACAGCAATATAGAAGAAAATAATTCATATTAACATGTTCATCTGATTATTTTCAAGCAAAAGGACCAAAATTAATCAATGACCTAACAAAATATACAACAAAAGTCATTAAATAATTAAGTTCAATGAACCAGTAAATCTACCGTGGACAACGACCGAAGCGATACATGGATATTATCGATTCAACTTCACCACTAAATGAACGAGTTACATAATACAACTTACAATTTTGAATAATATTGTGGTTAAAAGAAAAAAAAGCTAAATAATTCTTTCCTACTTATATAATGTGTAATAATATAAAGTGTCGACTACTTAATAATATAACTATAGATACGCTTACTTTAGATTTTCACACAAGAGGCGCGGACGTCTCGCTACACTATCACTTATGCCGAATGTTAGACGAAAATAAAGCGACACCTTCCCAAACCAAATTACAGTACTAACCATTTAGACGAGTCTGCGGCGTCACGCCGCGGTGGAACCGTAACGATGTGGCTTTTTTTGGAGTTTTAATTTTTTACAATATATAGGATTTGTCTCTATAATTAATTATATCTAATATTTACAACGGAGGTGAACGGACATCTTCGAACTCCACTCGTCGTCCTCGAGAATTAACCCGAATCCTACCCGAAACGAACGTATCTACAACTTTTAATCCAAATTTAAAAGTAAAATTCGCCACGAACGGAATCTAAACTATGGATCGAGTCTGCGTGTCGAATCTCGCGCGAAGCGGTCGCGGTCAGAGTCGGGACTACCGAGCAGTCAACTGTACAACACGCAGAACCGAAATAAGAGACACAAACTCGATCGACACATTTATTTAGAGTAAACGAGGCGGGGGCGGCGGCTCATATCTTGTGTATCTTCTGCGACACGACGACCGGGTTGTTGCGTCGGATCTCCTGCGCGCCCAGCTCCCGGTAGTCGAACGAGCACTCGTGCTTGTCCGTGTATCTGTGCACGGCGCAGAACAGTCCGCCGCATCGGCACTCGAACCCTGCAACATGGACCTCGTCTCATTCCGGCTTCCAAACTCTACTCGCTACTCCACTACACTACATTACTTTACGAAACTCGAACATGGAACGTCTTTCGAAGGGGCCTCTAAACACTTTCACCGATATGCACAAAATACTTCAGCAATATATCGTCAATTTAGCGGCATTACCAGAAATTGATGGCAAACTAATGTACAGCCACTAGTATGATGGGATGCTGGATAATGTGTAAAGGGCATTGGCGAATTTGCCGACTACACGTTGTCGATAGAATGTCGACTATTAGTACACGATCTTACAAGTTAGCAATTATAATACATGTTCAAGGTTGAAAAAAAGAGGGCAAATACAAATGAAAGAATAATCTAAAGTGCCCCCCGGAGACGGTTATATGCAATTGTCAATTTTCGAGTCATTGATGCACCAAATGATCGTCTACAGAGGCAATTGAAGCCATTGTCATTCCCAACTACGTGATTCAAGGCGAATTATGGAAATATTGATTGAAGCTCATTGACAATCGCAAATGAGCGTCTCGGGGCGCTTACCTATCTCTATGACCTATCTCAAAATTGGTTACTGCAATTAAAAGCCTTCACAGAGCACAAAATTTTAATCAGTTAAGTCTCTTGACCGCAACGCACAACGTTATACAGTGACAGGCACATAATAGTATGAAAAAGGAAAACAAAAGAACATTCTAGGCCTTTTCATAAGATACGTGGCCGGACAGCACTTACCGCGCACCGCAGCGTTATACGTCCTATCAAGAGACCATAACTTTCTCTAGCAGTCTTAATCTTCGAATTAGGACTGCTTTACTTTACTTTTTCCCGGCGCAGACCACCGGTACCGATCCGTACAGGTAAATTATTCCATTGTTTCATCATTTTCTGCAACCTGTTCTTTATCTATCTATCTACACGTGAGCGCATATGAAAACATTGAAATATTTTACCAGTACGGATCGGTACCGGTTTGTTAGCGCCGGGCGGGAACCTGCCTCTTTATGTCCTCACCCTAACACTCAGGATGGTGATGAGTCAATTAACTATCGGTATAAAAACCGAATTATTGTATGTGCGTATTTGCGTAAATCGAGAGAGACAAGTCTGTTGCACAGTCCGTGGTCTGTGAAAGCTCTAATATTGATAGTAATCTGTTTTATACTATTAAGGAGGGAACATCAATTATGCCGTATCATCATCATACACCCACAATTGGACATCTGCAGCCTTTCGTTTACGCCAATAAATGATTGTTGTCGCTAACCGCATCTAGGTGTGAACCACAATCATTTATGTTATCTCAACACATTTTGTTTCCGGAAAACCAAATAAACCGCAAACGAAAGAATAATCGGTATAGGTCGATGGTAAGTACAAAATGTAGTTACTTTTTGAGATAACGAGTTCCATGAAGTAGTGTGACGTATGTAATGTTTTCCTTACTTGGGAATTTATTACAATGGGAACAATAATATTTTTTAGCATAACAGGAAACAAGAGCTAGAGGTTTCAAATTTAAGATTACAAAAGGAAAAAAATGACTTCAAAAGATGCTCAAGCTATTTAGCGAGTAGTATGTTTGAGGTGTTAATTTATTATGTCCATATACTATGAATATATTCATTAGATTTAGATGAATTTACAATGGGGACCAAACAGGAAATATACCCTCTCAACGAAAACGAAATCTCAATCGGTTAATAAATGACGAAGTTCTGAAGTAACAAATATAAATATAGTCGAATTGAGATCCTTCGAAGTCGGTTAAAAATAAATAGTCATGACTATACTGACGTGTACAAAATGCTTCTGTAAGATTTGCACAAGGTTGGTTAGTTACTTTGAAAGATGATAATTACAAACAATAATACATGTGTCGTTTCAGTAACTCATTAACTATGACAACTTGTGACATTTTAGTAGATAAGTTTTGTGACTACATTAGCACTTACTTCTTCTTGGGCTACTTTCGGGTAAATTAAATTAAATGTGTGCAATTCAGCAGTACACTTGTACACAAGATCGTGTGGGGCCTATTTCTACTATAAACACGCGCAATCTTACGGTGCGTACAGACTATGTACGCACCGTAAGATTGCGCGCACATAACATGTTATAACACTGTTATTTCACATGTTTTAGATAATGTGGATACGAAATTTTATAAAAGATGTTATAATATCATGTTTTATAAAATTCCGCGTCCACATTGTCTGAAACATGTTAAATAACAATTTTAGAACATGTTATGTTACATAGTCTGTACGCACCCTTAGCCTAAAATTGGAGTATTTTATTAATATTAACATACCATTAATAAAATATCCATTAGTAGTAAAGAGGATCAGCTGACTTCCGTATGTGCTATCCGTATGTGAAGTATCAGCCGAAATTATCGAGTTTCTTACTACGAATCACATTCGGTTCGGTCGGTTTAGCTTAACATTCAGTCCATCCGAAATTCATTTGACATTTGTTGTTTCGTTAATTATAGTAAACGAAAAAAGCCTGACCGAATTTGACAAGAGTTTAATCGTCATTTTATGTCAAAAATATCCGAACTTTGTTCGTAGGTCATCGGAAAATTCGGTCGTGTTACGCTAGCCCGAACTTTCGGATGTATCATTACAAAGTTGGCCTCCTGGTAATGCATAATGCTTTGTTTCGCGTGCTGTTTGATCTATGACCCAGTATGAAGAGCCGGCGAAAACGTGCGTTTATGCCGGTAGTGTTTTTATCGCACGACGCTCAGAGTCACCATTAAGCCATAAGCCGAGTAAGGTGCCACAGTTAAATGTCTCATAAAAACTATGACGACTTATATAAATATAGGTAAAAGGAAAGTATGATCATTACCTGTGAGTCCAACCTTCTTACGGCAGACGGCGCACCTGTTCTTTTTCTTTTTGTCCTTGCTGGGGTCTTTGTCGTCAGCGTCTGACTCGGAGGCTGCACTGGCGCCGCTCGTGCCCGCTCCGCTCTCATCTTCCAATTTCTGAAAATTTTATACTCAAATGTTAATCATTTACGCTGACTTTATTTTAATCAACAATTAGTGTGTCGATAAACCTAATGTACTCGTACAACGAGAGAAGCGGGAAAATGTATTCCATTTATTTATGATACGTAAAAGCCTTGGGAATATCATCGAGAAACGGTAGCGGATGACGTCCTAGCTGGTTCTATTGAGAATGATGCAAGAACGATTCGTCTGTTACATGACGTAATACGCATTTGCCGTGTGATATTGGGAAATAACTAGTATTATCGCCCCCGAGGAGTCGGTTATTAACTCCGGCGCGATGACGTCAGCGCGAGAAATACCGAGTGAATCATCCGCTACGATACGAAACCAACCCTTTTCAAGTTCCGCTTGCCGGGTTCGCGGACGGCCGAGAGCGGCGCGGCGAGACCTAGGAACGGGTCGTCCGCGTCGGGTGCGGTTTCGATGTCCGCCCTTTCATTGTGACTTTCGTGTATTTCAACTTTCTTAGATTCGGATAGCGCAGCGGAGCCGAGTGCGAGCCTGTCGCTGACGGTCGCGTCGGCGGTGGCGTCGGGCCGAGGCAAGAGGCCGCCGGCTTCGACGTCACAGCTGGACGTTCGATTGTTCTCGAAGCTCTTGGAGCGCGACACGCCGCTGCCCTGCTCTTGTCCGCCGTTGCTGGACTTGCTGTTGCGTCGCAGAGCTTTTTTTAGTATCCTCTTCCCCTTCGACTCTTTTTTGTTAGGATCATTTTCCATTATTCAGATTTTGTGTTTATTTTTCAGATTGGACATTTTGACTGCAAGCAAAGTTTAAGTTAATGCGATAGCCGACAAGCCTTCGAGACGCTACGAGATTTCAGATGAACGAATGTTCATATAAAGGTGTCGTAAACACTTTACCGGCTTTGAGTAGAGGTGCCCCTCAGCGCATGTCACCGACTCGGGGGGACTTAATGATTCTTGTAAAAAATTACATTTTAAAACTCACTAACAAACAATGCTTGATTGAAATAAATATATTTCCTCGTATAAATTGAATGAATAAAATTTAAATATTTAAACAAACCGTGTACTAACTTGTATACAAAATGTCACATTGACAATTTCTTATTTTGAAAGGACAGTATTAGCTGCCAGGAATTCAAAATGCATGCATACTTTTTGTTGTAAAAATGAGGTTTAAATCAAACCGCAAACATGATTACATTCTACTGATTTTATGGACGTTTAGCTAAGAGTGGAATTAACCAAGAGCTGTGCTAGGAAAATGAGCACAGCGAAGATGTATAGCGGGAGCTGTAAAACAGTATGCAGATTGAGTGGAGCGAGGTTGCCTAGCAGACTTTTTTTCCGATATCAATATAGAATAATAAAATGTACTGGACAAAGCGTTGTCGCTCAAGGTTTTTGATGTAAAATATGTAATGGGGCGGTCCGAGGCCGATACTAGGTGTGGCGACGGGTCGCCGCCACTCGTGGCTCGTCGGCTCAGTCCACCTCAGCTCGGCGATCCCCTCTTTCCGCGCGTATGCACTCTCCTCTATACTTGCACTCCTCTGGTTTCGCAGTATTCGATGTTTCACAGCCAGGCGTCTCCCGAGTCCCGACGGGCATTTTTTTTTGTTTTATAGTCTATTTTTTTAAATTTGGGTTGTGGACATTTACGACCTTATATCCATTATTTCTACGAAAGAGTATATTATATTTTTTTTAATTGGTGAACATTGTCTGGGTTTCAACTTCGGTGGTTCTTGGGTACGAATAGCGAAAGTACAAAGTGGGGCTAAAGTAATCATTGGGAGACGCTATAATGTTTGCAAATAGTGGACAAAAGTAAAACTTGTTTTGTAATTTGTGTGAAGTAAACAGATTCAGAATACACGTCAATAAGCCCTGAAACGCAACTCTCTAACTACATAATACTCCTCAGGAACACGGAATAGTTATTTCTGTTTTTTGTGAAATAATTCGTTTGTGACATTGGCACAACGTGAATTTCGTCGCAAATTTCCCGGATGTAACTGGACAATCACTGCGGCGTTTAGCCGCTCGCCTCGAAGAGTGGGACTACACGAGATGTCAAACGTGGTCAACCCCGAAGCAACCGTTCTGCTGAGAATATCGAACAAACGATGTGCCATGCAAAGGGGCATTAGCCGGCAGTCCCTTCGACGAAACCTGAAGATGTTCCCTTACAAAGTGCAGACAGTGCCATTCTGAATCTCAAACAAGAGGAGGACGATTTCTCATCGAAAATCATTATGAGCAATGAGGCCCATTTCCACCGTTTCTTTTTTCGTTTTTTTCTCCGGTTACGTAAGTAAGCAAAATTATCGCTTCTGGGCCAGCGAGAATCCGCGTATGATCCACAAGTACACCCGCTCAAAGTTACTGCTTGGTGTGACGTTTACAGTGGAGGAGTCATTGAGCCTTATTTTTTCGAAAAATCCGCGAGCCAAACTTTAATTGCGGACGGCGAGCGCTACAGACTTACAGAGCCATTTATAAGGGAAATATTCAGGAGCTGGTATCACTCAGACTTATAAGCTACGCAAACTTGTGCGCGTAAAACACAAACAAGCGCTTCAAATCTGCCTGTTGTTTTTACTGCAATAAGGGCTATCGCGTCTGTATTTTCAGCTAGGGCGCTAGTGTGCAAGGTCCGCAAAATGTCATATTTAGTTAAGGATTTATCCCAAGCTGACATTGACATAACATGAATTTTGAAATTGAATTTTAAATTCCATAGCTTGACAGCTGTCACCAGGACTATTTTAGTCAGGGGCGCCAATTGCTGAGTGAAAAAAACGGTAGCTTCCATTACAGTGCTATTATTTTATGGACTATTCTAGTCAGTAGATAATCAAAGCATTGCATCTCGCTCCCGTCTGATGCACACATGACGTGCCTCGCAACACATTTCTCACTTGTTTTGTATGTAAAAACAAGATCTCGCTCCGCTAAGCCTTTTTTTATATATCTTATAGGCTAGCGTTTGACCACTATCTCACCTGTTGGTAAGTGATGATGCGGTCGAATATGGTAAGCACGCTAGGCCTAGAATGGGAACTGGCTCTCAAGGATAGCTTCCGGAACACATTAGATATTATTGGCGACAGTTTCTCTAATAACTTGAGGGTGGTAGCTGGCCAGGCGGGACACTAGATAATGTCCTACCACCATGCGGGGGTTGTTGGTTTCTTAACCTTTTTCCACCAAAGCTGCGCTGAGCAAAGCGTGGAAAAGGATTTGATATTGGTTGATAATTTCCTCGCGCGACGTTTTTCTTCCTCGCCCAGCTCTGATGGATACGCAGCTTTATTACCGTATTTATACTGTGTCTGTTGTTACTGTTTATGTCTCATACATAGTCTTGAAGTATTTTTTTACTACGTACATTACTAACAATGTTGGATACAATGGGTTTACTGTTTGTTTAGCTACATAATGCAAGCTAGGCTTACCTGAGACGATAATTCGGTCCCAATTTATTCACCACCGCCACCGATAACAAATTATAGTTATTAGGTGATGGTATTGTGATTATAATTTAACTTAAATATGTGTAAGTACATCATTGATAGATAGTTAAAAATAAGAAATTGAAAATTAAGAGGCCAGCTGGCCTATCACGAACTTTGAAAGTTGATGATTGAATGAATGAACGAAATTAACTAAATGACGGGGTGGCAGCTATGAAGGCTGTATATATAGCGCTCTGTCTCATCTCTGTCATTTCGTTCATTTCAATCCCTATCAAACGTTCGTGATAGGCCTGTAGTTTGTTAATAAATAATATATATATATATATATCCCTTCATATTTTACTAGATACATCTCGCGGCTTTACCCGCGTATAAAGTATTCTATGTCCTATTCCTGCTGGCTATATAATATATCAGCTCTCACGCGTCCGCCCGTGTTCGGGTTGGCATACACCGCGTGCCACTCAGCTTACATACACGTTCTACTATTCTCATCGTAGCTTTACTAACAGCGCTCGCCGAAATCGCTGTCAGACAGCAAGATTTTCATCGTATCGACTCACTTGGCAATTATTATTACCATACTTCGGCTTATCTATAATAACATAATATATAGCATATGTGCTATAAGGCCTATGTGCTCATTGCTGACGTATAAGTTATAACACAGTAAAGTTTAATCAAAACTCGTTCTGTAGTGTTTGCGTGAAGAAGTAACAAATATCCATCCATTCATCAAAAACTTTCGCATATAACATCAGTAGGATTTGTATTCTATTCAGCGGACCTTATCATATCGATGAATTAAGATACTGTAGAGTGTAGATAAACATAACGTGAAATGTTTATGCTCCGTCTTGATATGAAAAGTCTATTTCCAATTCTGATTCATATTGTTTTTCAAAGTTATTGTTCTCTAGAAGGTATTTTAGAAATAACAACCGTAGCAATCGTATTAAAAACTGTTAACCTTAAAGCGGGTTCATTGAGAGCATTCACTTCGTTACAATTGTGATACACAACATGGGTTATTTACTAAAATTTGAGCCTTGATTTTAACGCTGGCGTATAATATTTTTTGCCTTAGTAGACAGTTCATGGACAGCATATGGTCATTTTCGAGCGATGTTTGCCACGTACCATAGATAGCAATCGTCCTCATAAAGCAATGCCACGTTATGTAGGCGTCATGAACTATTTCGGAAAGCTTTACGTAGACAGTAATGACGACATGCTTGCTCAGGCTTTACAATTACAATAGGGAATTTTACTCTATATGAGAAAAAATCTAAGAATATATTATTGAAATTGCTTAGGCAAAAAACAGTCGGAAAACGTCAGTTTTAGTTCATAAAATAGTAAACTAAATTTTAAAATTCAATTCAAAGTATTCAGCTTTTTAAATATTTCATAACACAATTAAATAATCATCGATCGCATCCATCACTTAACATCAGGTGAGATAGTGATCAAGTGCTACCCAGTTCGGTACTAAAAAAAAAAAAGTAGTCGCCATGTTATTACGTTATACGGGTATGTAAACTTAGAAGTGTCAACTGTCAACTATCGTATCACTTCATTTGTTTAAACAGCCAACCGACGTCATGGCCACAGAGCAATATGGCGTCCACTGCGTCCAGCGTTTTCGTCAAATTAAGTGCGAAATTGCAAAATTTAGATTTAATGCATTTTTATGGCACTTAACGATTAAATAAAATATTTGTGAACTTACTAGTGGTTCATTTGCACTATAGAATCTAATTGATACACTTTTCAAAAATGGGTGTAATATGTGTATACCCTATTGCTCTGCAATAGTCTTTTATAATCAAGAATGCACGCTAACGCAGTTTGCACTTCATTATTACGCATGCTAATTTAATTCATCATAATCTACTCCCACCTTTTTATAAATCGTTTTTACACTTTTACTTTCACCAGATTGTGATTAATTTAAATGAAAAAAAAAGTTTTATTTCTGTTTGAGGTATTTTAGTCTTCCATTCTTCATAGCACCCAAATAGGCCAATATATAAAAGAACCACAAGATTAGCAAATATAACGGCACAGCCGCTGCTACAGTCGGCATGCTGCTGTTTGTGCAAAATGGTTGAAGTTGGTGAACAACAAGCACAACTGTTTCATGACTCCGAAGCTAATGTCTATCCTAGCAGTAAATTAACAAGCTTGCGGACGATTTGGATCATTCGTATAAAGGTACTGTTATCTGCTTCAATAAAGATAAACCCGCATAAGATATTGTAAGCCGCTCCATTATTTGGCACTCTTGCTTTCGGAGAAACAGGCTTAAACTAAAAGCATGCAAATACTATTTATCTTTATTACTTCACTTGATGCTGGTAAACATGCCACAGTTTTCGAGTGATGACTAGACTGAATAAACAGCTACTAGAAGCAAAATGTAGTCATCGTTTTTCATGTTATACGATTATAAATACGATAAATTATTTTTTGCTATAAACAGGTGAAATAAGTATAAGTGCGTATATGGTAATAAGTAATATGTAAAACGTTTTTGGATGGCCCGTTTTGGTGGAAAGGCGAGAAAGATGGTAAACACGCTAGGCCTAGAATACTAGATAGTGGTCAAACGTTAGCGTGACAGATATTTAAAAAAAACTTAAGTTTTCGGTGCATTTCTCGAGTATTTTAGTGCATGATTCAACTGTATAGTGAAACGAAGTAGGTATCAAAGGTGTTTCATGTATGTAAAGTTAGAGTATAATGTGTGATCATAATGATAACGCAGTGATAATGCAGTTGGCAACGCTATAACTTGTATAAATAAAGACAATAACAAGGTCTAAAATGATTTCGTATGACCATGGGCAGAAACGAATGATGTCTGTGGACCGCCTCACCAAAAGCATTAATTTATATTCGTCAATAATTTGAGATACAAATTATTGCTATACCAAGCATTTTCGAAATGCTTACACTCCTTTTCAATGACTCTTAGATATTAGATTCTGACATTAAATCAGCATTCTACAAAACTTAAGGCCACGGTAATGTTATCTATACATAACCGAGTAAGGCGCAAGTCAGACAGAAGTGACGTAAGATGCAGAACATAAACGCGTCTCCGTCCGTCTTCTCTATTATAATGTTTGCATCGCGAGACATCCTAACATTTTGTAGGAAAATCAATTTGGGGACACTAGCACTACGTCCTCACGCGGTCCTCGCCTTACGTCTCGTCTATCTGGCCTGCGCGTAAAGGGTTTCATGCCATGACCTGACTAATTAAAGATATTACTGAAAGCCTTCTGGGAATGACTTAAAGCTCGGTATTTCCAAAGCTCCAGATATAAATAAGTAAGCGATGAGTGATGTTGTGTAATCGTAGAAGTATATTAAAACAGCCTAGTGCTACTAGCCTAAGGCATTAAAAAAACATTAATAATATGAGAAGGATCAAACTATACAATAACTAGTATGAGAGAGCGAGACGGACAACAATTTTTATCTTTCTCTACATATGAGATTTTATTGTTTGGCTCCAGCTCTGGCTCCAGCTCTAGTGGCGCCCATTGGCTTTCACCCGCTTTCATGTACGACCCAACCAAATTACGTTGTTCATTTTATCTTATAGCTGGCATATGTATCACATGTTCATAATTTTAGTTGGGTTAAATCTCTAATGCATATATTGCTTTAGCTGAATGGCTCATTACTTTTGTTTCTGTTTAAATTCAAAGCAATAATTTATGTTTTTGTTATACATATTTAGAATAATTATTGTTGATATGATCTATTTAATGTTATTTGACGTGTGTGAGTGCAGATTTTTAATTTTCCCATATGCTGAATAAATGCTTTGACTTTTGACTTTGATAGCTATTTCATCGCATACGCTAATGTCTTGTCTATTGAATATCCCGTCTAGGTGTGTTATGTGTGTATTTAGTGTGTACTCACGTCTGTGTGCGTCTGTGGGGAGGCGGGCAGGCTGGGGACGGTGGGCGCGGCGGCGGCCAGCGGCGTCGCGGCGGCGGGAACAAACGCCGCCGACACCGGCGACGGCGTCGTCGCGGGCGGCTGCTGCTTCTTCTTCAGGGCCTCCTGGAATACACCACAACCACACGTTTATTTTTATGTTTATAATTAATTAGCAGTTCGTTGCCCGTTATATACACAGTCGAATTGAGTATATACATACGTAAAGTCGAATGAGTAACCTTTCCTGTTTTGGAAGTCGGTTAATAAGCTCGCTTATATAATATATATATATATTATGTTTGTTCGCGGATAACTTCGTCGTTTATGAACCGATTTTAATGATTATTTTTTTGTTGCAAAGGAGATGTCCCAGGGGTGGTACCATAGTAATTTAATCAAGATCAACTGGTATCTCCAAAGATATGTAGATAAACACCTCAAACTTGGTACTGAAAATTAATAGCCCGGCATTTGAAGTCGGTTATTTTAGTTTTTAAAACGATCTTATTTGTTTTTTTTATAATTACGTGCTTATATAATGGTCTGACCCTCAAGGGCTATGCTGCTGGAACACCAAAGAATCAAAGAATCAAGAATCAAAGCATTTATTCAGTATGTAGGCAGTATAAATATACGCACATATACACGTCAAAATCATAAATCATAAAATAAATCATAACCAATTATCAAGTAAACATAGCAAAAGCAGAATTTAACGCTTTGAATTAGAAAAAAAAAAGTAATGAACCATTCAGCTGTCATACAATCGTTTACGTCAGAATATTTAAAAAAAAATAAAAGTAGGTTAAAACCAACCATACATGTAACTGTGTGTTTCAGTACTTCAGACAATTTTTATATAAAAAAAAATAAAAAAAGTGAAATAGTGAAACACAACATAGAGAAACGCATACCGATCACAGTACATATCATGATCCAAATGGAACTGATTGTCCGTCTGTCAGCTGCATAATATTGTTTAAATAAAAATAAAAATGGCAAGCCTAGAAAGAAAATCTGCGGACAAAAGGGGAAAACTGAATGGCTGTTGAATCTACCGGTGTTTCGGAAATACTCCCATCAGAGAAGAAACACCAAGAAACTCTATGGGGCTTGTCTTGTCATTTTATCTTTTTTTTTTTAAATTAATTGTACATGTCAGCTTTAAAATTTTAACAATATATTAATAATTATAATACAATTTATATTTGTTCTTGGAACTTGGGGCATTCAGGCCATGCATTTTTGTCATCCATATAGTCACCTATTGTATAGTATGATTTTTTCATCAAATTGGATTTTACATAGATTTTAAATTTGCTCATAGGCAATTGATCAATATTTTTAGGTAGCTTATTGTAAAAGCGTACACAGTTCCCCATGAATGAACCACTAACTTTCTGCAGTCTGAAATTAGGTATAATTAATCTATTTTTATGTCTTGTATTAAAATTATGTACATCAGACCTTTTCTTATAATCATTTATATTCTTACGTATGAACATAATATTTTTATAAATGTATTGACATGCCACGGTTAGAATTTTAATTTCCTTAAACTTTTCACGAAGTGAATCTCGCGACCTCATATAGAGCGAATAGCTCGTTTCTGCAAAACAAATATTGATTGATTTACCGTAAGGTGAACACCGTAAATGACAGCAGACTTTATTTATTTTTTACATAAATAGAACTAGATACATTTTGTGTTTAAAAAAAAGTAAATTAAAGAAATAAATTAATAAAAGAATCAAAATCTTTTCCTAGTTAATATTTTTGACAGACGACAAAATCGTATGAAAACGGCAAAAGATATATTCCTCAGATGAAGTAAACAAGATTGTGTACTTTGTGATATTTATTAAATTGTTTACCGCTGTGTTTACCCCTGTTTAATGTTTTGCATTTCAAAAACAAATAATTTTGGAGCTCATACTGACTGACGCACAAAGGATATAAATACATTCATCAATGAATAGGTAGATAGTCATCTTTGCGATTCCGCTAAAGATCAAGAAAAACAATCGATAAACATCTGTACAGAAGTAATTTAGACCTGTTTTGAATAATGGATCCTGAACCGCAACAAAACCTCACAAATATTTATTATTCTGTACCACAAATTCGAATGCTGAAAGAAGTTTTAGTTCATCAATATAAAATTATGATAACAACATTAAATATAGTAAATATCAGTCTTCATTGACAAGACTTATTATCTTTTGAAGCTAGATAATAAATACTTTAGAAGCAGCTTCAACAAATATTGAGCATTTAATTAAGAGGAAACGCGGTATGCATTTTTCCATACAAATGTATTCCCTCCCTTCCCTCTCTTCCCTCCCTGAGAAATGCTTCTAGAGCAAAATTTTTTTACAAAAAATCAAGGTCTGCCGTATCTACCTGTCATTAGCTTTTTGGATCAACCAATTCCTAAAAGATATGTTTTTTTTTAAATATCTTATAGGCTAGTGTTTTGACCACTATCTCACTTTACCACTATGAATCTTCGAAAAACCTGAAAAATGACCTATTTTACTGCCCTGGTCTAGACGGCTACCAGACAAATTTGAAAGGGTTATAAGACAAAAAAATGATAAGAGCAAGGATGCACTCGCTCATCTGCAAAAAATAATTTGATGTGATCAGTTTTCGAGGACAAAACAGGGGAATACGAAACCATTTTTGGCCAATTTTTTTTTAATGTGTAATGGGTCTGAGTTGCAGTTGTCCCTATCGCACTCTTGGTTGTTCGGGAACTGCGCGATGGCAATAGTTTCTTTGAAATACCTATTATCAAATTGCTCGCACACGGCGTTTCCTCTTAAGCTTAAGTTGCGTGCACTTGCAAGTTAATAAGCCATTTCGACAAAATATTTTATCAACGAGAAAGATAAAAATATTTTTTTAGAAAGTCAGTACAGTCAGTACAGTCACTCGCGTTAAACACTTTAACACCAACTTGGGTTATTGAAGATAGTTAATTATTGGTTATTTGTGGTTGGTTTTGTAAGTCATTCACATCTTTTATTCAGATGGATCACATTTACAATGGAGGCAATAACAATGTTCCATGTGGGAAGCGACCAACCAACGATATCAGCTGCAATGGCATAGAACTAAACAATACGTAAACAATAATTAAGATAGTTTAAAAACTAAAACAATCGACTTCCATGCCGCGCGAGTCAGTTTCAGTAGCAAGTTTGAGACGTTTATCGTCATATCTCTGGAGATACTTATCAGATCTCGATGAAATTACAATGGAATCACCTTGGAGATGTACACTACCAATTAAAAAAATAATCATTCGAATCGGTTCACAATTGACGGAGTAATCGCGTAACATACATAAAAAAAACAACAACATACATACGATTTGAGAACCTCCTCCTTTTTGGAAGTCGGTTGCAAACACGAGCCATGTCGTTTGTTAAATACGTATATTTATTATTTATACGTTAATTATATAAATATCTACATAAAGCATAGATTTGATAAAAAATAAAAATACAATAACAAATCTCGACCCAACAAATGACAAAATAAAAAAAATCTCGTGTATATTGTATAGGAACTAAGTTTCTGCAGTGTTGATTAACTTTTTTTGCTCGTGACGACACCAATACTGTTTATATGACAAAATATTGTTCAATTTACTACTTCTATCTTAAGTGGTCAATTAGCAAGCATTCCAAATTTGACATACTTAAAAATATGCATGAACAGAATACAACTATAGATATAATAAGGTTTTCCCACATATTAACAACAGTAAATGATGTTGGAGACGTGATGGAGGCGGAGTAATGTAATACAAAATGGAGCCAATCTGCGCTCTCGTCACGTGGGAGAGGGATGCCTTTGAGGCCCCGCTTGCTTCTATAAAGCCAGCTTGTTATGGTCTTGAATTAGTAACACTTGTCAAGCCGTATTGCCAGTGCGATTCTAGTCGTTTTGTACAGTGGGGTGGGGTGTCTTATCGTCATTACGTTCACAAAAAAAGTGGGGGAGGATCTCAATTCGCAACATACCTCAGAACTTTGTCATTTATTAAACGATTTCAACAATTATTTTTTTGTTGGAAAGAGTATGCTACCCGTTTGGTCCCATAGTTATTTTATCGAGATCTGATAAGCAAGCATCTCCAGAGATATTTGAGCGCGGCATTTGAAGTCGATTTTTTTCTTTTTGTTCATTTTTAACCGTCACCGCAATATTTGGGTTGTTATAAGTTTGACGTGTGTATCTGTGTGGTCTGTCTGTGGCATCGTAGCGCCCAAACGGATGAACCGATAATTATTGATGATGATGATGATTTAATTTTTTTTTATAGGTGTCTTAATAGAATTTCCTTAGCTCTGTTTCATGAAAATTTGTTCAGCCGTTTGAAGAAAACTATGACCATTTTTCTAGTTGATGACGCTATGAAATTAACTAGTAGTTCTGAATTCTGATCAATATGAAATTCGGTATATATACTCTTACTTCAACGATAATATAAGAACTTGGTAACGTTCACCTGATGCTGGGACATTTAGAATCTACAGAATGCAAAACTTCTCAACTTACAGCAGTGAGATGTCGAGTTTGGGCTCATCGGAATGGTCTCAATGAACAGATTATGAATAAATCGGCCGGGAGTGATTTTTTATATTGAATTTAAGTATTAACTATTAACTTTATTATTACATCTACCTTCTAATAAACCGCAATAACGGTTTAGTTTATAAAAAATTGAATTGAATATTTTTATCAACCAGCGCAGAAATAATACATTTATATAATCCAAGCATTGCTACTAAACATAAATCCTTAAGAACTGCCATGCTGCAAGGCCGTATGATGAATGAATATCTGCAGAGGCATTCAAATATCAGTTCGAAGATCAATATATTTTGTCAACATAAACTACAAAGTTATGCAAAGCGCTATTCCTCAACAGACATCGTGAGGTACATATTTACCCCAGTGTCAAAAAAAGTCAAATTACGGAGAGGTATTACCAGGAAATAATAATACATACTGTATTTTGTAAATTATTTTGGAGAATAAACATTTATTATTATTCGTTTATTCGATTTAGCTCACGGGTCGTACATGCCCGGTCTTTTGGAGGGCATTGATGGAGCCGAAGCCAACATCAAGAGGCCCTTTACAATGTTTACTTAGGTATTATTAATGGATGAGGAGGATATATGGGAAACTATTATATATAAACTATTATAAGAAGATGGTACATTATTTTATGAGACTATTGGGTGAGCTGATTAATGTCGGATTGCTGGTCTATGGGATGAGGTACGGCACCCGCCAATTATTCCTCATTACAAATATTTAGACGGGTGGTGACTTGCCACACACTGAATGGACCCCCCCATAAAGGCGGACCGTAGTATTGGCGCCGAGGGGCAACATTGGCGTGGATAGCTAAGGGTGTTGAGAGGTGTGCTGCACTTTCACTAAACGTTACTAGCGGCTTTATGCCTTTAACACTTCCACTCTGGAACTTACATCTCAGCTCTTGCGATTCCCACCACCGGCCGGTCGGTCAAGGCAAGCCGGGGGTCAAGTGGTCTCATTTAGCTCTCTCGGGATAGGGGTTTATATTAGTAGTAGATATTATTATTATAATAAAATAGCCAGAATAAAACAGGAAAGAAGAAGCGCCTAGCCGCTACTTCTTTCTTGGTTTATTCTGGGGTCCCTGCAACAAAGCACCGCTGCAGGGACTCCAGAATAGATCACGTTTCAATGAAGTCAAAGGCTTTTGGCAAATGCAAAAATAAATGATATCCACTAACGTTTATTGGCGATACGCCCCATATGTTACAAGGACCGTATCCGCAACTATGACGATACGAGTACAAAATCAGCGGACTGAACATAGGTATCCCTTTACATCGAGGAGTGAGACAAAGGGACGTTATTTAATTAACCCCAAATTGTTCACAAACGCTCTGAGGATATATTTGTTCAAGACGCTGAATTGAAAAGGCATAAACATCAATGGCGTAAAAATCTCACAACTGAGATTTGCGGACGATATCATCGTATCATAGCTGAAACAGTTCAGAACATGCAATACATGCCGAGTAACAGTGCCTTATACGAAGTAACTCTCGAAGTTGTTCAAGAATATGCAACCCTGCAATTGGGTCGAACAATTTCGAGAAGGAAGCCCGCAGTAGAATACAGCTGAGATGGGCATCATTTAGTAAACTTCATCGAGTCTTTTCATCACCGATACCGCAAAACTATTTAATGAGAGCATCCTACCTGTAATGACATACGAAGCCGAGGAAATGGGACACTGAAGGTGCGACTGATCCACCAATTCAAAGAGCTCTTAGCTTACCTCTTTCCATAGAAAGGGCTTTCGGAGTATGTCAGAAGGATCGAATACGAATTAAAGTAATCTGTCAGAGAACCAAAGTTATAGACCTAGCTCAAAGGATTAGTAAGCTAAAGTGGCAGTGGGTTGGCTGTCGTAGAACCAATAACTGTTGGGGTAGACGTGTTCTAGAGTTGAGACCACGGCTCAGTAAACAAAGTGTAGGACGCCCTCCAGCTAGGGGAGCGATGTTACAATCAAACTGGCTGACATTGGTTGGAAATAAAGAAATTAAAATCGAGCTCAGTGTCGTACCATAGGAATCTTGTGACCAACAGTGGACATCGAAATCCATTTCAAACTCAACTCTAATATGGACACAACATAAAATTAGCGTAAAATAGCGCGTGTAGGTACCATTGAAAGAATAAAATACTTTAGATTTACTATCTTCACTAGAAAGTACATGTATATTTTATTAATTTATATTTATAATATTTAATTAATACATATTTGAATCGAAAAAAAAAATGAATTTTATTTTTAATTCTTTCCATATTTCACAATGAGTTAGAAACCACCAATAATTAATAAGTACAATGATTTTATTATGGGTGATAGTTAAAAAAAATACAGTCAGTAACTATTACTTTCAGATGCATAACTACCTAGTAAATTTAATAATGCTTAAAGATAAAACAAGAATTCCTCAACATTCGCAACGACTGTGAGGCATCGAAAGTGAGTCATAGACATCGTCATCGAATGAAAGTTAAACCGTAATGATCATACACTTCAATGTGTACAAAATTGCGGCATCAAGTGTGTAGTGACGTCGAAGACACGATAGATCAAACAAGTGCTCCAGGATACAGTGATGATGATACAGTGAGTTGAGTCATGCAACACCGTGCGGCACTGTCACCCGGAATAGCAGCCAGCGAGCTCATCGATTATCCACACGTATAGACCAAAGACGTAAGATAAAAATACGTCTTCACCCTATCCTCTCTATACGTTTTGCATCGCGAGACTTCCTCAAATTTAGTAGGTGTAAAAGCTCATTTATAAGACGCCACGTCCTCGCCTTTAGTTTCTTCTATCTGGCCTGCGCCTTACAGTGCCTTGCCATGATGTTTCAATCTCACATCATTTGGATATAGAATAATTTTGGTTATGCCAATTTATAATACGTTTAAAGTTTAAACAGTCTTATCCTAGTCTCAATAGGTACCTACCAGCTTCCAACATTCCAGGCAGGCGAGCGCGTCCCTTCAATATTATGTCGTTGTATTTTCCATCACCTGGGTGAGATCTGGTAAAATGCTTCACTGACCCCAATGAAAAAAACTAAATACTATTAGTGTACAAACACTAACTAAACACCATACCTTATCTTCTTACAAGGGTTACAAGGACATGAATGATACAACAAGTAAACTTGACCTAGATTTCAGATTGTGGTTTCGAAGTCATGGACTATGTAGTTAATTAGTCGCATGAAGGTGATGGATACCTTACCTTAAAACAAACTGAGCAGAGCCCGTCCGTCGAGGGGTTCCCGTAGAACCCACAGCCGGATCGGCACAGCGCCTCCATCGGATTCGATTCACGCTCCATTGTTCACTATAATTTCACTCTAGTTCAACAACGAGTGTATCACTTGTTAACACTAGTAAAGTACGATTGCACTAACAGTTATTGCACTTGTTTGTCGTAACACTGAGTTCCACAACGACCGGCGAGCTACGCGATGCACTTGTAACGTTATAATTTAGACGATTTATTTTCTGGTTTGCCGTAACTGCGGTAAGTGGCTTTCCTTGCCAACGAGCTAACTGTTCCTCTTATGTCAGGATCGCAGCGGGCCCTGAAACAAATCGACGAACAGTCAGCAAACACTACAAAAATATTGTAAAATATGTAAAGGTTTGATTAAAGTATAGAATCGATCGTATGGTTGAATAACAAAAACATTTCAAAAGCGATAATACGTCGGCTCGGCAGCGTGAAAATGTCGTGCTCAGAACGCTATTATTTCGCTAGAAAGTAATATTAGGCGTAGAATACGATTCGGTTAGACTGGAAGCAGAACATAATATGCATAACGTCAGTTTGCGTAACAAGAGAGAGCTATGGAGCTAAGTGGAACAGCACCCGCGCAAGTCCGCGCCCCGCGCCAAGGTCGCTCTGGTGTCCGCTAACTTTTGCTAATATTTTGTGACCAAAACGTAAATTGATATTGCGAGATGCCTTTGTACTGTCCTCGAGCTACCCGAACAGTATGAACTCTGGAGGTCAAACGAACTTACATTTACTACTTTATTTTTATTTTAAAACCTAGTCGGTGTACTAATTACGTAAAATGTTTCTAGTAAGGTCCTCCACGTGCACAAATGAAGCTATCAGTTAATTATTATTATAAGTTAATAGCTAATTAGTCGGTACTTAACTACAATTCAATTTTAACAATGATTATGTTAATGGCCTACTGACGAAGTCTCGTAGTCATAAGTAATCTCAATCAATATGGCGCTGGCAAAAACCGTGCCAATAGTCCCATAGCCTTGGATAGACAAACGGAAAAAGGACTTCGCCCTACAGTTGGACACGTCAAGCTCGTAAAAAGATAATTATTATACTGGTAGTGGACATAATGAGATACACGTATCGGCTGTAGTCGTCGTATCACAATTGGTGCAAGTGGAGAGCGGTCGTTAGCACGGCTAGGGCGGTCGGGCGCAGTTGGGGAGTCATCGACCGGCCGCGGCGTGCACGCAGGGGGTGCAACGTGCGCCCGCCTGTGTACCCACACTGACACAACAACACGGACTACACACTACTTATATGATAACTAGCTTCTGTCCGCGCACGCCGCCGTGGCCTATAAAAAGACATATTTTTCCTCAGAAACAAATATTATAAATAAGCGCTCTCACTCCCTCTAATTGAATATACAAACTAATAATATCCTAAACAAAGCAATAAGGACAAAATTTAACGTAAAAACTAACACCACACCACAGGTTACCACCTGTAGGTAGGAGCATATTATATCGATGTTCCGCCTGACTTGCTACCAAAAAGAAGCTTGCCACCATCAAGGAGAAAATCTGCCGGCATAAGCTTACGGTGTTCTGGCAGCACACCACACAGCCCTTGAGAGTCGAATTCGTGTTTTTACCATCTTCGACCACATCATGACATCACCGCTTACCACCAGGCAAAATAGTGGTCATACGCTAGCCTATAATATACTAGTGGATAACCGGCGTGTGCTACGCTAAAAAAAATATATTTAGATCATTAGTTTGAAAAAAAAAGGCAAATTTAAAAATTCGGGTAAAAAAAAATCACGTATGGGAAAAGTCGAAAATCGACTTCATGAATGGACCGAATATGCCTAATGCATTGTTTTGGTAGTCTTAAACTATCTTCGCATTATTGCCTTCCTAAGAAACCGGTTTGGAGCACATCGGTTGGATGGTTTCAATCTCAATTTATATATATATTGAAATAAACCTACCGCAGAATATCTTTGTAAACATTTTTTTTTCCTTCAGATGTTTGAATTGCCAGGCTGCTCCGAGTTTAAGACTAGACTTAGAGCAAGCGACGTATAACTACTAACCGTGTGTAAAGCAGTTCTCCTTTAAGTCTACCCCTGCTAAATTATTATTAAAATAAAGAATTTGGCCTTGGGGTTTATTTCTGGTTATTGCAAAGCAGACCCTAACCAAGATTAGCTTATGGAGCTCCTTCCGGCTCCACCGTGAGATCAGTCAGTTGCCTTAGCTCTTGACTAACGACATTAAACCTACAACATTTCAAGTCACCTACCGTCAACAAATCCAGGAACGAAGTATAGGTACATATTTTAGATGATAATTAAAATAGTGTACTCACTAGTCCGACACTCTATTACTTCAAAATAATAAAATCTTAGTATAATGAGGTGGGGTCTGTTTAGAACTTTTTTTATTTTGTAATTTATACTTAAGGGAGTTTCTAAATGAAACCATAGAGATACTGTCTCTCTTTACTTCCTCGCAGCCTCAGGCTGTGTGGCTCACTTACTGAAGGTATGTGCCGCATACGTACTTTAGGAACCTATTCACGCGTTGCCTCAACGCGAGCCGTGCGTTCTTAGTTGACGTTATTGTGTTTCAGTGCGCAAGTAAATAACTTCGTAAAAACGTCCAACTTTATGAGACTTACAGGACTTTTATACTTTAGACTTAGAGTGATAATTTAGGAGCAACGCGTACATCATGCGTGATTTCTTGCGGACTCAGTCTAAGCAGGTGCTGAACATGCTATATTTTTGTCTAAACGAGCTCCGACAGCCTTTCTGACTATTCCATCGTCCCCGTAAATAAATAGTCAAATACCTAAATTGTGAACAACATACATGCATGAGTCATGAAACCTGTTATTCAAACAAAAGTTTATTTTAACAAAATTTTGATAAGGAAAGGTCGAATGGTACAATTCACATTCAAATAAAAAAGTGCTCTAGTAGATTTGTAATAATTATATTAATACGTAACTAAGCCCACACACACCACCACAACACGTCTACATCGACAAAAAAAAACAATTTAAGTAGAAGTTAAGCTATTATAGTTCCAGACGACCCACACAATCGATGGATCTGGAATCTGGATACATAAAACACAATACATTATTTACGGTTTCGGATTTTATTGCAACATCTACCTTAATATTTACTTCGTACGATTGACTGAAAAATCTAAATTTCTAAAATGAATATGATTAAATAGTTTCGCACTTTTCATTATTCTGTGGTATCGCTAGAGTCTAGTACTCTAGCGATAACTGAAAATATTAAAGTCAAGTAAGTTATATTGATACGAAATAAGTATGCCAAGGCGGCTATCAGCCTATTCAACCAGTCGGAAACGTGATGTTCAATTATAGCATTACGATAATGGCGATGCCTCGCTCGCGTTGCCAAATTAACATTACCTTTGTTAGTTGCGTTTAGAACGGACGATTATGTTTATCTTGGGCCTAACCGTTCACGATCAAAAAATACAGAATGAAGTAAATAACATTTTAATTCAAGGTAATTCTGCAATTTCGTCATGTTTGCGCGAAACGAAACGCAATTTCCATCAACGATAAGATTGAATGCGCAGCGATAACATAATATGCGAGTGATATACAAAGCGACACGACATGTGTGAGGTGAACACGAGTACAGCGTCGTGTCACTATGGCACAGTGCACGATCCGCGCCGCGACGGCGGCGGCGACGGGAGGCGGTGGCCTGCCCCGCTGACCCACTTGCCGAGTTCGCTACGCAATTCGAGCGCGATCCGCCTCGGCCTGCCTCTATACTAACGCCAGTCTACGATTGTCTACGATTTGATTTCTAAGTCTAAGAGCTAATTCGCACTCACATTGCGACGAGTGCGACGCCTAGGTTGAATTACGGCGTCACAGTCGAGATGTCGTAGGACGTAGACTACCACGGCTACACGAAAATCTAAACGGCCGTGATTACCAGCCATGGTGACTGGAAAACGACCCTATGTGAAGATATGGACGACATAAATAACATTCCAAAAGCTGAAATTTGGAATAAAATAAAATAAAGCGTTCAAAAATTTACCACGCGCGAATTTGACTCTTGCAGAATATATGCGAATTATAAGTTTTTCCTTACCATAATATGAACAAAGCAATAAAAGTGAATCGCTGATACATATAATATAGGAAATTAATGCAACGTTGTAACAGAAAGAGAAGAGTTAGTTTTAAGAAATTAAAATTGAGGCTACCTCCCACGATTCGAATATGTAGGTCGAGCCAACAGCTATAGGTATTGAACAGAGGACGCACAAATACATCATTCAATTAGGTATATAGATAATGTAGTGCTCGATTTTCGGCTGACTGAGAAAAAATACAGGTCTGACCACTCGGTCAACGGTATCCGTAACGGGACGAGACACAAAAATCTCGCACAGCCGAGGAAATCCCACCGAAAATCGAAACAATTTTATTAGTGTATCCCAATTTTTTCAATACAACGAATAACATTTGAGTATCGTTAGATGATATTCATTTTAATATTTTTTAAATTCATTCAAATATTTAAGTCTTTATACAATTCCTTATCTACAGTAAGTTATATATTTACAACATCAAATAAACATAAATTAATATAAAAATAATTTATCCCTATAATTGTATTTGTTTTAAAGAACCGTAAATTAAACAGAACAAGACCAGGACCGGAATATTTAGAGCCGGGCCAAATAAATTTAAATATGTAATTGCTCACAACTTCCTAGAATTAGTATCCACTTTAGAAATAATTAGTATAGTGAGAAAGCTATTAGAACATTAGAAACATCACCATACCTACTGAAATATACAACCATAACATAACGGTAACCAGTAATATCAAGAAAATAACTAATGGGAATGAATTGGTAACAATATTTTGTTAAGATATCAAACAAAAACAACCCGCCAACGCATAAGTACGTACGTAGTATTATTATCTGTTCTGTGGCATAAGACAAAGCTTTGCTCGTTTATTCGCACAACGAAGTCCTCTCAGACAAAAACAACGCATATCGAGGTAATTTTTTTACCTATGTTTTAATCTAATAAAGACATAAGAATGGCAATAAAGCAGGTACCATCATTCTGCAGGCAGACAAACGCTTATTGATGGATACGTCACTTTCCAAAAATAGAGCAGCCAGGGTCTTCTGGTTAACCTTCCGCGTGGTTTTGCAATCAGGAAACGAGCATGCAAGTATTTACTCTCAATCTGGACAAATAAAACAGCACCAGGACTGTAAGACAATGACTTCAGTTGAAAGGAAGAATTTGCGTCACGGACCACACAATGACGGGGCGACAATCGAGCAACACGCACGGCAAGATGGCCGCCGAAGTGTCAGCGTCAGCTGATCGCGCTCACGCAGCGCAGCTGTGCTGTGTGGTGTGGCGTTGACACTGCTCTCGTATCTCCGCAAATTGCGGTCATATATCTGTCTCGTTCACACTCCGACTACAATGGACGTGCTCACTCATTGTTTGAACACAATGCTCAGCTAGCTCACTATTCGCTTTGCCAATAGATACATTTTGCGAGAACTTTCAAAACATTTGAGTAGTTACTTACCTACTTGATATATTGAACAACAGATACCATAAATGTCTATAGTGTCATAATTACCATCATTCATAGTTACAAAGATATTTTCTTAGTATTTACGGTTGATAGTTTTAGATAAATTATTGTTCAGATCAGATTGAGTCACTGTTTTTTTAAATAAGATTTAAATGATTTCGTCAAATACACATTAATTGACTATAAGTGACTAATATGAAGTAAAAATGAAAGTGAAAAATGAGTGATTTAAAACTAATAGGTAATAAATATGTATATCAACTTAGTAAGTATGCGAGTAATTTTATTTATCACGGACAATAAACGAGACTTCACGAAAAAACAATATAGGTAGTGGTGGTAGTAAATCAACAAATTATACATGAATTATTAACATCTGAAAACGAACACTAAATAGAACCGATACAAAAATAAAAAAAAATATATTTAGCAAATTTCTGTTTGCATAAATATTTCTATGCCAGATTGTCTGAAAGAAATTACTACAATAGCGATGAAACTGCCGGTTCATTGCCTTGTATTACTGTATATATTTTACCTTATTTGCTGTACCATTTCTGAATTTGGTAGGTAATCGATAATCGAAAATTTGTAGGTATTGTACTCTATATTTACATACCAAGACAAATACAGTGAGCTGACTGTGAAGCTAAATCATATATATGTAATGTTATTTCATTTTACAGCTTTATCAGTATTTTAATAGACCACTTGTTATCCAAACATGTTATCAAATAATGTGACTGGATGGACGAATGTTTCATTTGAAATTAGCATCTTTTCTTAGACCAATGTAAGTGCCATAAATAAAATTAAGTTATTCATTGCAATAATCCCTAACAAAGCATAACTTTTCTACAGCTTTGTTTTGATATTAAAGTAGTTAGTTATATTTAGTATATCACAACTTTGCAGCTCTATTTGAATTAAATTTATAATTATTGAACTGAACGAGATCAAAGGGTTTTGGATTTTAATCAGACAACACAAATCGCATGAAAGTCCTAAACACACGAGGAGTCGAGGACATCGACCTTCTGACACCAAGGTCAGAGCGGCGGCCTTCAAACAGCCTCGGCTAGCCGGCTCACAAGCTCCTTCGGACACATCTCGAAAAACACACACAGTAACACCGCGCACTTAACGACATTACCTTCAAGTGGGAACTTGAGCCCATGGCCACGTAGAAACCACGCTCGAAAGAGCTTCAAAGTCACATAAACTTAAATCACAGACACTTTCGACAACGAGAGAGACACGAACACTAATTGGCACTATTATCTGACTAGAAGATGTATTAGTAGTAGTATTTGGCGTATAGAACTGTACTGTGATCGTGTTGTAGTAACCGTGTCGGCCTCGGGGCACGAGCTCCGACGCGCTCGGCGAAGAGACGAGAACTGAGTGAGTCGGTCGGGGTGAGGCGAGCGGCGAGACGCCGCGAGCGGTGCTCGCCTGGCGGGTGGAGCGGAGCGCGGAGACTGGCCCGCCTGCAACTATTCGCGTCATCCATTCTACACACCGCACGCACCCACCGATACAAACAAGCCACTGCTTGCTCGCTGATAAACACATGTGTCCGACTTGACTGCCCACCTCGGCATCGCACAACAACAACTTAAGCATTTTAATCATATCACTCCTATGCTTCGCTGCTTCAGCTCGCGGTGTCGTAACTAATAGCAGTTTCGTCCGACTAGAAAGCAGGACTTTGTATTTATTTATAATATGCGCCATCTGTGAGGTTTCTTTTGACTATACCATAACGCAATGATGAATCATAGCCAGAATTAATGAGCATGATTAATCGTTTTCTTAAAAGTTAACATCGATGATAAAGACAGTTGAAAACATATAAGCTAATGCTGATTGCATTAGCTTATATGTTTTACTAAATTTATATAATTTAAGATCGTTTAAAAATGCCGCGCTATTAATTTTCAGCAGTAGCAAGTTTGATGTGTTTATATCCATATCTCTAGAGATACTCATCAGATCTCGATGAATTTACAATGGGACCACCTTAGGAGTACTCTTACTTCCTCCTTTTAGAAGTCGGTAAAAAGAAAAGAAAACAATTAGGGACCACTAATAAAGTGACATCTACAAATCGGAAAAGCTGCGAAAAATAATTAGAAATCTATAAGAAGCACTCCTCTCCGCTCTGTATCTACCTGTGTTTCCAGGCCAATTTCATGTAAAGTGTTGATCGAGAGCTAAAAACGAAATAGACCAACACAGTCTTCTACAGACGTAGAATTCATCACTGGGCTTAACACACACGTATCGATTAACCATAACACTAATAAGTAACAGTCTATGAATAGTGAATACACAGGTCCAAATAAAGAGGCAAAATTCTACCATTTTTATAACTCACGCTCACACATTAAAAACAATGTGAGTGAACTTTTTAGGGTTCAAAAATACAAATCCAAGGTACACTGCACTTAAAAACGAGAGTGAAAACAACAATAAACAGAATAAAATGTCGACGGCCTGAATGACTTAATATTCTACCCTATTCGAACTGTTAATATTATGAACAGTAGATACGGATTAGTTATGTCTGATTACAAGGAATCATTAATTTATGATTACTCATGGCAGCCAAATACTTTCTGGATATATTCGAGTCGTATTTACCAACACAAGGTGCGCAGTTGTGCGAATTCACGCCTCGTCATTATCACAAGTTTATGATAATGGCGGAAAGGTCGTGATATCGTGTACAAACAAAGCCATGTGAATTGCGTTGCGCGAGGAGGCGTTCAACACTCGACAGTCACAGCGCGGGCCGCACTCCGCAGACAAAGCCGCGACGAGGCGAGTCGTCGATCTCCCCGAATTAGTCCTGGGCCAGGGCGGTGACCTCCGCGCTGAGCAGGCCGCGCTCACACTACGCTACATTTTTACTAAATTTGCCCAACTATAAAAGTTCAATCACTGAATTCTTACGATCACTTTTATTGAGTCTATCATAGGTAATTTCAGTAATTTGAACGTCTTGTGAGACTATTTAAATTAACATTACAGCGGTATTTAATCATGTTTATCGTCATTAAGAACGCTCACTTGTTTTTACTAATGTACCAGTTCCTAATTCTACTTTTGCAAAATTGGTTTTTTAAACGTTGCCTGTACATAATTTTACCATATACATGTGCATTGTGTATAATATATAAAATACTTAACACATAATTTAAAAAATAAAATAAAATTTATTTCTAATCACATCAAATTGTTAAGGAAAATACGATTCATGGTATTTGGATCACCCATAGCAAAGACACCTATAAATTGTTGATGAGTAATCCTGATGTTTAATTGTGAAATTACTATTACTCATTGTGCTGAAAAAAAAAAATATCGTCAAACAATTCAATAAGTAATAAACTGTGTGTGTAATGGTAACAATTTCAATAAGGAGTGATTTAACGGTAAATAAAATCAAAACTTACTTTTATGTAAGTTCATGGGCGCCGGCAGGGGGGTGCCAGGGGGTGCACTTGCATCCCTTGGGAATCTCGGGATCAACAGGAATTATTGAAATAAAATATATAGTCAATTCATAATGAATAGTCAGAAATTTGTAAATGTCTCGAACATTCAGACTAAAATTTCATCTTTTTATTAACAATCATATACGGCAAAGATTGTAAGGAAACTAAAATCTGCACCACCTGGAAATTATTTCTGCCGGCGCCCATGTGTAAGTTTTAAAGTTTTCTTAACTAAGTGTCAAGATAGAGATGATGATTCGAGTGGAGAAAAACTTAAGGCAAACTTAAGAATATGGACGTTGGTATAATTATATTTTTATTAAAATCAGTTACTTGATTCAATAAATACAAGGCGATACCTGATGGTCGTTAGCAGGTTTTACTTCCGTCATTCGTGTCAACAACACGGCCTTAAAGTTCCGGTCTGATCTGGTGGAATGACTTGTGGATTTATATCCTTTGTATGACTGATTTGGAATCAAATTAATAAAACAAAGATTCACTTGAGATTTAACTACCTACGTACAGCTAATACGCAAAACGTCCGTAACCTACATAATTCATTATTTTTAACCAACTTCAAAAAAAGGAGGAGGTTTCTCAATTCGGCCGTGTATATTTTTTTAATATTTGTTCGTGGATAACTTCGTCGTTTATGATATGATTTGAATTACTCTTATTTTGTTGGAAAGGAGATATCCCACGGGTGGTACCATAGTAATTTCATCGAGATCTGATAAGTATCTCCAGAGATATGGAGATAAACACCTCAAACTTGGTACTGAAAATTAATAGCGCGGCATTTGAAGTCGGTTCATTTGTTTTTTAAACTATCTTATTGTTAGATGAGAACATTTAGTTTAGAATTAGCCGTTTTGCTATGGTTTTTCCCTGAAATGTATATAATTTTTTTTTTTAAATAAAATTACAATTTAGTGGTGTATATTATTGATATTTAAATGTCATGGAAAGCGAAAGAATAAGCTATTAAGCGGTTAAAAAACCGCTGACCTGTCCCTCGTTAGAGTTCATTTCATCATTCACGTTTTACATTCTTTTGCAATTTCTATTCCCTGCTGAAGACATTAAACTTGGAAAACTTGGACTTGAACAGTTTTGATCCATACAGTCACAGACAATCAAAACTATGACTAACTCCTGTAACCATTGTCCCAACAAGACGCAGGAGTGAAAACAAAGGGACAAAGACCAGAGAAAGAAAATTAAGCAATAAAGGTCAATGAAATATGAGCACGTGGCAGGAGTAATCTAAGCGTGCTGGCCGCGCACTAACGTCACGTGTCCCTTTAGAGATTCAGACATCAGTTTACTTGGCACGTAATGTAATCATAAAATAATATGTTCTTAATACGTACGTAGTGGTTGATTCAAAAAGTTTTCAATTGGATAGAATTAAACGTTATTTTTTAATTAACCTAAAGAGATCGCTCGCAATACTGACGGTTATCGTTAAAGTCTATCCTAAACTAGGCATGATAATTCGGACTTAAGGTAAGGTAAGTAAGTAATCGGTTATTGAGTTGGCATTCTACGTTACATTACAGTACACATTCAACTTTGTCGCTGGTTAGAGGCACGCCATTACATACAATATAACTATGAATATTATTAGGAGAATGAATGACTTTTCGCTATCTTAAAGCATTCGTAGGTGTTTATCAGTAACCCTGAAAACTTTTGCGCGAAGACAATTAAGCAAACAGTAATATTTGCGATATTAGCCAATAGAAAATGCAGGGTTAGTGAAGGATACAGCAGCTCCATATTCCACATTCATAGAGTGTGCTGGATCATCTACACACAGAAGTCTGGTAGTCTGGCCCTAACACCATCTATCATGAGTCGTGATGTGAGCAACTAGGTGAATATACATGAATTTATTTTTTAAACTACGAACTATAAACAAACAAATAAACTTAATAAAAAACTAGGGAATATATCTCCCAATAGGGAATATGCATGTAGCTCAGATTTATTGGAAATATTTTTTATTCGAATCTTTGTTGTCCTGGAGTCATATGTAAAACCTTTTTTTATTTAACTCCATTTTATACGCCTAAAATAATAAATGAAAAATGCAATTTAAGCGAGTGAAATTTAAGTTTATAAAACAGATCACCATTGGTCGAATCGAAAGTTGACGTCATAACTCACTACGTCACGTGATAGAAACATTGAGCGGAATTTTTGCGGTAACATAAAAATGAATGTCTTATTGTATTTATTTCCAAATATTGCGTTTGCCGCGTATTATTGTGCAAAAATGTATATTACTAACCATTTAATATAGGTAAAAATGAGTATGAGATTAGAGAAACTGCATAATTTTATAAAAACATGCCATTGGCTAAATACAAAAATCGCGCGGAGTCAAATTTAAAGAAAAAAGCTAGTTTGCTTCAAGTGGCGTGTATCGTAAGTGCGTGACGTCATAACTCACTACCAAAGAGCCCGGGAAATGATATGATATATAAGATACTTTCAATCGATAGTGTTATTACTTATACTTATTACCAATTATTAATTAGACTCCCTACAAGGAGGTTGTAATTGTTAATACTGACCAGTTAAGGTGATAATTAATCAAACTTTTTAGGTGATTCATAACTTTTATATCATCAAGGCATAGTTACTGCTAAAGTTCCAGATCTGACATATTAACATATAAAGTTGTCAAAAATCTGTCAGATAAGTTCCCAATAAGCTTGTCAGGAACCAGGAAAACTGGCCTAACTATAACATATCTAGACAACTTTTGACTAAGCCAGCAATCATATGCATCTTGCATACCCTTTTGGGTATGCAAGATAATAATAAAGCGGTGGGCAGTGACTGGAAACAAAGAGCCGAAGATCGGGCTCAGTGGCGTGACTTGGGAGAGGCCTATGTCCAGCAGTGGACTGATATTGGCTGATTATGATGATGATGTGATACCCTTTTGGTGAATGAAACTAACGGCTAATAAACAATTAATATAGACATACAATGTGCTTTAAAAATTTTCAAATGCCCAGTCTTTTCGTAAGAACTTCATGAATAATGAAATGGTAAACTAATATATATCTCAATATTCGAAACCACAGTTAATATACAGCATAAGCAGAATCATATAACTATTGATTACATCTACTCAACTGTACATACCTGGTGTTGAAAAAGAGAGTTCCGTACCAAACAAATGTCTTTCCAAGTGCGCAGGCCTGTCAGCTCACAAGCAGGCGACACCACGTCTGTGCGGTTCAGAGCAGCATCCACCGGCATCACAATGAATGGTTACACCACCTGTGAGTCACAGTTTCTTATGTGTAGCTCTTTCTACTGATAATATTACTACATGTAGCCACTTATGTCTATGTCCAGAAGTAATCCCCCAACACACAGCGTGTTCGTGCAAAGCAGTATACAAAGCAATCGTTCATACATCCTCAAAAAGTAAAAAAAGCAAACATGCAGCATGAAAAATTACCCAACACCATGCATGCATTGAAGTTATTAGGCACCTGTGTGAATGACCTCATAAAGTCATCCTACTATGTTTTTCAACAAGTATTTGCATATCAACTGTAGGAAAGCATATAATAACTTCAACTTCAAGTTAACTGTGACTTGGAAGATTTAAGTAAGCATAAAATATTAGAGCATATTATAATTGGCAAATGTTTTTCTTTTCTTGAATCTCATAGAAAGTTATTATGCACATCATATACCTACCAGAGCCCTGTAACTAAAAATGTACATGCTCTCTCAAATTCTCATGATAGTGAAAAAAAAACATAGTGAATGAATACAAAATTTCACACTAATAGTATTTTTTATTAAAATTATAGGCTTTCAAAACAGTCATAAGAGCTGGCCAACCAGTTGCACCTAATTACATCCAGGACTATAACAGATAAAAGATTTGATGTACACAGCACAAATATTTTAAGTAAAAAGTTGTTTTTATTGTACCATCTTCCTATCTATTTATGCATTTAGCTTGCCTTATGTTTCATATGGGGATGGAGTTAATACAGCAGGATGTAGAAGGGGGTAAATTTTCTGAGTTCAAATGAAAGTTCAAAGTTCAAAATTTAATTTGAACTCTGAAAATTTACCCCCCATTAGGATTATAATACAGAAATTCTATAGTAAGAAATAAAAAAAAATGTATTGTGAAATTTTAACACGCTCAGCGCCACAAGGTTTTCGCCTTAAACTTAGCCTTTTTTTATTCCAGGAATGTGTTCTTCAGCTCGTTAATAATATACTTACCAGCTTTTTTATAAGGTTTCTTTTAAGGTATAAAGGAAAAGGATACCCTTTGCCTTAATTTTTTATTTTATTTTTCAAAATTTTTTAACCCACAATAAGTGGAGTATTCTCCAGGGCCAACCCTATATAATCACATACTAAACTGTATCAAACAGTGTATTTCCAGTGATACACTGGCCTATAAAATCACCCATGTTGTGTTATCATCAGAGAAACACTTGCCTGGCACTATATACCCTTCGGTGTATCTTAAATGATACATTGGGCTGGAGCTGAGCGTGTTAAATGTAAATTAATCCATAAATATAACCCGCTTACTTAACTTCTTTAAGTTGGCGAGTGAAGAAGCAGGGCATGGGGCATTTGGATTAAACATGGTTCAGATCAAAGAGGTTTTACTGTATCGTGGAACCTATTCTCATTATTTAATTTCCTACTCTCTTATGTCCTTATATGCTATTTTTTCATGCTAGTATTACTTAAATCATAAAACCCCTAAGTACCAGAGACGCAGTTTATTTTATTAGTAAAGCTATATCATTAGATCATTATTTAACATAATATCCCACGCCCTATAATTTGTTTAATAAAGCATTGCAAATACAAGTGAGCTAAGGGCATTTGTACAGAGTTATCAACAGTCTCATTCAAACATGCACTAGTGAAATGATCTTTAACCAATGAACTTTTTAATATACATACCATAGATGGTAGAATAACTTAAATATAACTATTAAGGGCATTTGTACAGAGTTATCAACAGCCTCATACAAACACGCACTTGTGAAGATCTCTAACCGTAAAACATTCTAGTATATATACAATAGATGGTAGATTAACTTTTAACGTAACAATACTACATTTCTATCATTAAATACCTAGCAAAATTAAAAATTATGAAGCATGTTTGTAGTTGTAGATAAATCTGTCTAAAAGTGATGCACTATTACTTCCAACTTACTTTTAACCTATCAATTATGATTTCTTTCTTCTTGTAGTTGATATCATTGTAGAGTATAATTAGTATGCTATCTATTTTCAACTATTTATCTTGCCATTAACCGCAGCTGATAACGAGCCTCCAGAGTTATCAGCTCCTTCGCTAGGTATCTGAATGGACCTATTAAATAAACTTGGTTAGATGTTTCATGTACAAGTATCTATGCCAGTACCATATTCACTGAATGCAATATTTTAAGAACTTTTCGTGATTTATTCTATAATTAGAAAATGGATTTATAGTTTTATTATACATATTCTTTACAGGTATAGTTCTAAAGATATGTCTCAACAAAGGATGTTTTCATGAAGGTAGTATTGAGTATTGTATTATTTTAAAAGTAGTTATCATAATAAACTAGGTTGATAGAAAGGGCATCAAAACAAAGACAAATAAGAAGAAAGAATCCCCTTGATACATATAACAGCTGTTATCCAAAAATGTAATTAAATTGTATCAATTCCCTCAAAATTAATGAAGATGTGTCTTTTTATTATTAGAGCCATCATAGTTTCTATTCCATAAGCACATGCAAAAACAAGAACATAATTTGAAGCTTGAATTAGGATGTAATAAATGTGTTCATATTTAATCGTTTTAGTACACAACAAGCTACTATAACCTCTACAAAATCTTTAACTACCCAGTGATCCTATTTAGCAAAGTAACAGCTACATAACATTGAAAAGCCACTAAGCCACGCCATAATATTTTTTTAACAGGAAGTGAATCAGTGGGTAGACCTATACAAACATAATTCATATTCTTCTAGAAAAAGATGTGGAGAGAACTTACACATTGATATTCATCGCTTAAGATTGTTACAAAAGTGATAAATTACTAGAAACCTTAATGAAACGCCTTCCATCCATGGTGGTATCATGCAAAAAATGCGTACCAATTATACACAAGCTGATATCTTGATGCGTACCTAACAGGTGTTCTTAACTAAAATCCAACTCAGGAGCCACAAATTGCAAGTGCCTTAGCTTAATTAGAAACCAGAAATTATGCCATGATACTGGAGAAACAAAGAAAATAGTAAAGAATTTAGTAATTGGCATTCACGAAGAAAATGGCGTCATATCACTAATCACGGAACAAGGTACGATTTCGTCATACGATTACACGTTTTACGATCACAAACCAGCACTACAAATAGTTAAATTACATGCAGTTTGTAATTATCGTTCATTAATTTACTCACTTCGAATAAAAATTCCAAAGAAAATCATCCAAAAACTCAAAGGATTGATGACAAGGCACTCCACTCACCGTTTGCAAAACCAGACTGGATGTCAGTCACGTGACTGACTGTGTTACCATAACGGGATATTATCTGTGGAAATGGTATACTTTGATTGTATTTCAAAATTGATTCCTACCAACAAAAATAATCGGGAATTTTTAGACTTTTTCACAAAATTTTACTACTTTCGAAGTGTCTATCTATCAAACGATTGATTTTGAGTTATTTTTAAAGACCTATCTGTTGAAAGCCCGCACGTACAAGTTCGTTTAATTTTTTTTTTTAGTTTTGAATTTAATCTATATATTAGTTACTATATCTATACTAATAATATTATAAAGAGAGAACATTTGTATTTTTGTATGTTTGTAATGATTTGGCTCAAAAACTACTGCACTGATTTGAAAAATGACCAATGGAATGCTTAATGGAATATTTATAGAGGCTAAGTTGTACGTTACCTGACATCGAGTTGGGGGCCAGGATTTTTTTCACAGAAAGGTATTATTGCACGAACGCTTCGTATGAAGTTTTAACTTGCGGAAACTTATACTTTCCGAGATATATATTTCAAATTCGGAAAATTAGTCTTACATTTTTCCATTTTAACAGTTTATATCACAACTACAGACTACTTATATGTGTATAGCTAATCACAGTGAAGTTTTAATTTACGAAAACGAACACTTTTTGAGATATTAATGTTTAAAATCGGAAAATTCGCACATTTTTACGTTTTGACAGTTTATATCACTGCCACAGATTACTTATATGTATATAACTAATCACAACAACGCAAATTTAACGTTTCGTTATACCCGCTATAAAGTTAAGAAATTCAAAAGTTCTATCTAACAAGGATTACTACAAAGGAAATTTTACGGACTGTCTTAGCGAGTATTCTTGGAGAAGAAAAATTAGAATATTTTATAAAGACTCATTCGAGGAGTTACTGACAGTAGTACAATATGTTTATAAAATTGAAGAATAAATCATGTCTTCTTTACTAATATTACTAGCTAAAATCCGAGCTTTGTAAGGGCTCGCGTAGTATTTGTGCCTGGTAATAATTTTTAATGCAGTTTTTTTATACTAAATATATAAAAAAACCTACACCTACACAATAGTTACTACGTTAACATTTTTTTTTTAGATTTGTTTTGGCTCCATATGATTAGTGTATTTAGCCCGTGTCAAGAATTGAAATTCTTCAAGTTTTTATGAATTATAGTCGTAGAGATGGATGAAAGTCACATGTCACAAGATGTGGTGTTTACTGAAGATTTTCAGTGGAATTTTGGTGAGAACGCAAATAGCATGTTTTTCGATATTGTGCTGTTTCCCTACAATCGCACACGTGGATGTGGATTATTAACCATTAAGTGCCAGTGAATTTCACCGGCACTTAATGGTTAATAATCCACATTTATTACACATTAACTCGCGGAAGGACACAAGTTTTAGGAAAAAGTACAATGAGATCACACACACTTTTACACGTTCCCGCCAAAACATTCCATTTTTCATTTTATTTATTCCAAAAACAATCATCATTATTGTGTAGGAAATTACATTTGGGTAAGGCCGTAAAATTGGCCTCATTGTATTAAGCTCCAGCGTCCAGTAAGAAATAAAATAAAATTTGACATATACCTATAATTTTTCTATTTTTTTTAGCTTTGTATAATAGTTTTTCTATTAGGTTAACTATACAAACATTCGCACAACATATAATTAATAATTATTTATCATAAAAATAACATGTGATCACAACATTTTCAATACAAAATAAAATGTCCCAAACTCGCCCCCGCACCTTATGTTACAACTTTGAATATTTGTTGTATTCGTATTTGACCATTTTAAAGTACGTATGGATACAATAATACCTATTCTACAAATTTCAGTGTCAGGCAGGATTAGATAATGTTCAAATAATAAAATTCTGGTACGTTAACATCGTGTCCACGGATTTGATGCTTTTATGTCACGTATTTTATGTTACAATATTTTTTACTAAAACTTAGAATTTGAGCAGCAAAATTAATTTCTATAACATGGCAACACCATAGTCTACTTGTCTATGCTACGTCTTTCACTTGTCGGCCATATTTCTAGGCTGTGAGTTTTGTTTTCGAAGCGGACCGGAGTCATTTTTTTTGGTCATTACATTGATTGCAGCTGAATAAAGGTAAAACTGTATTCATTTATCATACAATATTATTTTGATGAATCTAATGTTTTAGGAATAGCTAGAGGCTGTGTACGTGCTTTTATTCTTGTCGCTTAACCGTTTAAAAGTGAAAATGTTTTGACGCGAGGTTAGCTTTAAGTAACATTTATGTCACATTTTTTATGTAACGTTACATAAAAGTTATGTAAGGCCTTATTCATAGTGAATATTAACTTATAATTATCAAATGCAAAAAGCAGCTGAGAACCTCAAAAGGCGCAAATATAGTGGTTTAGACAGCTGCTACCTATTTGTGCCTTTTGGGGTTGAGACTCTAGGACCGTGGGGACCGGGTGCACACAGCATTGCAAATGATTGTGCAGAAAGGAGTTATTTCTTACATTGGAGACGTGCCTTTACAAAACTTTTATGTTACTTTTGAGTTACCCAGCCACACACTTTTAAGTTACCCATTTACATCCATGTTTACATAATCAAAATAGCAAAATCAAACCAAAAAATATCTAGAAAAATCACACATTATATACATAAGTAGCTTATAACAACAATACACAAATAATAATAATAATAGAACAGAAAAGTAACAATAAAAATACCCAAAAAACATAAAACAGTAACAATAAAAAAATAAAAATAATATATAATTAATACAAATTTAAATTAACAATGTTAATGGGTGCATTTGATGGATATGCAAAGTTGGTACTAAATATAAGATCGTTTAAAAAACTGAAAAGAACCGACTTCAATGCCGCGCTATTAATTTTCAGTACCAATTTTGAGGTTATTATCTCCATATCTCTGGAGATACTTATCCAGACCTCGATAAAATTACCATGGTACCACACTTGAAATATTTCCTTTCCAAAAAAAAAGAATAATCAAAATCGGTTCATAATCGACGAAGTTATCCGCGAACAAACATAAAAAAACATATATACGGTCGAATTGAGAAACCTCCTCCTTTTTTGAAGTCGGTTAAAAAGAATGAGCCATTCTGATGTTAATTAATAGGTTACATAGGTCTTCAAAGGGTTCTTCAAATCGCGAGTGAACAGGTATCTTCTACTCGTATATAAGTGTGCTACATCGTCGATCGCATCGTATCGTACTTGTAAATTGATATTACCGCGAAAACAATAGTAGATTGTGTAACAAGGGTGCAAAATAGTACTTATCTGCGAGGCTACTTTTTTAAATCTAGAGCGGGGTGAAGGATTCTAGAGTAGAATCCTGAGCGTAGCGAGGGATTTGAAGTACGTCGGCGGAGGGAAAATAATTTTGCAGCCGAGTTATACACTATGCTTTTCATCCCCCTCTATTTAATTTAATAATAATTTAATAATTTATTTGCACACTTAGCACAACAAAAACAGAGTTTTAAATTAGTTTAGGTACTAAACAAAGCTTAAATATGAGCTCTGATACTCACACTATGATAATCCTGTGTTGTGAGAATTCAGTCCGTACGATGCCGCCTGCCGCCGCAGCGCCGCCCGCCCAAGCGACGACATCGGCTCAAACAAAGTCACCGACTGCAGAAACACCGCCTACGCAGCCTGTCAAGCGATTGAAGGGATATCCACCGATATTCGTTGAGCAAATGCCCGACTGGCCCAGTCATAATAGGACCTTACGTCAACAACTGGGTCACATTCCGAATGCCAGACCATTCGGTCAAGGCGTCAAATTCACGCCCAAGACGGCCGATGAATTTAGGGCTATACAGGCATACCTGATACAGGAGCAAACCAGGACACCGACCTTATCCTGGTTTGCATATAGCTTAGAAAATGAACGACCAGTCAAAGTGGCGCTCTGGGGCCTGCCTAGCAACACTAAACCGGAAGTTATCATGGCAGCGCTAGAACAAAGAAACTTTCCGGTTAGATTCGCCCGCCAGATACCTTGCCGTAATCGAACCAACAAAGTTTGCTATCACATCCAGTTTGACAACATGGATAAGGTCGAACTGGAGCGTCTATTTCAAACCCACGACCTACTGGACATGCCGGGTGTGGTAATAGAGGCCTGGAAAGGGACCACATCGGTTCCACAATGCCACAGATGCCAAGCCTTCGGACACGCATCCCGGAATTGTCATCGGCCACAGAAGTGCGTCAAGTGCGCGGGACCACACTACGGGTCGGAGTGTCCCCAACCGCAGGATGCACCACTGAAATGTGCAAGCTGTGACGGGGCCCACGCAGCAAACAGCCGAACTTGTCCTAAGTTCCGCCGTGAGGCCCGGAAGCGAGAAATCCGGACTACAGGACCGGCAAGAACAACGAGGCCCCCACCAAACAAACAAAACCACGCTGTCAGCCGAGGTGCACTGCAGACAGCAACTCGCCCCCTACCACCACTACCCAACCACCAATCGACAAACGTCCGCCCGGCCGCACTGCCGCGTCAGCTTGCGCGGGCGGCGCTGCCAACTTACCTGGGGTCCCATCCCGGGTGGAACTGGCCGGCACTACCACCACCGCAGACTCATTACGGCACACTTTGTCCTCTGTCAAACCTTCCACTCCCGAGAGGCACCTGGCAAGTGGCCCAAGCTCCCAAAAGAAAAAGGAAGAGAGGCGGGAGGAAGAGAAACAACAAAGAGGCGCCCGTGGCGTCATCCACACCGGTACCACGCACAGCGCCCGCAGAACGCCACCCGCATACGCTTACGGCTCCGCAACAACCCTCAAATGTTCGGAGACCTCCGCCACCACCACCACTTCAAGCTGCAGCCCCAAGAGCCCGATCTCGTGGGGTCCGAGAGACACCACGCCTGAAAGCCACGCCGGCATACGGCGAATGGGGAGCGGGTTACTTTGCACTGTTATCTACGCATCCTATACTGGAACCCAGGGGGCGTTCGAGGAAAGGCCTCCGACCTTCGCACCATTCGCCATGCTTACGATCTCCACATCATCCTCCTGGGAGAAACGAAGCTGCGACCAAACCTGGGCTTCGAGATTCCAGGATTCGTGACATATCGCCGGGACGAGATCTCTCCCCGAGGAGTCGCTTTCAGGGGCACGGCTACCTTAGTCAGGAGAGACATCGTCCACGAAGATATTCACCACCGACCGTTTACCCAGCTACGTACGACGGGGATATCGACGTATGTGGCCGGCAGGGCGATTCTTTGCCGGCTACAGCCCGCCGTCAAACCGCCTCAACATCGCAGATGTCCAACACATCTTCGCCGATGACACACCAACGCTGCTTGCCGCCGATCTGAATGCAAATCATGTGGAATGGGGTTCCCGCATTATCAATCAGGTCGGCAGAAGACTGAGGGATGAAGCAGAGACCAATGGCATCATGAGCACAGGTTCCGACTCGCCCACGCACGTCCCGAACTCAGCTACAGCTATGCCCGTGACAAGCTACCCTTCGGGGTAGCTTGTCACGCCGTGTAGTAGTTGTGTTGTACCTTCGGGCTACAAGTTATGCGAGAGAAGAAACGCAGGCTGCGGGAGCTGTGGACCCACACACGCTGCCCGAGGACCAAAAGGGAGCTGAACGCCATCACGGAGAAGTTTGCAGAGGAAGTCAACCTGTGGAGGGGCGCTGAGTGGGAGAAACACATAAACCACGTTAGCGATGACATGACCAGCCTCTACAAACTGAACCGCTTCCTGACCCAGGCTAAAACGACGGTATGCCCATTACTGGACGCCAACGGATACCGTCGCTATTCAGCCTTAGAGAGGGCAGAGCTACTACTCGTAGTTGACCATCTGGCAGGTCAGTTCCAGCTACACCCTATCCCGCCAGCTATCGGTGAAGCCTTCCGCAACCACCACGAGAGGGTAACCAGACAAGTGGCAGAGTACCTGCAGACCCCAGCTCCCCCGCTGGGAGGGGATGACTTTATGTCCCCAGCGGAGGCGAGAAAGGCACCCGGCACAGACGGGATCTTGACTGCCGCAATAAAACAGTTGCCGTCGAGGGGAATGGTTTGTCTAAGCAAACTCTTCAATGGCATACTGCGAACTGGCTATTTCCCCTCTCTTTGGAAGACTGGCAAAGTGATCGTCATCCCTAACCCAGGAAAGGATAGACGATTACCTGCCAGCTATCGACCCATTACACTGCTGCCTCACATCGCGAAGCTGTTCGAGCGGTTGCTGCTGCGGAGGCTACGCCCCTACTGCGTCCCACGGGACGAGCAGTTTGGCTTCAGCGCACACCATTCCACCACGCTCCAGCTGACGCGTGTGATCCACCATATGACTCACGAGCAGAACCAGGGAAGGAAAACGGTCGCCGTGTTCTTAGACATCGAAAAGGCATTTGATAGGGTGTGGCACGAAGGCCTCATTTACAAATTGGTACAGAAGACGATACCGCCAGCGCTGATTAGCATCGTGGCGTCGTTCCTCGCCGATCGTCAGTTCTACGTGTCCGTCGAGAACGTCAGCACCGGATACAGACAGATCGTCGCGGGGTAACCACAAGGAAGTTGCCTGTCCCCGGCACTCTACGCCATTTACACAGATGACATCCCAATCCTGGAAGAGGAGCATCTTCGACCTGGAGAAAAGGGAGTCACACTGGCGCTCTTCGCTGACGACAGCGCCTACCTTGCCTCGTCAACAAATGCTACCATATCTCACTGGATGCTGCGATGTCTCACTGGAGCGCGTCACAGAAATAAGGGACTTGGGATTAAATTAGGACATTGAGTTAACTTTCAATAACCACATTTAGGACATTTGTAATAAGACCTATAAATCTCTGGGCTTCGTAATGCGACAAACGTTTCGTTTCCAAAACAGAAACGCAATCGTCTCTCTCTACTATGCATTCGTGCGTAGTAGACTTGAGTATAATTGTTTGGTTTGGGATCCACATGAAGCTAAATATAAGATTATGCTTGAGCGAGTGCAACGAAAGTTCGCTCGGTATTTATATAAAAAAATGTACGGCTATTATCCGTATTTATATCCATCTCTGTTCGTTGCCGGAATGGTAGGTTTGAACACCCTGGAGTTAAGACGCAAGTGCGCGTTATTAACCCATTACTACTCGCTGCTTCACAACAGGATCGACAACCCTACCGTTCTAGCACGCATCTCCCTGTACCGTATTACGAACGTGATACGATTGAATTTCATAGTACGAAATTCGAATCTCACCGCGGAATCCGCTGTCGAGATCGCTTACAGAATAGCCTAGCAGTACCTGCGCCTGCGCGCGCGTCATTTGTTGACAGCGCCAACATCACGTACACAGACCGCCCAATTCGCTCCGACTAAACAGGCTGTTAGTCTTCTCAACGATCTGATTGCTAAGGAGCCTGATGTGGACCTATTTTCCTCCACATTCAATCTGTTTTTAAATAAATGTATACTATTTTTTAGTTAGATTATAAAGTTACGCATTGAGGTTGTAAGCTTTTATAATTTATATACATATGTATGATAATATACATATAATTATGTCTGTGTATATGTATCTATGTACTGGCCTGTTGCACGCTTTGGTGTATACTGTGTAGCATGCAATGTTTTAAATAAATAAATAAATAAATATCCGCAAGCAGAATACAGCGGGTATTAAACCTTCTGCCAGAATGGCTAGACAAGTGGCGCATGGCTGACAATGGGGGAAAAACAGCCGCGCTACTTACCGGTGCACAGCGTATTCTGCCCCCTCCACTGCAACTTCGAGGTGAAGACATCCGATGGGAAAAGTCGTTTAAGTACCTCGGAATCTACATTGACCGGTCTTTAAGAATGGGACCACAGGTGATCCACTCCGTGAACCAGGCCAAGGCGGCTAGGGGCATGTTAAGACCGTACCTTAACTCGAAGTTGCCATTAAAAACCAAGATTGGTATATATAAGACGTATGTGCGAACACGTCTCACGTACGGTGCACCATCGTGGTATGCATTATGTTCTAAAAGTAATAAGCACAGATTGCAAGTTGTCCAAAACGTCGCCATGCGGATGTGCACAGGAGCTGGCCGTTACGTTCGCAATGACGTGATAGCCAGAGACCTCAAGATCGAGTCCGTGGAGAAGTTTGTTGTCCGGCTGGCGCGTGGCATGTACGACCGCGCAGACAACGGGCCGCACTCGCATCTCTGGAACATTGCGCCGCTTCACGCCCGACCGCCCGACGTAACGGCCAGGCGTGCACTCCCTCGAGAAATCATCCCGCCGACTTTGGATGACAACGAGGCAGTAGACGGCAACCCTTAGAAAAGGCACAGAAACCACAACGCCAAGAATGGCCCACACGACCTCTAAGCCAAGACGGCCATCGAAGTATAACCACTACGCCAAGCCAACCATACCAAATAGATACCAAAAGGGTTGTAAACCCACTCCGTTCCCGTAGGGTAATCGCCCCACGCGCCCAGCTTGGGAAAAGAGGACTGCCTCGACCCCATCCCAAAACATTCGTTACAAAGTTTTGTGAGTCTTAAACTAATAAATTTAGGCCCGAAACTCTGTAATAAATAAGGTACCTGCGTGTACAAATGTTTTGAAGAATAAATGAAATGAAATGAGAATTCAATATCTTCCTACAATGAGCATTAACATAATGGATAAATATGTGGAACTAATATTATGACAAATTCTGCTGAATGTATGTCTGTATGTCTATGAGAAAAGGAAATAGTTAAAAGGCTCATCATGCCTTGTCATGTAATGTCATGAAATGTCACGAAATGTCGTGAAATGTCATGTAATGTCATAAAATGTCATGAAATGTCACGTAATGTCACAAAATGTCATGTAGTATCATGAAATGTCACAAAATGTCATGTAATATCATAAATGTCGTGAAATGTCATGTAATATCATAAATGTGGTGAAATGTCATGAACTGTAACAAAATGTCATGACATGTCACAAAATCTCATAAAATGTCCGAAATGTCATGAAATGTCACAAAATATCACCAACTATCATGAAATGTAACAAAATGTCTCGATATGTCACTAAATTACATAAAATGACACGAAATTTCATAAAATGTAACAAAATGTCATGATATGTCACGAAATTTCATGAAATGTCACGAAATGTCGTGTAATGTTATGAAAATTAAAAAATAATAAAAAAATCGCGAATGAACGGGTATCTACTAGGTAAGCGTGCTACATCGTCGACCGCATCGTCACTTAACATCAGGTGACATAGTGATCAAACGCTTGCCTATCTAGCATAAAAAAATATCATGAAATGTCAAGGAATTTCATTGAACCTCCTTAGATTAGGCACTATAGAAGAACATTCTTAAGCCAAAAATTAAAAAACTACTTTCCCGCCCTAGGGCAGAAATTACCCATTTTGCGCGCACTTATCGAGGAACAACCCATTACTTTTCGAATAGATGGGATAAAAAGTTATTTACATGCCAAGCACGTAATTAATAAATGATTACTGATGAAGACTATATTTATCTTGTTAAGAAACAATGTGGTAGTAAATTTAATATACTTCCAAGTCTAGTGAATGACGTCGTTCTTTTTTAAATTTCTACTAAACTCAATTGTTTTTTGGAATGGCAATTTGTTAGACAAGGACACACTCCCACCTAGGAGCCTTTCGTTTGGGCCGTTTTGTTGTACAAATCAATTAAAATCTTATGTTTGGTGCATACGGATTAAATTGAATTTGACAAAACATCTGCAGTGCACAATGCTATATATTAAATGTATTATTCGTGGATGGAATATTAATAAGTGGTTATATTCTCTGTGGTATTTAGTGTTAATTTATTGTATTTACCACATTCGTAAAATACTAAGTTTGTGTTATTATCGTATATAAAGTACATTGGTAGACAATGCCTACCATATCAGTTAAACGAGATTCACTATTTGCAGCACTCGGAAAAACTTACAGTGAGTTCCTAACCACAAACATATTGGATTCGTAAATATAATAAATAATAACATATTGAATAAAAATAACATAACATTTTCTCTTCAAGGTGACGATGAGTTTCAGGAGCTGTGTTTTGAGTTCGGCCTAGAACTCGATGAAGTGGTAAGTAAAACTAAACACATCAAAAGACAACAGCTATTACAGTTTATACAATAACAGTATTACAGGTTAGCTCAGGTAACATGTTGACTCGCCGCTTCTAATTTTTAGAATAATATTTTGTTTTTCTTACTCAGTGCCGGTCTTTCTGAGGCACCACCGGCTCCCTGGACAAAGATGCTACAGCTCTCAATATCTCGATGCAAATCCTTGCAAAATAATTGGCTATGAGCATGTCACACATAATTTAGCTTTAAGGTTCATCATCAGTATCAGCCGGTGTCCATCCACTGCTGGACGTAGGCCTCTCCCAAGATGCGCCACTGAGCCCGATATTCGGCTCTTCTTTTCCAGTCACTGCCTACTGCTTTGCGTATGTCATCGCTCCACCTGGTCACAGGACGTCCTACGCTACTTTTGCCGATTCGCTGTCTTCACTCCAGGTTTAGTCTACCCCAACGGTTATCAGTCCTGTGGCAGATATGACCAGCCCACTGCCACTTCAGCTTACTAATCTGTTAAGCTAGGTCGATAACTTTAGCTCTCTGGCGAATTACTTCATTCCGGATTCGATCCCGCAGATAAATACTGAGCATAGCTCTCTTCATAGCTCGCTGAGCGACTTTAAATTGGTGAACCAAGTAATTGGTGAAACCAGTCGAACTGTTCAGTCACAGTTCGACTGGTTTTTCTTACTCAAAAAAAAAAACAAAAGTAATGAACCATTCAGCTGTCATCCAATCATTGACGTCAGACTATTAAAAAATTATTAAAGTAGGGTTGCCACAGTCACAGTTCGACTGGTATGGTTGGCAACCATACTTTAATAATTTTGTAATAGTCTGACGTCAATGATTGGATGACAGCTGAATGGTTCATTACTTTTGTTTTTTTTTTTTCATTCAAAGCATTAAATTCTGCTTTTGCTATGTTTACTGGATGATTGATTATGTTTTTTTTTATGATTTATGATTTTGACGTGTATATGTGCGTATTTTAATACTGTCTACATACTGAATAAATGCTTTGATTCTTTGATTAATTTATTATCCATATTCATGATTGTGGTTTGCAGACTACAGAGAAGCAGATGCTTATAAAAGAGCAGGGTGACCAAGCAGGTACTGGAGTCTCTGAAGAGATACTGTACAGAATTGACATTCCAGCAAATAGGTATGACCTGCTTTGTCTAGAAGGATTAGTTGATGGCCTTTTAGTGTTCCTGAGAAAGTGAGTATGTTTTGGTAAAATATTAGTTTTCATGTTCATAACAAAAATATTACACCATCAAAGCTTTTGATACACTGTAATATTGTGTATGGTATTTATTTATGTATGTGTGACTGAAAGCTTAATATGTTTTGTAAATTATACAGAGTGAATTTTTTAAGCGCTCATTTTAACAAAATAATGTTTTGTTTTTCTTACGTTACCTACCTATTAAACATTAACTTATTAATTGTTCAAATAATGGCGGTAATTGTTCACAATACATAGCTGGATTCGATTTTGTCTAGATGACTGCGCTGCGGGTTGTGTGTTAAAAAAATATTGAGTATAATTTTGCAAAGGTACAGTTAATGTAGGTATGATTAGTAAAAATATTGTTTGAAAAATATGAAGTTATTAAAATCTAAAAGCATTTTTCGCTGATCCTCATACTTTTTGATGTGGCCATCCAGGCCCACTTGAAAAATTCAGTCAGTATATGCAGTATGACACTCAAAGTAAAAAACTTTACTTTTTTTAACTCTATATCAGAGTAACAATTATTAAAGTAAAGTACTTTAGTAAAGTAAAGTACTTTAGTAAGGTAAAGTACTTTAGTAAAGTAAAGTACTTTAGTAAAGTAAAGTACTTAAGTAATTGTTACTCTTTATTTTCTGATTACATTATCTGTGGCATGCATTAAACACATTTCACTTTTGTTATAAATAATGATTTAAATTTAAACTATTTCAGGAAAGATCCACCACAGTACAAAGTAACAAAGTATGAAGACAGCCACTCTTTGCACTTAACCCCTGCAACTGCACAGATCAGGCCTTACGCAGTTGCTGCAGTGCTCAAAGGTGTCACATTCACCAAGGAGTCTTATGACAGCTTCATTGATCTACAGGTACAGTCTATAACTTTGAATCAATCTCTAAGGGTGTTTGTCCATTTACCCGTGATCTTTTCAAATTCTATCCATGTTTCGTTTCTGATCAGGCTTGGCTATCCTAGTAATTGTATAGTGTTTGTGCACTCATATGTATATGGTTCGTGTGCGATTCGTAAATTCTTACTTTGAGTTGTTTTTCGATAGGTCAAAACTGAGTCGAAGAAGCCGCCATAGACATTGTATAAATGCTTGTACACTGCACTCGGTTCCTATTCGGTTTCACAAATGAAGAGAGAGGTACGAGGAGAAAGCATGCGCTGCGCCGTCGCCCCATCATTCTTTGCTTGACCATCTCTACTTAATCTGTGGCTTGACCATCTCTACTTAGTCTGTGGCTTAACCTCTGCGCTAGACGACACGACTATAATCCTTTTCAAATCAAATCGAATACGAATCGGAAATGGATTTTTTGCACAAACACTAGGACATGAATTTCACGCCCTAAAGGCGTTTTTCCTTAACCTTTTATTTTTTATTTTTGTATAAAAATCGTAAAGCGGTTCACTGAATACACATACCTATTACCTACCAAGTTTCAACTGTGTAGTCATTAATAGTCTCGGAATAAAATGGTTGTGACATACGGACGGACCGACAGACAGAATGAATGAATGAATGATAACTCTTTATTGTACACAATATATAAATAACAATATGAAAAGTCTTAAAATAGTACAATGGGCGGTCTTATCGCTTAAAGCGATCTCTACCAGACAACCTTTGGATGGAATGAATAGAACGAACATGTCAGGGGCTGAGTGCACATTTGAGTTGATTCCTTAAAAACACTAAGTTTAAATTATTAAAAATACCACATTAAACAAATATTAAAGTTATGAAACAAAACATCTATCTACATTATACATGTGACACTTATATACATAAACATACTTACAATATTTATTACACCATATATATAATATATATATACATATATAATATACACACCATACATACAAATATATACATACATATTAATACCATATATAATATATAAATATATGATAAGATACACAAGAAAGCCTAATTATCTTCAATACCAATTTGAGATAAGTAAAATTTTTTCACTTTAAATTTTTTCACTCTAAAAGTATATAATGAGGGAGCGTGACGAATCGTAACAGGTAGGTTGTTCCAGAGTCGAATTGCTTGTACGGTGAAGGAGGAGACAGACAGACAGACATGACGAATCTATAAGGGTTCCGTTTTTTTCCATTCAGCTACGGAACCCTAAAAAAATTCATAGTCCCTATTACAGAACATAACTAAGTTTGAAGTGTTTATCTCCATATCTCTGTGGATAGTTATCAGATCTCGATGAAATTACAATGTAAATGTGAATGAAAACCTTGGAAATGTACCCTACTAATTATTAATTAAATAACGGGCTACTACGGAATCCTACACTGCGCGTGGCCCGACACGCACTAGGCCGGTTATTAAAAGTCGTTTTGAAAATATTAGGTTTACCATGGCAATGTTCTATAATACGAGTACATGCCTTAGTATAGTATAGTCTAAGATAAATGGTCGTTCCTTGTAGAGAAATACTCTTATGTCTATCGGTATCAAAATATATAATGTATATCTTAAAAACATGGTGTCATGATTCCAGGACAAACTTCACCAAAACATAGCCAGAAAGAGGACACTAGTGGCAATCGGCACACATGACTTAGACACTATCAAGGGCCCGTTTGTGTATGATGCTCTCCCCCCCGATCAGATCAAATTCAAGGCTCTTAACCAGCAGAAGGAAATGACTGCACCTGAACTTATGGAACTGTATTCTGTAAGTATTTACGTACAATATTTCTTTGTTGTTATTAGGCCAGAAAATTGTATTGTAAATTTGCATAATATCAATCACAACCCAATCTATACTAATATTATAAAGAGAGAACATTTGTATTTTTGTATGTTTGTAATGATTTGGCTCAAAAACTACTGGACCGATTTAAAAAATTCTTTCACTAATATATAGAATGGACTTTCGAAATGAAAATAGGCTATATATTATCCCGTTTAAATCAAAGGTACATCCGTGGAGACCTAATTTGCAACCTAAGTCGACAAAAAACGGTTGAAAAAACACGTTTCTTTCGAACGCTGCTCAATTGAAAATAGATAGAAGAATATTTTCTATGGAAGAGTTATACAATTTAATAAGACCTACAAAAAAGTCCGCAGCATATGTCTATCTCTTAAGGTTGACAGTAACCATTTCAATCTTTAATTTTTTGTTAAAAAATATTACATAACTTCCAAGGCCAATCCACTAATTTCGTCGTATCGATGTATCGAACCGTGGCTTAATTGGCAGAGCACCTGGACGTGTAATCCGGGGGGTGCGGGTTCGAGTCCCGTCGGTACGATGAAATTTTGGATTGTGTTTAACAATTTAATTGCACATCAGTTTAGTGCCATATAATATTGTTATGAAGATGATCATCATCATCAGAAACTTGCAACTGAAAATTACTTGTGCCAGGCCTGTCGCACTCCGCGCTGTAGCTATGAAACTACAAGTACTTCCGCGCACCCTCTCGGGTCCATGTTCAGTCAGTTAAGTGTCACGCGCGCTCTCGATCGGCCGCGCGCCTTACTTGTACCTACCTCATTATTATATTCCTTGCTTACGATATTAACATACAATATTATTCAGTATGTCTAAACGAAGGGCTACAAAGCATTGCGTAGCATACGTTTATACATACTTATACGTTTTTACATACTCATTTTCAATTGAACGTAGAACATTATTTTCTACCGACTTTTCAAACAGAAGGAGGTTCTTAATTCGTCTTTGTGTGTATGTTACGCGATTACTCCGTCAATTGAGAACCGATTTGAATGATTTTTTTTTAATCGGTAGAGTTCGTTGCCGAGGTGGTACCATTGTAATTTCGTCGAGATCTGATGAGGGTCTCCAGAGATATGACGATAAACGTCTCAAACTTGCAATCGAAACTGACTCGCGCAGCATGGGAGTCGGTTGTTTTAGTTTTAAATATCTTAATTAAACTATCACATAAACTATCTTAATTAAAGTATAACTGTAGTACTTTTATCCTACCTCGACATTAAACATGAATGTAGCACTTTAAATATACTCATTACATTGTTCTACCTTAAAGTATTCTGCTACCAATTAAAGGCTTCAATAAGTTATCTTATAACATTCAACCCTATAGGAGAGGCCGCGAGTTGACAGAGTTATTCAGACTCTCGCTGTGCGGACTTACGGTGCATTTCACTGTGCGCAACACGCGGTTCATAGTTACTATTAGTTGATACTGTGACGCAAATTCAAGGTCGCACTCGAGGCGTGAAGCGCATTTTGAACGTTACCGACGTTGTAACTAGGTTTAATCTCGCCTTTTTGGTCTCAGGGAGTGCAATTTCTGTACTTGTACTATTCATTATTCTGTGCTTGTGCGGCATGTACATTTGATCCTTTTCAAAACTTTAAACAATAAACATTTATTTTCAGAATCATGCCCAACTAAAGCAATATCTAGTAATCATCAAAGACAGTCCAGTATACCCAATCATCAAGGATAAGAACGGTGTGGTGCTCTCCATGCCTCCAATTATAAATGGAGACCATTCAAAAATTACACTCAATACCAAGAATGTGTTTATTGAATGCACGGCTACTGATTTAACTAAGGTAATAACCATTATTTGTTATTGTCCACATAAGATAACTCTAAAATTGTGATTATTATATACTTAATGTTGACAACTTGACCTTGATTTATGTACATGGCAACTTAAGAGGGAACGCGGGTCGCACTTTTCCATTAAATATATTCCCCCGTTTCCTCCCTGAAAAGGGCTTCTAGAGAAAAATTTGTTTCCACAAAAAATCAAGTCTGCTGTAGCTGCGCCCCCATCAATTTCTTTTTTTGACCAACCAATTGCAAATAGAAATATGACTTCAAAAATCATGAAGAGGAGATTAGCAGCAGACCTTGATTTTTTGTAGAAACTAATTAATCTCTAACTAATTTATAGGGGGAATATAATGTGTATGGAAAAGTGCGACGCCGCGTTCTCTCTTAAGCTCAGTTTAAAACGAATTAATATGTTTGTATTATAAAACTTTGTACTGTTTATCTAATACTATAAGAATCTTTGTCCTGACATACTGACTGACTGACTCACTGACAGACAACGCACAGCCTAAACCGCTGGTCGTAGAGACTTGAAATTCGGAGGGTATATTTGTCTTAGTACGTAAGGGTGTAAGAAAGGATTTTCCAAAATTCACCCCTTAAGGGGATGAAATGGGGGTTCAAAGTTTGTATGGAGAAACAAGATTAGATCGTCTTTTCTATCCGAAACTTCACACAAGTGCTTCAGTAAAAAAATAAGTAAAGACATGTTTCAGGTTTTTTTGGAATTCCACCCCTAAGAGGGTGAAATGGGGTAATAAAGTGTAAAATCAATATTGTTTCGGATTGCGTTGAAATTTGGCATGCAAATAGTTATTACGACGTTAGTTCCCACTGAGAAAGGATTTTCCAAAATTAACCCTCGAAGGGGATGAAACAGGGGTTCAAAGTTTGTATAGAGAAACAAGATTAGATAGTATTTTCTATCCAAAACTCCACACAAGTGCTTAGTAAAAAAATAAGTTAACACGTGTTTCAGGTTTTTTTGAAATTCCACCCCCAAGAGGGTGAAATGGGGTAATAAAGTGTGAAAATCAATATTGTTTCGGATTGCGCTGAAATTTGGCATGCAGATAGTTATTACGACGTTAGTTCCCTCTGAAAAAGGATTTTCCAAAATTAACCCTCGAAGGGTATGAAACGGGGGTTCAAAGTTTGTATGGAGAAACAAGATTAGATAGTCTTCTCTATCTGCAACTTCACACAAGTGCTTCAGTAAAAAAATAAGTAAACACATGTTTCAGGTTTTTTTGAAATTCCGCACCTAAGAGGGTAAAATGGGGTAACAAAGTGTGAAAATCAATATTATTTCGGATTGCACTGAAATTTGGCACGCAGATAGTTATTAAGACGTTAGTTCCCTCTGAGAAAGGATTTTCCAAATTAACCCTCGAAGGGGATGAAACGGGGGTTCAAAGTTTGTATGGAGAAACACGATTAGATAGTTTTTTCTATCCGAAACTCCACACAAGTGCTTCAGTAAAAAAATAAGTAAACACGTGTTTCAGGTTTTTTTGAAATTCCACCCTTAAGAGGGTGAAATGGGGTAATAATGTGTAAAATCAATATTGTTTCGGATTGCGCTGAAATTTGGCATGCAGATAGTTATTACGACGTTAATTCCCTCTGAGAAAGGATTTTCCAAATTAACCCTCGAAGGGGATGAAACGGGGGTTCAAAGTTTGTATGGAGAAACACGATTAGATAGTTTTTTCTATCCGAAACTTCACACAAGTGCTTCAGTAAAGAAATAAGTAAATACGTGTTTCAGGTTTTTTTTTAATGTCACCCCTAAGAGGGTGAAATGGGGTAATAAAGTGTGAAAATCAATATTGTTTCGGATTGCGCTGAAATTTGGCATGCAGATAGTTATTAATTACGACGTTAGTTCCCTCTGAGAAAGGTTTTCCAAAATTCATCCCTGAAGAGGATGAAACGAGGGTTCAAAGTTTGTATGGAGAAACAAGAATTGATTGTCTCTTATATTCGAAACTTCACACAAGTAGTTTAGTAAATAAATAAGTAAATACGTGTTTCAGGCTTTTTGAAATTCTATTCCTAAAAGGGTGAAGTGGAGTAACAAAGTCTGAAATCAATATTGTTTCGGATTGCGCTGATATTTTGCATCCAGATAGAAATTTTGACGTAGGTATCCGCTGAGAAAGGATTTTTCAAAATTCACTCTTCAAGGGATGAAGCGGGGGTTCAAATTTTGGATAGTCATTTTATTCGACATTTCACACAAGTACTTTTGTAAATAAATAAGTAAATACGAGTTTCAGACTTTTTCAAAATGCCACCCTAAAAGAGTGAACTGGGGTAAAAAAGTCTGAAAATCAATATAGTTTCGGATTGCGCTTTATTGGGTTTTTCGGCTTTTAAAAATATGAATCCTGATTTGTCTTAGTCACGCGATAACATGAAAACAGGTGAACCAATTTGGCTAATTCTTATTTGATGTCTTTAATGATAGAATCGTTTATACAAAAAAAAAGTTTTAAGTAAATAAAAGGAGTTTTTAACGCAGGCGAAGCCGCGGGGGACTTCTAGTGTACTTATATGTATGTAATGCAATAAATCTTTCAATAGTCAGATAGCAGGAAATTGTAACTTCTTAACGAGCATTATTCATTATCATCATTTATTTAAAGTCATAAGGTGAAAAAAAAGAAGACTGAAGTTTACTTCTTAAGAATTATTAGTAGTGTGGTCAAAGTCAAGGTCAAGGGGACTAAATATAAAAATCGTTTCTTAAGGAGTAAACTCTAGTGTACATTGTCTAAACACATATATAATCTCGAAGTAAAAGGTGCGCAAAGGAACATTACGCCTCACTTTTTTTACTCCTCATATAATTTTCACAACGCAGGCTAAATATGAAAATCGTTTCTCCACTCAGGGATCGCTGACCCACCAATCAAGGTCAAGAACAATTACAAGCAATTCCGTCAAGCTTCACGGACCCACCGGTGGGTCAGCTTAGCCAACTTTTTTTTTCTATATTTACAGCGCATAATATTAGAAATTGTAACCATTTTTTGGTCTTACACGCTTGATGAAGAAATATTTTATTTATAAAATGCCATTTTGAACTATATTTTATTCTTCCCCGCACAATGAAAACTACTTACTTAAAACGCCTTAGGTCGACCATAGACGCCATTGACGCTTGGAATGCTGACGCTAGATTGTGTTTTGAAATGTTATTTTCTGTTGGTTTATTTTAGTTTTTAGTATATATCTAGTGTAAATTCTATTCATTTGTGTTTTGTGAATCCATCTTAGCTATTGAATTCTAGAAATATCATCGTATTTGTGTGATCGTCGGGTTTTCTACCAAGTGGCGGTTTTCCCGCAATTTCGAGTTTCTGTGTTGAATAAAAAGTGAAATTAGTGAAAATAATGAATGAAATAAGCATTTCGAATATCATTGCAAATAAGTAGACGAATCACTAAATCAATTCAAGAAATCAATTCAGGATGGTATGAGTCATGCTGACGAATGTTTATACAATCGTAAAAAACGTAAGTACCTACTTAGACCCTTTCAAGTGGGTCGGGTTTCGAGCTCGGTTTTTATAAACATTTACGCAATAGGATACCGAATTCTTTGTGTATAGTGGTAGCTGGGTTCTAGAACTTTGATTTGCGTATTGTATTTTTAATATTTCGGTTTTGAGTATCTCATATTCAGGCAAAGATCCAAGATATACATTTCAGGGGTTTTGAGGTGTAAATAAAAAATAACAAAACTAAATATAAACTTTATTTTTATACAACAATGAAGTAAATCTATTACAAAATAAAGCACAGTTTACAGAATAAGAAAATATGGTGTGATTAGTTTTGCATGCGAAGAATTACGCGACGCGACGTTCGCGCCATTCCGCTACTGCACACATTTTCAAAGTGGATTAATTTTTTTTTGTTTTATGTTCCCGATCCCTGAGTGGTTAAGGAGTAGTAAACTCCAATAAAGTAAAATAGTGTGTAGTTACATTTAAGAGAGAACGCGGGTGCGAGGAATTTGAAAAATAGGTATTTTAAAGGAACTATTGCCGTCGCGCAGTGCCCGAATACCCAACAAGAGTGCGATAGGGACAACAGCAACTCAGACCTATTTTATCAACAAAATTTTGACTAAAATATTCTAATGTTATCTAAGTGATGAGCGTGAGATAATGTAATAAACGACCTGCATTGACATCCCTCTATGGCCCTCTATGGCTTCTTGTGCAATTCCCCCGGCCAAACCATGCCAGCCATTCCCCGATCGCCTGCAAACTCTTCTAAATATTTCTGGCGAGGGTAATTGTGAACATATACAAATATGAGTACTACTTAAAAAAGCTCGATAGTGACAGCGCTCATCTTTGTACTTTCCAGGCTATAGTAGTTCTGGACACAATGGTGTCGATGTTCTCCAAATACTGCACTCAGCCGTACACGGTAGAGGCATGCAAAGTGTTCGCCCCGGATGGAACCTATGAACTGTATCCCAAGCTCAAGTATAGAGAAGAACTCATCAGTATAGAGAAAGCGAACAATTACATTGGAATCAGGTTTGTTTCATACTTTCTATTTCAATTATATAAGCACTTTCTTGGGTCTATATTGTCTAAACAACAGTTTTGATATAAGCGATTCGAGGATCGTATACATAGTAGTCAACTACGCTTATAAACCATTACAATTCGCCAATCAAGACCATTCTAGGCCTAGCGTGTTCACCGACCTCGACTACATCATCGCTTACCATCAAGCAGCAGATAGTTGTCAAACGCTGGCCTATCTTATTCTTATATATAAAAATCAATTACTGTTCGTTAGTCTCGCTAAAACTCGAGAACGGCTGGGCCGATTAAGCTGATTTTGGTTTTGAAATGTTTATAGTAGTCCAGGGAAGGTTTAAACGGTGAGAAAATATGTAAAATCAGATATAAAAAAAATCAATGATTTGCCAATCACTAAAGGGGTGTATCAAAGACAGGTGTGTTTGGTGGAAAATGATATATTTGATGGCTTGCAGGCGTGGTTGATAATTTTTATAAACGACTATTGAACTATTGCTACAGTCGTAAATTAAGTAATCAAATCATTACGGCGCTTTCGAATTGTTCTAAAAAAATTTTGTGTGTGACTTTACTTTTGACTTAATGTTGCAGTGAGGACGGCGACAGTATAGCATCGCTTCTGACTCGCATGTGCCTGTCTGGACGACGCGAGGACGGCTCCGTCAGGGTGCGAGTGCCGCCCACAAGACATGACGTCATACACGCATGCGATCTCTACGAGGATATCGCTATAGCTTACGGGTAAGTTACACTACTCCGTCCAACTATTTCTTTTGACAGCTCCAGGGTTGGCTTTGGGCGCTAGAATAAAATATTTGTTTGAATTATGTACAGGTATCACGCCGGAGCCGCATATGTGAGGCCATAAATAAGTCTTCTAAATCATATCGCTCGCGTCGGTAACTTTGATCTGAAGATAGGCATCAGTATCGCTCGCGCATTCTTTGTTTTAGCTACGACTGCATCGACATGGTTTTTGGAGCTAAGGTTTCGGTCGATGTCTTCTCCGAGATGAAATTGAAACTGAGCTTCCTACCCTATGAGTTTCAGTGGCGACGGGAGCCTTATTCGTCCAGAGTCGAGGGCTTGCTTCTAGCCGACGTTTACCTGAGCCTCCACTTCTGGAGTCATGCGGGTAAGGCGTCTAGAGTCTCATGAAGTTTCTTGCCAGCTTGAGTAGGTTTGAACGAAGATGCGATGTGGGCTGCATCGTCCGTGTATTATAGGACCAGCTGCGCCCGCTCGACGAATAGGATGTCGTCGGTGTGACAGGCGTAGCACACGGGGTTGATGCAGCTTCCTTGTGGAACAAAAAAGAGGGAAAAAGCAAAGCAGGGGCTTTCACCGGTTTTCGTGTTGATGTCTTGTCTTCAACTTGCATGATGACCTCTTTTTCTAAAAACGCTAGAAAGAAGTAGCTTCTGTCTGCGGCTTCGTCCACGTGGCTATAGGAAACAAACTACATATTTTTCTTCAGAAACAAATATTAGCGCTCTCACTCCACTTTAATTGAATATCAACGCAATCCGTTTAGTTTTTTGAGCTGTGTGTTGATAGATCATGTCATTAATGGTTGCTTTTTATATAAACACACACGAAAAGATACTAACAACATGAGGCGGTGCGGGTGGGTCTAATATAATGAGTGATGATCTTCTTAAAGATTGAAGCCGACTTTTATAACAACCCTACCACCCGGCAAAAATGTTAATAAAAATGTAAGCCTTATGACGTCCAACTGTAGACAGACTTTACATTGACAACAGAAAAGAGCAGACAGCTCGCGTGAACATTTTTTGCCGGATGGGAGCGGTGTTGTAAAAGTCGGTTACGACTTTCAATGTGTGGTGTGTTGTATGAACAGATACAACCGCATCGTGCGTCGGTCCGGCGGCGTGGCGACGTCAGGCGGCCAGCAGCCCGCCAACAAGCTCACTGAACAACTGCGACAAGAGTGCGCGCACGCTGGGTACACGGAGACACTCACATTCACTCTCGTTAGTATGCCTTTATACTTGTTCAGGCGCACTGGGGTAAAATTTGACGGATATGACGTAGCGTCACGGTCCGGCAAGGCAGCGGAAGTGAAGTAAGCGTCATGTGATATATTTATAAACGCCCTCTATTGTAGAACGGCGTAACTACGAAGACGTATTCGCTAAAGTTCAACAGATGGAGTTGTATAAAAAATAATTAGTGATGTTGAGAAATAAATTAAATGAACTCAAAAGTTTCACTTATCACGCGTAACTTTCTAATATTTTTTGTATTATAAGGTAACATGACGAACGCCTGATGGTAAGCGATGACGTCTACCTATTACAGATACGACGCATGCAAAGTTTTAAAGCGACGACATTAGCAAAGCTGTCGGGTAGGAACTGGAAAAAAACAGCCGAAGACCGGGCTCAGTGGCGTGTCTCGGGAGAGGCCTATGTCCAGCCGATGGACCGATACCGGCTGATTATTATTATCTTACAGAGTGTTATATTACGTTTTTATAAAGACAATCTAGCGATATGGATATTCACTTGGATGAAGATGTGAAATGAGCTCTTAACCTAAACCTTCCTAGAAACTTAATCTTGGTAGCTTTAAATGAAGAGTAGTGAGAGTTCTCTTTATTTGTTTATTTATTCATAACATGATATGGCGGCGGTGACTATTTACCATCAGGTTGCCAGCTAGCTGGTTAGCTGAACTATATTATAAAATACTTACACAGGCCCGTCTTCAGTATTGGCTGACAACGAACAGTAGGAAGCATGTTCGCCGTTTGATGTTTGGTGCCTGACAGTTGGACTGATCGGTGATGATGATGTGATGATAGTTGTGCTATGTTTTGATCTACAGCGCTATCGCCTTGTAACGGTGCCGTCTTCTGCTTCCATATAAGCATGTTTAAACCGGTTACATCAGGTGAAATATTGAGTTAACTCCCGACGCATTAAGGTGTTATAATTTGACGTGTGTATCTGTGTGTCTGCCTGTGGCATCTTAGCGCCCAACCGGATAAACCGATTATTTAGTTTTTTTTATAGCTGGCTTTATCGAGTGTTCTCAGCTTTGATTCATGAAAATCGGTTCAACCGTTTTACGAATATGAGTTTTTTTCTAGTTGATGGCGCTATGAAATCAACATTTATAGGTCTGACTAATTCGAGAGTCGATATCCTCTTACTTCAATGATATTGTAAAAACATGGTAGCACTGACCTGATGCTGGGACATCTCCCGAGATCTGCAGAATACACTCCTCACCAACTTATAGCAGAAATTTGGGCAATTTGGGCTCTTTGGAATGGTCTCAATGAACAGATAATACATATATATCAGTCGGGGTGATTTTTAATTCTGAATTTAAGTATTATGATTATTTTTACTGGATTTTATTATTCAGAATAATAATAATTGATATGATCTATTTAATGTTATTTAACGTGTGTAAGTGCAAATCTTTTATTTGCCTCTATACTGAATATATAAAAAATCAATCCCAATTTCCCTTGGTCACGGCATCACGCGTGAACGGCTGGACCGATTTCGCTAATTCTTTTTTTTGTCGTCTTTTTATCGTCAGGAGATGGTTCTTATGAAAAAAAATATTTAAATAAATGAAAGTTGTTTTTAACGCAGGCGAAGCCGCGGGGCACAGCTAGTACTGAATAAATTCTTTGACTTTTGACTGATATGTGAATCAACGCCTCAACAGTGTTCCAGAGACGACGTGTCAACAAAGCTGGGCAGGCAGATAGAAGACGTCCCAGCGGTTCACATCTCCAACCCTAAGACGCTGGAGTTCCAGGTGGTACGCACGCTACTGCTGCCCGGACTGCTGAAGACCTTGGCTGCCAACAAAAAGATGCCTCTGCCGCTGAAACTGTTTGAGATCAGTGATGTTGTGCTGCAAGATAAAACTGCAGGTATTGGACACATTGCGTACTAACTGACATCATCATCATCAGCCAGTATTCGTCCACTGCTGGACATAGGCGTCTCCTATGGCACGCCACTGAGCTCGATCTTCAGCTGCTTGTTTCTAACCACTGCCAGCCAGCTTGCGTAGATCATCGCTCCACCTAGCTGGATGGCGTCCTACACTACGTTTACCGAGCCGTGGTCTCCACTCTAGAACACGTGAACCCCAACGGTTATCGGTTCTACGACAGATGTGACCAGCCCACTGCCACTTCAGTTTGCTAATCCTTTGAACTATGTCGATAACTTTGGTTCTCTGTCGGATGACTTCATTTCGAATTCGATCTTTTAGAGATACTCGGAACATAGCCCTTTCCATAGCTCGATGAGCGACTTTGAATTGGTGGATCAGTCGCACCGTCAGTGTCCACGTCTAGGCTCCGTATGTCATTACAGGTAGGACGCATTGATTAAAGACTTTTGTCTACCTAACTGACAAGGTATGCTTATAAATATTTAAAAACGGGACTTATCGCGCTAAAATCAGGTTATATAAGCCAACAATAAAAAATCACTTTACCGCACGTCCTGTGACCAGGTGGAGCTGCGACATACGCAAAGCGGTGGGCAGTGACTGGAAAAGAAGAGCCGAAGATCGAGCTCAGTGGTGCATCTTGGGAGAGGCCAGCAGTGGACTGATGATGATGATGAAAGTGGTTAGAGCTCGAATGACTTGAAAAGAAAATACCTTTTGTGCGCGACCTCATCGAGGAACCAATCACCGCTTTTCGGTTAATAAAATAACCAATTACCAAAAAAAAGTCTTCAAATCGTTGGTAAAATTACAGCTTCTCAACATGAGTTGTGCTACATCAAGACTGCATCATCATTTAATATTATAATACAATACTGTATAAAAAAAACTCACCGGTCGTCTCTGTCGAGCTTTTAAGGATCCGAACCCAAAGGGTACCAAAAGAACCCTATTATTCACATTATCTGTCCGTCTGTCTGTCTTTCGGTCCGTCTGTCATTAGGCTGTATCTCATGAACCGTGATAGTTAGACAGTAGAAATTTTCACAGATGATATATTTCTGTTGCCGCTATAACAACAAATACTAAAAACAGAATAAAGTTAAAAATAAAAGAAACGTGCTATTTCAGGCGTTTTATGCTTGATCTTTCATACCGTAGTAGATAGAGACTTGAAATTTGCTCATAGTGTGAATTATAGTGATTGCTATAAGTGCTATAACATCAAATAATAAAAACTAAATTAAAATTAACATATGTGTTTATTTTAACATTTATATCATTATCAGCCAATTTCCGTCGACTGCTGGACATAGGCTTCTCCCATGGCACGCCACTGAGCTCGATCTTCAGCTATTCGTTTCCAACCGCTGCCAGCCAGCTTGCGTATATCATCGCTCCACCTAGCTGGAGGGCGTCCTACACTACGTTTGCCGAGCCGTGGTCTCCACTCTAGAACTCGTTTACCCCAACGGTTATCGGTTCTGCGACAGATGTGACCGGCCCACTGCCATTTCAGCTTGCTAATCCTCTGAGCTATGTCGATTACTTTGGTTCTCTGACGGATGACTTCGTTTCGAATTCGATCCGTCAGAGAAACTCCGAGCATATAGCCCTCTCCATTGCTCGCTGAGCGACTTTGAGTTGGTGAACTAGTCGCACTGTCAGTGTCCACGTCTCGGCTCCGTAGGTAATAACAGGTAGGATGCACTCGTTAAAGATTTTCGTCTTCAGACTTTGTGGTATGGGCGATGTAAAGATTTGACGAAGTTTTCCGAATGTTGCCCATCCAAGCTGTATCCTTCTGCGAGCTTCCTTCTCGAAGTTGTTTCTGCCCAATTGCAAGATTTGCCCAAGGTAGACATATTCGTGAACAACTTCGAGAGGAACTCCGTTTAAGGCAATTGGTTCCGGAATAACATGTTCGTTGAACATGATCTTGGTCTTATCCAAGTTCATCCGGAGACCGATGCGTGCAAAAGAATCATGGTTTCAGCCATGATGACGATGTCGTCCGCAAATCTCAAGTGTGAGAGGTAATTGCCATTGACATTTATGCACCGTCCTTTCCAGCGTTTTGAACATATCCTCTAGAGCGTTTGTGAACAATTTGGGGGAAATAACGTCCCCTTGTCTCACTCCTCGATGTAAGTGGATATGTTCAGTCTGCTGATTTTGTACTTGGACGGTCATAGTCGCGGCGTCATATAGACCTCTCAACACTTGCACGTATCGCCAATCAACTTGGCACCGTTGCAGAGACTCCAGAACAGACCAGGTTTCAATGGAGTCAAAGGCTTTCTCATAGTCCACAAACGCTAAGCACAGGGGCTGGTTATACTCTTCAGTCTTCTGTATAACCTGCCGCACTGTGTGGATGTGGTCTTTGGTGCCGTATCCTCCTTGAAATCTAGCCTGCTCGGGGGGTTGAAATTCGTCGAGCCGAACATTTATATGTGTTAACTAAATTAAAATTAAAGTTAAAGGGGGTATACGCACATACAAAAAACTTATTTTTCCGGCAAATGTTGTACAATCGGAATCTTACGTGTGCGAGTCCGACTCACACTTGGTCCAGTTTTTTTCTGCCTCATATACTCAAGTTGATACAGTTCGACGATTTTCGACGAAATTTCACGATTTTACGTTGTTTCCCCCCCTCTCTCCTCGTGCCCGCTTGACATTGAGTTACGGGACATCCTATATATATTGTGGTTCATACAAAACAAAGGGACAAACTCCGTTCAAGGTCGGTCTCTTGCGGGCCGGTTTTGCGGCTTAATTCGCAGTCAAGTGTAATATAGTACAACGTTGTTGGTTTGAACAGAGACCGGTGCCCGCAACGAGCGACGACTGTGCGCCGTGCACTGCGGCCGCGCCGCCGGCTTCCAGTACGTGCACGGACTGCTGGACCGCCTCATGTCCCTGCTGCGGGACTCGTGGGACAAGGACACCAGCTACTGTCTCACTCAGTGCGAAGGTATATCTATACTAATATTATAAAGAGGAAACATTTCATTCTTCAACCGACTTCCAAAGTGGAAGAGGCTCTTAATTTCGTCTGTATGTTTCTTTTTATGTATGTTACGCGATTTCTCCGGCATTCGAATGATTCTTTTTTTAATCGGTAGGGTATATTTCCGAGGTGGTTCCATTGTAATTTCATCGCGATTTGATAAGTATCTCCAGAGATATAACGTCTCAAAGTTGCTACTTAAATTGACTCACGGGGCATGGAAGTCGGTTGTTTTAGTTTACTATTTCAATTATTATTTATATGTAGTATGTTTATTTAAGTGTAACACACTTTAGATTATTTTTGTGCATTGTAACACAATCCAAAATGTAATCGTGCCGACGGAATTCGAACCGGCACCCTCCTGGAAAACATGCCCAGGTGATCTGACCAATTAAGCTACGGTACGAATCCAGCGATACGACGAAATTATGGAATGGATTGATTTTTAACCAATTATGCATAGATGGCGCTACCAATGAATAATTGGTTAAAATGCAATCCAATAATTTGATTTTTTGTTTGTTTGTTTCGATTTAACTCAAAACTACTGGACTGATTTCAAAAATTGTTTCACTAATGGAAAGCTACATTATCAGTTAGTAACATAGGCTATATTTTATCCCTATATTCTCACGGGAACGGGCACTATGCGGGTGAAACCACGAAAAGCTGCTAGTCATGATATATTGGATGGATGGACATGTATTTTAGAGATGGGAAGTAAGGAAAGGTACCTCATCTGATGTAGAGACAGATTTTTTCTCAAATCAATTATAGTAGTCATTAAGTACTCAAAACAGTGATACCTTGAAAGTTTTCCGGGAGTTTTGAAAATTGGTGATTTTACATAGATTTCTACGTGCTCCAGAAATCTATTAAGTGCCATAGAAGATGGCGGCTCGAGCGGCAAATATACGAGGTGGCAAGTCGTAAAGAATAATTCGAATTCTATAAAATCACCAATTTTAATAAGTCCCGGAAAACTTTCCAGGTACCTAAGAAATCTGCTTTTTTTAGTTTTTTAAATGGATCTACAGATATACTCGGTATACGGCCAACGCCGCTTAAAATCGACATTTTCTGTTCTGTCGAGTCTAGGTAAACAAACTACTTGCGTTTAGTTAACTAATCGCAACGACTTTGATTCCATAGTACCTATTTAAGTTTGTTATCTTTCTATAGGTATCTAAATACACAACGCTCACTCACGCTCAATATTGTTACATTCGTCTGACTAGGTGTACTTTGTTTTTTACTTTTGTTTTTTTAGGTCATTATAATATTGAATGTAAACTTCCTAGTTCCTACTATGCTAATGATGACTCGACCTTGTCTTGTAACATGTTAACTAACCCAGTTCCGTAGTTCAGTCTGTACATTTATTATTAGTTTATCAACCGACTTCCAAAAAGGAGGAGGTTATCAATTCATCTTTATGTTTTTTTTTGGTATGTTACGCGATTACTCCGTCAATTGGTAGAGTTTATTTCCGAGGTGGTCCCATTGTAATTTAATCGAGATCTTTTAAGTATTTCCAGAGATATGATGATAAACGTCTCAAACTTGCTACTGAAACTGACTTGGGGCGTGGAAGTCGGTTGTTTTAGTTTTTAAACTATCTTAATTATTATGCTTTACTAATCATTATTTTTACTATGCTTGTATGGTTGACTGTTTGTTTTTAAAATTAAATATGTTTTAAGACAAATAATGTCTGTTAAAAAGAAATTATGTTTTACTAGCTGTGCCCCGAGGCTTCGCCCGCGTTAGTACTTGTAAAAAGTATCCCTGTGTGCCAAATTTCACTAAAAGCCGATCAGCCGTTTTTGTTTAATTGAGTAACATAATATATCCAAATTTTACACAACACCTAGATATAATCAGTAGGATTACAAATAATACAGCTTTGGGCCAGTTTCAACGGTTCCTGATAGCTCTAATAGGAAGATATCTGACATTTTTTGACAGCTTTTATCGTCATATGTTAGATAATCAGGAACCGATGAAACTGGGCCTAAATCTACTTAAGAGTTGATTTTAAACTCAGGTGCTTACCAGATCGAGGTCTAAAACTGCCTAGTAAGTTTAACCATAACTAGTGATCATTTTTAACCGACTTCAAAAAAGGAGGAGGTTACTCAATTTTACCGTATATATATATATATTTATGTTTGTTCGCGGGTAACTTCGACGTTTATGAACCGATTTTGATTATTATTTTTTTGTTGGAAAGGAAATATCCCAAGTGTGGTACCATGTTAATTTTATCGAGGTCTGATTAGTATCTCCAGAGATATGGAGATAAACATTTCAAAATTGGTACTGAAACCTAATAACGCGGCATTGAAGTCGGTTATTTTTAACCGACTTCAAAAAAAAGAAGGACGTTTCTCAATTCGACTGTATATGTTTGTTCGCGGATAACTTCGTCGTTTATGAACCGATTTCGATTATTGTTTTTTTTTGTTGGAAAGGAGATATCCCAAGTGTGGTACCATGGCAATTTCATCGAGGTCTGGTAAGTATCTCCAGAGATATGGAGATAAACACGTCAAAATTGGTACTGAAAATTAGACTGAGACTGAGAACTTTTGACTTGGCCTTTCTTTAAAAAGTCTCCTATCTGGTAGTGATACCACACCCCGGACACTCGCTAAATCTCCATACAAACTAGCGTTTTAACGACCGACACAGACACTACACACGGGTCGTTTTTCTATACGTGCATTTGTGTGCGTGATGTCTAAGGTTGTCGCCCGTAATCACCGTATCACAGATTATATAATAGTTACTTCGTACATACGTACTACGTACTGATCGTATGAATATTTTTTGTACACTTACCCAAAAAGCTTTTGACACTAAAAATATTAGTCGCTATTTCGTAAACCATCATCTCCAGGTCCAGTCGACTTGCATAGAACAAACTGCACCATAGTAACTATTTTTTATTCTGTGTTGGGCGGCCAGCCAGAGCTGTACGAAACAATGTCGTGTGTCTTGCTCGCACGTTAGAGCGACATCAAGTAAAGAGAATATAAATACTACGTACCTACATCAAGTTCCCAATTGCTGTGTTATAAAAATGTTTAAACGTGAAAGTTTTTAAAAATATTTTACAAATTAAGCGTTATTTACGCACGAGTATATATATATATATATATATCGTTGTTTCATTTATGAAAATGAATTCTAAAATACGAATATGTAGGTAGGTATACTAATATAATTAAGAGTTTATTATATACCTACGTAATAAGAACCTACGTAAATTTGAACCTCCAGTGTCTACTGGTCCCAACATAAATGTATGAAGTTGATGTTCTTCTCTCCGTGAGTAGTAATTGTTCTATAGTCGTACGCGTGTGGCATCCTTGCTCAGCGCAGCTCCTCGACAGCTCCAAGTCGGTGGCGGGGTGAGGAAGCCCGGAATTGGTGGGGGGAACAGAGTGTCCGTTCTATACGTAGTATATTATCTTTTCTATGGTGATACGTTCGCCTAGGTCGGCCTTTACCAACTAAATGATTTGTTTAATTGCAGATCCCGCTTATTTCCCGGGTCGTTGCGCGGAGGTATCGCTGCGCGGGAAGCCCATCGGCCGCATCGGAGTCATCCACCCGTCGGTGCTAGCCGCCTTTGACCTCACCAACCCTTGCTCCGCACTAGAGATCAACATCGACCCCTTTCTATGATGACACACTTATCTTGTCTTACTCTGCGCTATATCGACTCAACTCAAATTTTAATTGAATGTTATAGAGATTTATTTTTATATATCATACTAGCTGACCCGGCGAACTTCGTACCGCGAATATAAATAAACTGTCCAAGTCGAGTCAGACCCGCACGCGCACAGTTCCGATTGAACAATAGTTGCCAGAAAAATACGTTTCTTGTATTACCCCCTTTAATTTTTAATTTAACTTTCGTTTACAAGTCCGCTATTAATGCCCCTAAATTATCCATGGTTCCGACATGCTACGTACATCAAAACTGGAAAGTTAAACGGAGACATTGAAGTACCTTTTACACTACACCTCGAGTCAGTTAGTCAGTGAGTCGATATAGTGTAAGGACTTCCAATTCAAGGCATAAAGATCACTCAAGGCGCCAATGTGAACTTTAATATTTCTTAAGATTTCTGTTTGTATATAAAAAAATCATTACAATGTTTTCTCTTTTTTTAATAATTTGGAAGTTTATTACTCAATAAATAAATAAATTACACAATAGTTTTTTTTTAATCTATAGGGTAGTGTTTGACCACATTCTCACCTGTTGGTAAGTGATGATGCGGATGGTAAGCACGCCAAGCCTAGAATGGGCACTGGCTCTTAGGATAGCTGCCGGAACACATTAGATGTTTGGCGACAGATTTTCTAACTTGAGGGTGGTAGCTGGTCAGGCGGACACTAGATTGTGTCCTACCACCATGCGGGGGTTGTTGGTTTCTTAACGGTGTTTTTTCTTCACCGGAGGTCCACTGTGAAAAGCGCACATACATTTTTCGATAGAAAAATCCATTGGGTCACGGCCGGGATTAGACTCGGTACATCTGGCAATGAAGCCGACCGTTCTACCGATTACGCCACCGGGCCCTCAAAAGTAAAAGTAAGTCATCAGATGATTATTTTTCACATCAGTTTGAGAGAAGTGTTAAACCGCGCGTGCGGTATTTATTATAGCTATGTTATGGTTTTATAACATTTTATCAAAAATTATAAAAAAAACATGATTACTATCTTGTTTGCTTTATTATTGGTAATCACGGTACTTACTTCCCATTCCTGAGTCATTCTAATCTTAATGATTAAATTACTGATAAAACTGATTTATTACATGATATAGGGATAGAAGATTTCAATACTGAAATCTTCTATCCCTATATCTATAGATTATATCTATGTTGCAATCTATGTTGCATAGAAGTAATACAAAACATACACATGTCATTTTAAATACATTTATTTGTGTTCACCATAAATAAAACAACACAAAAACGTTGAACCATCAATCACATACACTAATACATAATTAATACTATAATATAGTTTTCCATCAAAACATATTTGATTTACAAGTTACAAGACTAAATTGCCTAAATTCAATATTAATATTGTATTCATACATCCAAATTGTACACATAAAACACTCAATTAAATAAATTGCAAGCGCATTTATGTAAGACGCATAGAATTTTCTTTTATAACATTAATTAATTTTGCGCCAGGTATTCTTACCGGCGTTATTGTATAGCATAAATAAAATTATCTTCCATTTGAAGATTCAGCTGTATATTCTAAAGCGCAGTTCAGACTGCTATAATATTATAGCCATAGTTTATAGAACAACAATATCGCTCAACATCCGCTTAACACCGCCGCTATCTTTCCATCTAGCTATAGGATGGTATCTTTTAAAAAGGGTATCCACAAGCTCCTCAAAGGTCGGCAACGCATCAACAGCACTCATGGTGTTGCAGTTGTCCATAGGCGACGGTAACCGCTTACGATAAGGCAGGCTGTCTGCTTGTTTGCCAACCATAACATAAAAAAAAAACATACATTTAGAACATTTTCACACTTAGCTATTCTATATAGCAGCTGGTTTGCTTGTAATTTGCTTGTCATGCTGTGCTATATAGCAGAATAGTATAGCGTAGTCTGAAATGCGCTTGAAACATCGCCGTCAATGTGCACTGCACATGTCCGAAAAATATTAGGTACTATGCAGGTTTACCGTTCAAGTTGTTGGCGACAGTGATGGTATTGGCACATCCACAAACCTTTTTGTATAAGAGAGACTTAATAATGAGATAAATATATATATATATAATTTGATTTACCAATTATTTGTGTAAATAAATACTTGTATACCAAAACGCTTGCAAGAATTATTAACGATGCTGCAGTATTGTAATTCTAATACTTCAGTAAGTTGGCTTGTCTGTTTAGTACTTATTAATACTATAAAACCATGTAAGGCACTTCTAATTTGATCATTTCATGATATTTATTGTGAGATGGAAAGCCAGCAACTTCCATAATTATGCATCACAAAGACAATCTACTTTGTAGATTAAACATTTATAATATTAAAATAATATGTAGTTAATATTTCAAAAATACTGATTCGATATTCAAAAGTTTATAAATAATAAATTGCATGTCATGCACAACCAGCTCATTACGGTTTACTGAAGTAAAATTTTGCTTTAATTGTCCCACATCTATGATTGAGTTATAGCAGTGGCTAGATTAAATTCATAGTTAGAATCGCACACATTATTTAAGCCAGTAGGTAAATTCTAGTGAAATGCGTTCAATATTTTATGATGTAATGGACAGTCTTCCAGATCAAAATATTTACAGCTTGCCAAATTATATCATAGCAGGAAATCATGGGATGGACGGATCTAATCTGGTGTTCAACGCAAGAAAAGCATCTATTTTTATTGGAGAAACCAAAATTTAATCAATCAATAGTTGTATATTGAACATTCTTTCTAATTCTGACCTTTGGAAATCTCGTGCTATAATAAATGGGCAGAGATAGAATGACAGTTCTTTTAAATTAGGTGCATTCGATTTAATCGCTTTCGCAACCTGCATGGTAACATGCAAGCATCTCGAGAGACTCAGGTACTTTAGGTTGTGAAAAGTGTTATTTGAAAAATATGCAAGCAGCGCACTCTTTGAGAAATATCCATGACGCAATTTCAGAGAATGCAAATTATCTAATCTATACAAGTGCAACAAGCTAGAGTCAAACAGAGTTTTACAAGTCATTATGTGGAGAATCTGGAGTGCTTTGCAGCTTGATATGTATCTCATTATGTCATCATTTAATGTATCTCCATAAATATGAAGGGCTCGCAGAGTACACTGCTTAGTTCTGAGAAGAGTTGCCAGGAAATCAGCGGGGATATTTTTCATTTTTTCCATGTTAATACTAACTAAGTTAGTGCAGAGTAGCATGCTGTACAAGCTGTCATGAGTCAGTGCAAAGTTGGACAGGATGAGCGTTTCCAGGTGCTTCAAGTTCTCAAAGGGCAAGTGGTACACAAAGTTGCCATTGGCATTCTCAGGGCTGTGAACTATAAGAGAGTTGCGGAAACTCAAGAACTTTAAATTTGGCCAGTGCCCTAAATCATCAAAGATACAACTGTCCACTTGTGATATACTTATTTCTAAATGAGTCAGATTCGGGCAGTAACTTATTAGTGAGGCCCTAATTTGAGAATACAATTTAAAGTACTGTAATTTAACATTTTTCAAATAACGAGATACGAAAGGCACAATGTTTTCACTTATACTGACATAGTTCTTCATACACACTATCAAGCGAGTGTTGTCCCACACACATGGAGTTAGGCAGAGTTGTTGCCATCTCATACACACTTTAGCGACCGACAGTAGTGACTCAAAATCGATCATAGAAAAGATGTAAATAAGTATTTCATTTGGCAGGTCATTTATCGTTAGTGTCTGTGTATATAGAAGAGCGTCGGTCATCTCGAGGTGCACCATTCTGCAATACAGTTACATGCACTTCCCTGGATCTGGAAATAACACTAGATTGTAATTCACATGAAGACACCTTGCAGACACTAAGAAACCAGATAGTGTATCAAATTTGACTAACACTAATAGCAACATATTGAAATCGCTGCTTGAGCGTAGCAAGACAAAGCATATTAATTTAACCCAGTAAGGTCATGAACCTTGGACAACCTGTATTAAGAACTAACAGCTACGTATTTGCAAAAAAATAAAATTGTAGCTTTCTTAGCGATTTGTTGATAATAATTACCTCAAAATCACTTCGTTTCCTTTTCGAGAAAACAGTAATGTTTGCTTTAAAACAATCATTATTTTATTGAACAATTTTTCAAGTGTTTACACGGTACTCATGCCGTTTTGAATATGCCTGGAAGTGAGAATTAGCATGGTGCAATTTAATATAATATTCTTCATAGAAACAAGTGATTTTATATATAATAAGGAATAAAAATAACTTTCATTTCTAAATGCTATTTTCGTATGACGTTTTATTTTACGTGTTTTGAAGTTTAAGTTGTGTTATGACAGATACGTCTGACATGTCTGAATACCAAAACTACCAAAAGTCAACCGATACTTTACTTTTTTATGTTTTTTTTTAATAAGGCTTTATGCAGACAGTGTATTTGTCCAGTTTAATGTATTCGAATCGATTTATGAAGCTTAGCTGCATACTTCAGCGCGTTTAGGGCACCACAGATTAATAGTTCGCCTGCGGTCTCTGGTCGTATCAGGCGGCCTGCGCCTGCCGGCAATGATCGAATACCGGCTCTGAGTCTACACTTCTACACTTAGATTATTGACTAAAGCAATTGCTTTAGTAAATAATCTAAGCTACTACACTACATAATACAAGTATGTATTATCATTAGTTACAGTTACAGCGATTTGCTTCCACATTCATCATACGTAGTGGCGGTACGTAATACGTACCGCCAGGGATTGGAACTCCGTGCCTGAGTCTGTGTTTCTGGAAAGGTACCACCTAGGGGTCTTCAAGTCGCGAGTGAATAGGTATCTTCTAGCCAAGTGTGCTACATCATCGACCACATTCATAACGTAGTGATTATAATCTCTTTGACCACATCGGCACTTAACATCAGGTGAGATAGTTGTCAAACGCTTGACTATAATGAATTGAAAAAAAAAGTTACAGTAATTATAATTTTTTATAGTGATTTTAACTTTCAAGTTGCTCAGCGAGCTGTGGAAAGAGCTATGCTCAGTGTTTCTCTGTGGGATCGAATCTGGAACGAAGTAATTCGCCAGAGAACTAAAGTGATCGACATAGCTCAACGAATTAGCGAACTGAAGTGGCAGAGGGCTGGTCATATCTGCCGTAGGACCGATAACCGTTGAGGTAGACTGGTTCTAGAGTGGAGACTGCGAATCGGTAAACGTAGCGTACTCTAGGACGCGGTGTGACCAGGTGGAGCGACGACATTCGCAAAGCAGTGGGCAGTGACTGGAAACAAAGAGCCGAAGATCGGGCTCAGTGGGATGACTTGGGAGAGGCCTATGTCCATTAGTGGGCTGATTCCGGCTGATTATGATGATAGTGATTTTTGTAAGTAAAAGTGTAAGTAAATGGGATTGTAATATTTTTACGCAAGTAAAACTCACTAAACTTATGTAAGCATGAGTTACTGTGAGTTTATTTAAACTGTAAATGCAGCCGTAAGTTACTTACATACATTTTACGAAAGCAACTTACAAGTGTAAAGGCGGCCTTAGACTTGTAATTTTCCAACTTACGCAAGTAGTAAGAAATCACGATAAGAGTGTTTAGGTACTTTTGCAAATGTATCGTAAGTTAATTACGTAAGTTACTTACGCGAGTAAAAGTGATAATAACTACTTAAATTTTTAGTATTGTATATATTAATATTATTCTTGTATTGTCCTCAGACTATCATAAAAAAGCAGACAGATTCGTGCCGAACACCCGAGTGACCGCAAGTTCAGTAATACTAAATTCTTGAGTAATAAGTTTCCGCGCTCAGTCCGGCATAGTCAATACGTCATGATTTCTACATAAGCAATGCTGCGAAGTAATACTGCACGGAAGCATCCGACCCTGCTGCCGCTTGGTAGCAAACTGAGCGCGGAAGCGTATTAGTCAAGCATTTAGTATTACTGAACTTGCGTTCACTCGGGTGTTCGGCACGAATCTGTCTGCCTTTTCTATGATAGTTTGAGGTATTGTCATTAGTGACAGTTACAGTAATTGAAATTTTGTTTAGAAATTTTTGTAAGTAAATATAAACGGGCTTGTAATATTTTTACGCAAGTAAAACTCACAAAACTTATGTGAGCACTAGAAGTGCCCCGCGGCTTCGCCCGCGTTAAATACTTCTTTTATTTACTTAAAACTTTTATTTTGTAAAAACCTTTCTATCATAAAAGACATCAAAGAAGTAAAAACCAAATCGGTTCACCCATTTCCAAGATATTGCGCGACTAAGGGAAATAGGGATTGATATTTATACAACCCGTAAAACCATATTGATTTTCAGACTTTTTTACCAACCCCTTGCAAAAATCCTGCAACACGTATTTACTCATTTATTTACAGAAATAGTTAAGTAAATCTATAATTTTATATACACAATTAAATATAATAAGTAATATCCGTGGAGAATTTTTAGAAAATCCTTTCTAAGCGGATACCTACGTCATCACAACTATTTGCATTCTACATTTCAGCGCAATCCGAAACAACATTGATTTTCAGACTTTGTTACCCCACTTCACCTTCTTAGGGTGGCATTTTGAAAAACCTGAAACTTTTAGTTACTTATTTATTTACAAAAGTAGGTACTTGTATGAAATGTCGAATAAGAATAATATTTATTGTTCAAAACTGTGTTTACAAAAAGATGTGAAAATTATGTAGTATCAACAGTTTGTTCTTTTCGAACATACAATAATTGCGTAGGGTAACTAATGGAAAAATAACTATAAATAACCGGCCAAGTGCGTGTCGGGCCACGCGCAATGTAGGGTTCCGTAGTAGCCTGTTATTCAATGCAAGTCTTTACCCGTTATAAACAAGCAACTAGGTACTCCGTCTTTTTCACTTTAAAGGATTTATTCTAAGGATTTTGTAATTGGTACAAAATTATCCAACACCCAAGTTCAACGACTGTTACTGCTAAACTAATAGAGTTATCTTAACCGCTATAATTTTCCTTTAAAGTTTATGAAAAGCACTATTATCACGAATTTTTCCAGATTTTTCAAGCCAGCAGTTTAGCTTTTAGAGGGGGGAGGACGCCCTACTGGAATAAAAATTTGCACTTTAATGTTTAAAATTTCGTAAATGGAGCAATCAATCGAAAATGGTATTAACAACCCTTAAGTCATTTTAAAAGACCTATTCAACGATACCTCACACGACCCATCGTGTGAGGTATCGTTGAATGATGAATTTTTTTTTCATCGTCTACCCCAGTAGACGATGAAAAAAAAACTCATCCCCACTTCTCATATAGGGGAGCTAACCTAAAAAAAATATTTTTCAAAATTTTATTTCAGCACTTTGTCGGCGTCATTTATTTACACACCCCCACAAAATTACAGCTTTCTAGTAACGGTCTCTTAGCAAAACCTCGGACAGACAGACAGACAGACATGACGTAAATATAAGGGTTCCTTGTCAGAACTACGGAACCCTAAAAAAAGGTAAAATAACTATAAAACTAAATTATACGTAGGTATAGAGCCGAAGATCGGGCTCAGTGGCATGACTTGGGAGAGGCCTATGTCCAGCAGTGGACTGATACCGGCTGATTATGATGATATGATGATGATACGTAGGTATTAAGTATACAATATTACTTACTTATATTTTTATACCACTATTTAATTCTATTTTTATTAATATTTTACACAATCTATACCATTTGGTTTTATATTGCCAGTTACTTAAAATTATTTTTAATAAACTTTAGTACTTATGTACACAAAAAACATTAAAAAACTAGGTCTTACCAAAATATTCGTTCAGGTTGTAGAATGATTTCTTAATCAACCACTGTTTTAGATTGATCCTGAACAAATTTCCATTTATTGCTTTAATGTCTACTGGTAAATGATCGGAAAATTTTAATTACAGATATGACAGCGCTTTTGTGAAACATTGTATTGTTCACTTAACTGGAATACACTTATTATATCTGTAGTGGCTACACAAATTATCGGCTCTGCTGGATTGTTGACTAAAATAATATTTTTCATTGTTTTTTTTACAAATGTATAGAGTTCTAAAATGTATATACATGTCACAGTCAAGAAATAATTATTTACGAATATGATGTTACGAAGAGATTCAGTCTCCTCCATTCTAAATATGTTACGTAGACATCTCTTTTGAAGCACAAACGTCGAATGAACATCTACAGAATTGCCCCAAAATACGATTCCGTAACTTAAATGAGGGTAGACGTAACCATAATACGCACTTATTCCTATATTATTCGTTAATACACTTAATGATGCAATTTTACAATTAATTTTGCTAATGCGCCCTTTCCAATTTAGGTGACAGTCTAAAGTCACTCCTAAAAAATTTGTTTCATTTATCTCTGTTACCGTGTTTCCTTCATTTATTATATTAATTTGCATAGGGCTTCTTTTATAATTTTTGAGTTGCATGATATTAGATTTGTTTATATTAACACTAAGGTTTATGTTACTCAACCAATATGTGACTATTTGTAAGGTGTTTTTGACCTCTTTTTCAAAAGTATTTAAGTTGAGTTCCTTTTGGGGAATGAAGATGGTTGCGTCATCGGCAAACATATAACACAGGTATTTTGCGTGATTTGAGGCAGTTCATTAATGTATATCAGAAACAATAAAGGCCCGAGTATACTGCCCTGTGGAACACCTAAAATCAAATTTCCATATGCTGACTCAACGTGTTCTATACATTTTGTTTTAAAATTGTAGCTTTGAATAACAGTTGATTGACTTCTGTCGCTTAGATATGATTTTATTAAAGACAAAGTCGTCCCCCTTATAATACCTACTGTTTCTACTTTTTTCCAATAAGATTTGGTGAATCTCGCAATTAAATGCCATTGATAAATCCAAGAGTAAGGCAATACCTGTCTTTTTATTATTTATATCTTCCCATACTTCATTCAACATTTTAAAGATGGCTAGTGTCGTATTTTGCGTAAACCATATTGATTAGTGTCAAGGGTACTGTTAGAGTCGAAAAAGGATAACAATCTATTGTATATGGCCTTTTCAAATTAAATAAATAAAATGACTATCCAAACTTTGAACCCCCGCTTCAACCCCTTAAAGAGTGAATTTTGAAAAATCCTTTCTTACCGGATACCTACTTCAAAATAACTATCTTCATACCAACTTTCAGCGCAATCCGAAACAATATTGATTTTCAGACTTAGTTACCCCACTTCACTCTCTTAGGGTGGCATTTTGAAAAAGCCTGTAACTTTTTTTTACTTATTTATTTACAGAAGTACTTGTGTGAAATGCCGAATAAAATGACTAATCCAAACTTTGAACCCCCGCTTCATCCCCTTAAAGAGTGAATTTTGAAAAATCATTTCTTACCAGATACCTCTGTCAAAATAACTATCTGCATGCCAAATTTCAGTGCAATCCGTAACAATATTGATTACAGACTTTGTTACCCCACTTCACCCTTTTAGGGGTGGCATTTCGTATTAACTTATTTATTCTCTGAAGTACTTGTGCGAAGTTTCGAATAGAAAAGACTATTTTATCTTGTTTCTCCATACAAAATTTGAACCCGGCCCCCTTAAGAGGTGAATTTTGAAAAACCCTTTCTTAACCGATACTATCGTCATAATAACTATGTGCATGCCAAATTTCAGCGCAATCCAAAACAATATTGATTTTTACACTTTGTTACCCCATTTCACGCTCTCAGGGGTAGAATTGTGAAAAAGCCGGAAACGCGTATTTACTTATTTTTTTACTGAAGCACTTGTGTGTAGTTTCGAATAGAAAAGACTTAATCTTGTTTCTCCATACAAACTTTGAACCCCTTTTTCATCCCCTAAAGGGGTGAATTTTGGAAAATCCTTTCGTAGTACACCCTTACGTACTAAAACAAATATACCCTCCAAATTTTAAGTCTCTACGACCAGCGGCTTAGGCTGTGCGTTATCTGTCAGTCAATCAGTCAGTATGTCAGGACAAAGATTCTTATAGTATTAGAGGAAGATTATTTACTGTGAGTTTATTTAAGTGGAAATGCAGCTGTAAGTTACTTACATAAATTTTACGAAAGCAACTAAAAGTGTTAAGGCGGCCTTATATTCTCTTTGTAGCGTTATTTGAGAAGCATGAAGAACACCAAATTTCGTCGACAAATAATCCCCATATTAGGGTTCGAACCCCCCAGTTTGAAATTACCACAATTTTTTACCGACTTTAAAAAAGAGGAGGTTCTCAATTCGTCTGTATGTTTAAATGGTTAATAAGAGCTATTCGTTTAAAAAAACTAAGAGAACCGACTTCAAAAGACTCCAAATTTTCACGATCCCGCCCACGCCATCCCACCAAATCCTTCAAAGAAGTTGTTAGATTTATTTTACTTGGATTTTACCGACTTCAATAAAAGGAGGTTTCTCAATTCGACAGTATATATATATATATACTAGCAGCCCGCCCCGGCTTCGCACGGGTAGAACATATATGCCTATAAAATTTGCATCAGTTTGTTGCATCGAATATAAAATATTAACATATTTAACAATCATCGTCATATGTCAACCAATTTACACAAAACCTTAACGAATTATGCACCTAAGACCTAAACCTTCCTCATAAACACTCTGGCTATTGGTGAAAACCGCATGATAATCCGTTCAGCAGCTATTGAGATTATTGCGAACAGACAGACAGACGCAGTGATGGACATTGTTTTATAATACTTACGTAGTGATATTGGACGGCCCTTTGGCGTAAAGGATAGTTACCCTGATTCTGACCCGAGGGTTGTTGGTTCTAATCCTAGCTATATACTTACCAATAAAAGTTTTATGTGCATAAATGAATCATGGGTTTTCGTGGGATCATTAAATCTACCAATAATTAAGATTTTATATTTTTAAAAACTAAAACAACTGACTATAATGCCCCGCGAGTCAATTTCAGTAGCCTAGCAAGTTTGAGACGTTTATCGTCATATCTCTGAAGATACTTATCACATCTCAATGAAATTACAATGGGACCACCTCGAAAACGTACCCTACCGATAACAAAAATAATCATTCGAATCGGTTCACAATTGACGGAGTAATCGCGTAACATACACACACAAAAAAAGAAAGAAAAAAGAGACATACAGACGAATTGAGAACTTCCTTCTTTTTGGAAGTCGGTTGAAAAGTAGCTTACCACCACCAAGGAGAACATCTGTCGCCGTAACCTTACGGCGTTCCCTGACGCAAAAAGTAGGGGTATTATACGTTTAACGTGTGTGTCTGTGTGTCTGTCTGTAGCATCTTAGCACCCAACCGGATGAACCGATTTTGATTTAAAGTAGGGGTATTATACGTTTAACGTGTGTATCTGTGTGTCTGTCTGTAGCATCTTAGCACCCAACCGGATGAACCGTTTTTGATTTTATTATTGTTTTTTTTTTATAGATATCTTCATCGAGAGTGTTCTTAGCTTTGATTCATGAAAATTCGTTCAATCGTTATAAGACTATGAGCTTTAATCAACTTTCATAGGTCTGATAAATTCGAAAATCTTCTTCTTCAACGATATTGTAAGAACATGGAAGCATTGACCTGATGCTGGGACATCTCCTGGACTCTACAAAATACTCAAATCCTCACCAACTTACAGCTCAGATTTTAAATGTCGTGTTTAGAGTCATTGGAATGCTTTTAATGAAAAGATTACTCATAGATCAGTCGGGGTGGTTTAAAATATTATATTATATATATAGATCATTATTATTTTATACAATAGATCATATTATTATACTATATTGACTTCAAATTGATTGTGATCGGTGGGGATCTACAGAAAAGCTAAGCTTTAATAATATTTTCATTGTAACTATGACCTATTCTGTGGTTTCACTGCAAATATTTTATTAATTTTGCAATGCGTATATGTGAAATTCGTGATATCTTCTAGAGTTTTCATTTGAATTATATACTGTACAGGACAATTTTAATCTATAATATGTGGCCAAGCTAATTAACGTAATTATTTGGATAAGGATTAATACTATATACTTGAAAATAGCCTTGGAAGTTATGTAATATTTTTTAAGAAAAAAATAAAGATTAAAATGGTTACTGTGAGTCAACCGTAAGAGATAGACATATGCTGTTGCGGACTTTTTTGTAGGTCTTATTAAGTTGTACAACTCTTCCATAGAAAATATTCTTCCATCTGTTTTCAATTGAGCAGCGTTCGTAAGAAACGTGTTTTTTCGACCGTTTTTTTATCGACTTAGGTTGCAAATTAGGTCTCCTCGAATGTACCTTTGATTTAAACGGGATAATAATAGCTTATTTTCATTTCGAAAGTCCATTCTATATATTAGTGAAAGAATTTTTCAAATCGGTCTAGTAGTTTTTGAGCCAAATCATTACAAACATACAAAAATACAAAAATACAAATGTTCTTTCTTTATAATATTAGTATAGAAGTATAGATATATTTTATGTTTGTTTGCGGATAAATTCGTCGTTTATGAACCGATTTTGACGATTCTTTTTTTTTGTGGAAAGGAGATATCCGATGTGTGAAACCATAGTAATTTAATCGAGATTTGATAAGTATCTCCAGAGATATATGGATAAACACCTCAAACTTAGTACTAAAAATTAATAGCGCGGAATTTGGAGTCGGTTATTTTAGTTTTTTAAACTATCTTATTGTATAAATGACTAGCAGCCAGCCCCGGCTCCGCACGGGTAGAACATATATGCGTACAAAATTTGCATCAGTTTGTTGCATCGAATAAAAAATATGAACATATTTAACAATCATCGTCATATTTCAACCAATTTACACAAAACCTTAACGAATTATGCACGTAAACCTTCCTCATAAACACTCTGGCTATTGGTGAAAACCGCAGGATAATCCGTTCAGTAGCTATTGAGATTATTGCGAACAGACAGACAGACGCAGTGATGGACTTTGTTTTATAATACTTACGTAGTGATATTGGACGGCCCTTTGGCGTAAAGGATAGTTACCCTGATTCTGACCCGACGGTCGTTGGTTCTAATCCTAGCTATATACCTACCAATGAAAGTTTTATGTGCATTCATGAATCATGAGTTTTCGTACAGTGGTAGTGGGATCATTAAATCTACCAAAAAGTAGCTTACTACCAAGGAGAACATCTGCCGCCTTAACCTTACGGCGTTCCCCGACGCAAAAAGTAGAGGTAATATACGCTTAACGTGTGTATCTGTGTGTCTGTCTGTAGCATCTTAGCACCTAACCGGATGAACCGATTTTGTTTTTATTATTGATAGTTTATTTTTTGTTTGATAGATGTCTTCATCGAGAGTGTTCTTAGCTTTGATTCATGAAAATTCGTTCAATCGTTATAAAACTATGAGCTTTTTTCTAGTTAATTGCGCTATGAAATCAACTTTCATAGGTCTGATCAATTCGAAAATCTTCTTCTTCAACGATATTGTAATAACATGGAATATTGACCTGATGCTGGGACATCTTCTGGACTCTACAGAATACTCAAATCCCCACCAACTTATGGCTCAGATTTTAAATGTCGTGTTTAGAGTCATTGGAATGCTTTTAATGAAAGGTTATAAATAGATCAGTCGGGGTGGTTTAAAATATTATATTATTATATATATAGATGAATATTAATTTATGCAATAGATCATATTATTATACTATATTGACTTCAAATTGCTTGTGATCGATGGGGATCTACAGCACAGCTAAGCTTATAATAATATTTTCGAAGTAACTATGACCTAATCTGTGGTTTCACTGCAAATATTTTATTAATTTTGCGATGCGTGTATGTGAAATCCGTGATATCTTCTAGAGTTTTCATTTGAATTATATACTGTACAGGACAATTTTAATCTATAATATGTGGCCAAGCTAATTAACGTAATTATTTGGATAAGGATTAATACTATATACTTGAAAATAGCCTTGGAAGTTATGTAATATTTTTTAAGAATAAAATAAAGATTAAAATGGTTACTGTGAGTCAACCGTAAGAGATAGACATATGCTGTTGCGGACTTTTTTGTAGGTCTTATTAAGTTGTACAACTCTTCCATAGAAAATATTCTTCCATCTGTTTTCAATTGAGCAGCGTTCGTAAGAAACGTGTTTTTTCGACCGTTTTTTTATCGACTTAGGTTGCAAATTAGGTCTCCTCGAATGTACCTTTGATTTAAACGGGATAATAATAGCCTATTTTCATTTCGAAAGTCCATTCTATATATTAGTGAAAGAATTTTTCAAATCGGTCTAGTAGTTTTTGAGCCAAATCATTACAAACATACAAAAATACAAAAATACAAATGTTCTTTCTTTATAATATTAGTATAGAAGTATAGATATATTTTATGTTTGTTTGCGGATAAATTCGTCGTTTATGAACCGATTTTGACGATTCTTTTTTTTTTGTGGAAAGGAGATATCCGATGTGTGAAACCATAGTAATTTAATCGAGATTTGATAAGTATCTCCAGAGATATATGGATAAACACCTCAAACTTAGTACTAAAAATTAATAGCGCGGAATTTGGAGTCGGTTATTTTAGTTTTTTAAACTATCTTATTGTATAAATGACTAGCAGCCAGCCCCGGCTCCGCACGGGTAGAACATATATGCGTACAAAATTTGCATCAGTTTGTTGCATCGAATAAAAAATATGAACATATTTAACAATCATCGTCATATTTCAACCAATTTACACAAAACCTTAACGAATTATGCACCTAAACCTTCCTCATAAACACTCTGGCTATTGGTGAAAACCGCAGGATAATCCGTTCAGTAGCTATTGAGATTATTGCGAACAGACAGACAGACGCAGTGATGGACTTTGTTTTATAATACTTACGTAGTGATATTGGACGGCCCTTTGGCGTAAAGGATAGTTACCCTGATTCTGACCCGACGGTCGTTGGTTCTAATCCTAGCTATATACCTACCAATGAAAGTTTTATGTGCATTCATGAATCATGAGTTTTCGTACAGTGGTAGTGGGATCATTAAATCTACCAAAAAGTAGCTTACTACCAAGGAGAACATCTGCCGCCTTAACCTTACGGCGTTCCCCGACGCAAAAAGTAGAGGTAATATACGCTTAACGTGTGTATCTGTGTGTCTGTCTGTAGCATCTTAGCACCTAACCGGATGAACCGATTTTGTTTTTATTATTGATAGTTTATTTTTTGTTTGATAGATGTCTTCATCGAGAGTGTTCTTAGCTTTGATTCATGAAAATTCGTTCAATCGTTATAAAACTATGAGCTTTTTTCTAGTTAATTGCGCTATGAAATCAACTTTCATAGGTCTGATCAATTCGAAAATCTTCTTCTTCAACGATATTGTAATAACATGGAATATTGACCTGATGCTGGGACATCTTCTGGACTCTACAGAATACTCAAATCCCCACCAACTTATGGCTCAGATTTTAAATGTCGTGTTTAGAGTCATTGGAATGCTTTTAATGAAAGGTTATAAATAGATCAGTCGGGGTGGTTTAAAATATTATATTATTATATATATAGATGAATATTAATTTATGCAATAGATCATATTATTATACTATATTGACTTCAAATTGCTTGTGATCGATGGGGATCTACAGCACAGCTAAGCTTATAATAATATTTTCGAAGTAACTATGACCTAATCTGTGGTTTCACTGCAAATATTTTATTAATTTTGCGATGCGTGTATGTGAAATCCGTGATATCTTCTAGAGTTTTCATTTGAATTATATACTGTACAGGACAATTTTAATCTATAATATGTGGCCAAGCTAATTAACGTAATTATTTGGATAAGGATTAATACTATATACTTGAAAATAGCCTTGGAAGTTATGTAATATTTTTTAAGAATAAAATAAAGATTAAAATGGTTACTGTGAGTCAACCGTAAGAGATAGACATATGCTGTTGCGGACTTTTTTGTAGGTCTTATTAAGTTGTACAACTCTTCCATAGAAAATATTCTTCCATCTGTTTTCAATTGAGCAGCGTTCGTAAGAAACGTGTTTTTTCGACCGTTTTTTTATCGACTTAGGTTGCAAATTAGGTCTCCTCGAATGTACCTTTGATTTAAACGGGATAATAATAGCCTATTTTCATTTCGAAAGTCCATTCTATATATTAGTGAAAGAATTTTTCAAATCGGTCTAGTAGTTTTTGAGCCAAATCATTACAAACATACAAAAATACAAAAATACAAATGTTCTTTCTTTATAATATTAGTATAGAAGTATAGATATATTTTATGTTTGTTTGCGGATAAATTCGTCGTTTATGAACCGATTTTGACGATTCTTTTTTTTTTGTGGAAAGGAGATATCCGATGTGTGAAACCATAGTAATTTAATCGAGATTTGATAAGTATCTCCAGAGATATATGGATAAACACCTCAAACTTAGTACTAAAAATTAATAGCGCGGAATTTGGAGTCGGTTATTTTAGTTTTTTAAACTATCTTATTGTATAAATGACTAGCAGCCAGCCCCGGCTCCGCACGGGTAGAACATATATGCGTACAAAATTTGCATCAGTTTGTTGCATCGAATAAAAAATATGAACATATTTAACAATCATCGTCATATTTCAACCAATTTACACAAAACCTTAACGAATTATGCACCTAAACCTTCCTCATAAACACTCTGGCTATTGGTGAAAACCGCAGGATAATCCGTTCAGTAGCTATTGAGATTATTGCGAACAGACAGACAGACGCAGTGATGGACTTTGTTTTATAATACTTACGTAGTGATATTGGACGGCCCTTTGGCGTAAAGGATAGTTACCCTGATTCTGACCCGACGGTCGTTGGTTCTAATCCTAGCTATATACCTACCAATGAAAGTTTTATGTGCATTCATGAATCATGAGTTTTCGTACAGTGGTAGTGGGATCATTAAATCTACCAAAAAGTAGCTTACTACCAAGGAGAACATCTGCCGCCTTAACCTTACGGCGTTCCCCGACGCAAAAAGTAGAGGTAATATACGCTTAACGTGTGTATCTGTGTGTCTGTCTGTAGCATCTTAGCACCTAACCGGATGAACCGATTTTGTTTTTATTATTGATAGTTTATTTTTTGTTTGATAGATGTCTTCATCGAGAGTGTTCTTAGCTTTGATTCATGAAAATTCGTTCAATCGTTATAAAACTATGAGCTTTTTTCTAGTTAATTGCGCTATGAAATCAACTTTCATAGGTCTGATCAATTCGAAAATCTTCTTCTTCAACGATATTGTAATAACATGGAATATTGACCTGATGCTGGGACATCTTCTGGACTCTACAGAATACTCAAATCCCCACCAACTTATGGCTCAGATTTTAAATGTCGTGTTTAGAGTCATTGGAATGCTTTTAATGAAAGGTTATACATAGATCAGTCGGGGTGGTTTAAAATATTATATTATTATATATATATAGATGAATATTAATTTATGCAATAGATCATATTATTATACTATATTGACTTCAAATTGCTTGTGATCGATGGGGATCTACAGCACAGCTAAGCTTATAATAATATTTTGGAGTAACTATGACCTAATCTGTGGTTTCACTGCAAATATTTTATTAATTTTGCGATGCGTGTATGTGAAATCCGTGATATCTTCTAGAGTTTTCATTTGAATTATATACTGTAAGGGACAATTTTAATCTATAATATGTGGCCAAGCTAATTAACGTAATTATTTGGATAAGCATTAATACTATATACTTGAAAATAGCCTTGGAAGTTATGTAATATTTTTTAACAAAAATTTTAAGATTAAAATGGTTACTGTGAGTCAACCTTAAGAGATAGACATATGCTGTCGCGGACTTTTTTGTAGGTCTTATTAAGTTGTACAACTCTTCCATAGAAAATATTCTTCTATCTATTTTCAATTGAGCAGCGTTCGTAAGAAACGTGTTTTTTCGACCGTTTTTTTGCCGACTTAGGTTGCAAATTAGGTCTCCACGAATGTACCTTTGATTTAAACGGGATAATATATAGCCTCATTCCGAAAGTCCATTCTATGTATTAGTGAAAGAATTTTTTAAATCGGTGCAGTAGTTTTTGAGGCAAATCATTACAAACATACAAAAATACAAATGTTCTCTCTTTATAATATTAGTATAGATAATAAAACACCATATTGCAATTGTGTTAAAGAAAAGTTTTAATACACATTGTAGTAAAATCATTTATTATAAATTGTGTACTACAATAAAATAATTTAATTTATAACGTGATTCGTCGTCTCATTTATTTAATGAGCAGGTGGTAAATAGGCAGAACCTGGTGTAGAAGGAAAGTTGGGTGGTGGCGGTGGGCCCTGATAATTTATATTTGGAGGAAGATATCCCGTAGATGGGGGTGAAGGTGAAAACGGTCTTGGAGTAGCATTACTGCCAGGCAATGACCCAGGAGTACGGTCAGGCGGTATATAGTTTAGACCGGGTCGAGAGCCTATTTGTACGCCTACATTTACGGTGGGGGTTGCTGGTGGTGCGAGGGGTTGATTTACGGGAGGAAGATATTGATCTGCTGGCTGGGAAATTTGTACTGACGAGTCACTGGATACTGGACCACTAGTTCCAGTCGCAACAGTACCAGATGCTATGCCATTTGCATTCTCACCGTTGCCATTGGCAGCCACAGGAGGCAAATATTTAGGAGCATTGGTGGAAACATCGGTCACTGGTGCCGATCCGGAGTTTGTTTGAGTGTTCGTCGGAGCGTTGTAACCGTAACCAGAGGACCCTGCACTAGAAGCGGTTTGAGATGAAATTTCATTGTTTGTGGATTCAGAACTCGAAGCCGAAGTTAGTCCCACTGATACTGACGGTACATTGTAACCGTAGCCCGTGGAACTGGCGCCCGAGGATTGAACGGATCCCGAGTTCTGTGAAGCTCCGGCGCTTGAGGTGACCTGAGTATCCGCTGCAGCTGTATTCTGGGCTCCGTAGTTGTATCCCGCCGATGCGGAGCCAGCCGCAGCGGAGGACGACCCCCCGACGGAAACAGCCGGCCCGCCGAGGTTGACCGCGTTGCCCGCCGCCGGTGCCGCTGGTGCCGGATATGCGTAATACATCATTTGCGCCTGTGTCCTGTCAACAGTAGGTGCTTGATTGGACACGGTAGGTGCTTGAGTGGACACAGTGGGTGCCCGCGTGGGCAGATCGAATGATAAATTCGGTTTGTTGTACACGTACCCGGCCTGTCGCTTCACGCGGATACTTCTCGCTCCGGATGTCTCCAGACACTCCTGCGCATTTGGCTGCGAGAGGAGCGGCTCACCGCTTGACTGCATGATCAAATATAACAAAAGACTGACATATTGTAAATTAATCATATTATTTGCGAAGTTAGCGCAGCTGAGAAGTAGAATTAAACTCGTGCTTTGCTTTGTTTGCCAGTATTTATAACAAATAGATGACTAAGGAAGCTTTGGTGCACCGCGGATATTACAACACTGCAACAGTACCTACTTCCACTGCTAACCCTACTACGGCCACCGCTTTACATAAAGCCCATGGCGTTCTCTTATGCGAGGCGGAAATAAAAATATCTTCTAACTAGCAGCCCGCCCCGGCTTCGCTCGGGTAGAACATATATGCGTACAAAATTTGCATCAGTTGTTGCATCGAATAAAAAATATGAACATAAAAATATGAACGAATATGAACAATCATCGTCATATTTCAACCAATTTACACAAAACCTTAACGAATTATGCACCTAAACCTTCCTCATAAACACTCTGGCTATTGGTGAAAACCGCAGGATAATCCGTTCAGTAGCTATTGAGATTATTGCGAACAGACAGACAGACGCAGTGATGGACTTTGTTTTATAATACTTACGTAGTGATATTGGACGGCCCTTTGGCGTAAAGGATAGTTACCCTGATTCTGACCCGACGGTCGTTGGTTCTAATCCTAGCTATATACCTACCAATGAAAGTTTTATGTGCATTCATGAATCATGAGTTTTCGTACAGTGGTAGTGGGATCATTAAATCTACCAAAAAGTAGCTTACTACCAAGGAGAACATCTGCCGCCTTAACCTTACGGCGTTCCCTGACGCAAAAAGTAGAGGTAATATACGCTTAACGTGTGTATCTGTGTGTCTGTCTGTAGCATCTTAGCACCTAACCGGATGAACCGATTTTGTTTTTATTATTGATAGTTTTTTTTTGTTTGATAGATATCTTCATCGAGAGTGTTCTTAGCTTTGATTCATGAAAATTCGTTCAATCGTTGTAAAACTATGAGCTTTTTTCTAGTTAATTGCGCTATGAAATCAACTTTCATAGGTCTGATCAATTCGAAAATCTTCTTCTTCAACGATACTGTAAGAACATGGAACATTGTCCTGATGCTGGGACATCTCCTGGACTCTACAGAATACTCAAATCCTCACCAACTTACAGCTCAGATTTCAAATGTCGTGTTTAGAGTCATTGGAATGCTTTTAATGAAAAGATTATACATAGATCAGTCGGGGTGGTTTAAAATATTATATTATTATATATATATAGATGAATATTATTTTATACAAAAGATCATATTATTATACTTTATTGAGTTCAAATTGATTGTGATCGATGGGGATCTACAGTACAGCTAAGATTATAATAATATTTTCGTAGTAACTGTGACCTTATCTGTGGTTTCGCTGCAAATATTTTATTAATTTTGCGATGCGTGTATGTGAAATTCGTGATATCTTCTAGAGTTTTCACTTGAATTATATACTGTAAGGGACAATTTTAATCTATAATAGGTGGCCAAGCTAATTAACGTAATTATTTGGATAAGAATTAATACTATATACTTGAAAATAGCCTTGGAAATTATGTAATATTTTTTAACAAAAATGTTAAGATTAAAATGGTTACTGTGAGACAACCTTAAGAGATAGACATATGCTGTCGCGGACTTTTTTGTAGGTCTTATTAAGTTGTACAACTCTTCCATAGAAAATATTCTTCTATCTATTTTCAATTGAGCAGCGTTCGTAAGAAACGTGTTTTTTCGACCGTTTTTTTGCCGACTTAGGTTGCAAATTAGGTCTCCACGAATGTACCTTTGATTTAAACGGGATAATATATAGCCTATTTTCATTCCCAAAGTCCATTCTATGTATTAGTGAAAGAATTTTTTAAATCGGTTCAGTAGTTTTTGAGCCAAATCATTACAAACATACAAAAATACAAAAATACAAATGTTCTCTCTTTATAATATTAGTATAGATGTTTAGGCGTCGAATAAGGTACCTACGTTTTAATTACCAGGTTTTTGCCCATCCCTCCTCAGTAAGACGCACAAAAGCACATGGTGCGTCGCAACCTTTTTTTCGGGAACCATTATTTTAATGATATTTAAAATTTACAGGACAAACACTACGCCCGCCTGATGGTAAGCGACGTCTACGTCTACTTATTACAGTCACAGCGGTCTGCTGCATCTGCTACATCGCCTCACCTGCCACATCGAGGCATAAAGATGTTAGGTCTCCCTGTAATTTCAGTGGACACTATTAATTCAAACCCAAAAAGATTCCTATTTTACGGCTGTATTAATTGGCCAAGTGGTGGTACCCGCAGGCGGACTAGCAGAAGTCGCAGAAGATAGATAGAGCTGCGCATCGCCATACCGGCACTCCTCCCTCCATCTCAACTGCATTGATCCCACACTGCATACAACACCGCGACCTACTTGTAACGTTCACTCCAGGCTTGGTAGAGAAGTTCAGTGGAGCGGTCCCTCTTAGGCCACCCATTTCCTCCAACCTGGCATGTTTTTACTGTGGCTTCACCTTGGCAGCCCAAACCACGGTTACTACAGCCACAAAATAAATAATAGTACAACTAGACTCTAGCGTCTTGACGGGGGAGACTCCAGAGTCTAGAGTCTCCCTCATCAAGACGGGAACCCATGGGGAGCAACAGCAGGGCTTGCATGGCAAGATGACTATTTTGTCTTTCCACCTATCCGTGTTTTGTTTGGTGGAGAAGGCAAATTAAAAGCACTTTCTTTACTCATGTGTTAAAAGTAAAGTTTTTCGACGATTATGAACGCCTGCTGACTTTTAATCAATTCTTTTTTTAAACTTTTTAATACGAAAAAAAATCAAAACTCAACACAACAATTTTAACACTTGGTGAAGTTTAACCACAACTTCACCAAGTGTTAAAATTGTTGTGTTGATCTGCTGTCAGAGGCGAAAAACAGGGAAATAATTTTGCCTTCCCCCCGGGGATAAGGCCATGCTAGCCCTGCAGGTGTATCTATGCCTCAGAATAAATAATAGTACAAATACCTACGCGGCTAAGCCAAGCTACGGATTAGGGTTAAACCACATAAACAACTGGCAAGTTACCATTAACTCAGAAATTCATTATAGAAAGATGTCATCATGCGGTTAAACTGAATCAAAGTTTCAATTATCTTCACAATCTTATTGAAAGAAGCTGGAAACAAAATGTGAGGTACTAGCTATCGAAACCATACATATCAAGGTCGGAAACAAAGATACGTAACAGAAACAGTCTTTCACAAATTTTTTATTGCTTACCAAGACTCTCTAGCCAGTTTACCACCATAATTTTATGAGTCGATAAAATACAAAAATTTCGTTTAATTTCTTGCTATTCATTGTAAAACTAGTTAAATAATTACTACTCAAGGATAACTAGATTAGTAGATAGGTTATCTGCTGATTGAAATCAGACCGTAGATTGTACCGTACTGTGCCGTAGGTTTGTAGTACCTACTGATTTTGACCATAGTCGGAACTATTGATTAATCTGTGCCGTCGCCGTAACTAATACCTACCGCAGTAAGATACTCAACTCATAGATCAATGTAAAGTAGCTTGTGGCAACAAGTACTTGTGATATACACCATTGTATGGAAAGATTACTCGTCAGACAAGGAGTTGACAACTACCTCACCTAATGTCGACCTAAGTGATCTCGAAGTGGTAGACGGGAATGAAACGAAGCGAGAGCGCGGAGAACCACGATTTTGTTCAATCCACATAACGCAACTGTCCTTCACCCGTCTTGAACTGATAGGCAACTCGTCTTTGTTCGGGTGGCGGTCGGTCGGTGTGAGTGGTACAATCCACGTCTGAAACCAATGATCACCCATTTTAGAACCACCTAGCCACCTGGAAATCACCTATAGCAAAAACACGTGTGTGAGTGTGATATAGAAAAGATCGTAAACTAAAACCACATAAAAAATAGTAGTAGGTCTTACGTAGTATTTATACTCTCTTTGGTAGTAGGTACAATCAAAACAAAAAATACCGACTTCAAATGCCACGTTTCATTTCGTCATTTTCCGTAAGTAAGTACTAAGTTTAAGGGGTTTATCTCCAAATCTCTAATCACATTTTTAGATCTCGATAAAATGACAATGGGACCAAACGGGAAGCATATTACATTCTCAAACAAACAACAATCCTAATCGGTGTTAATAAATAGCTGCGTACTGACTGAGCGAGCAGCCTCGCGAGGCAGCTCGGACGTTTGCCGCGCGAGGCTGCCTCAGTCAGTACGGGGCTAACAAGGCGCTTTTGAGCATCGACAAAAACCGACAACATTCGGCTCGGGCCGCGGCACGCTCGGGCGAGGCAGCGCAAGCATTTGCCTCGGCCGAGGCACGTCCTGACTGTCCGAGGATTTGCCTCGCGCGGCTGCCTCGCGAGGCTGCTCGCTCAGTCAGTACGCGGCTAATGACGAAGAACTGAGGTGACAAACATAAAAACAACTTCCGTACAAAGTCAAACTAGGTTAAAGGACAAACTTGACTTTGCATTTCAATCCATAGAAAATGTATTGCACCAACCGTAAATAGTCAGTTTGTTATAGTAAATTCACGTTTTTTATTATTAAACTACATATTTACGGTTTTCAGATTTATTCCTATATTTTTAGTGCTTCAATCAAGACCTTGCTTCTTGCCAAATTTCATGATTCTAGGTCAACGGGAAGAACCCTAAAGGTTTTGATTCCCTTGTGATATCGCAAAATATGCGACATAAGCGGTCATATCATTTGATCGCGTTGACTAACAAGTTTGATTTTTTCACAACCATTGTACGTAGTACAATTAAGTATTCTGTCCCAAAAGAGACTGTATACGTATACATGTAAGTACACGAGTATTTGATAGAAGTTTCAACTTGATGTCTCTACGCGTTCCTGAGAAAAAGGGGTCTGGACTTGACGGACAGACAGACAGACGGACAACAAAGTGATCCTATAAGGGTTCCTTTTTTCCTTTGAGGTAAGGAACGGTACCCTAATAAAACAGGCGAATCATCGAGGTACAGTACTACATTATACATCGATGAGGCGAATTCAGAACTTCCTCATTTTTTGTGGTAGTAAAATTTTTTTACCGACTCCACAAAAAAGAGGATGTTCTGAATACGCCTCATTGATGTACATATAGGTACTTATTTTTACCCGACTGCGAAAGAAGGAGGGTTATGTTTTTCGAGTGCATGTATAAATGTATCTATATATTTCTTTGGCACGCCCTAGAGCCTAAACGGCTTGTCATATTTTTATGTGAGTGGTGTCAATAGATACGTCTTAGTCGTGAGAGTGACACTGGCTAAATCAAAATTAAAAAGAAAACATAATTAAGGATTTTTGGCGCCAAAATTAATCTCAAAATAACAGATGAATATTGCGGTTCGACTATTCGCAAGGAAAAACAAGTCACGTGTTGAAGTCTTTTGTATCGCAAACTTGCAAATTGGGATTAGTAAAGGTTCAACTATTCGGAAGGAAAAACAAGTCACGCGTTGAAGTCTTTTGTATCGCAAACTTGCAAATTGGGATTAGTAAAGGTTCAACTATTCGGAAAGAAAAACAAGTCACGCGTTGAAGTCTTTTGTATCGCAAACTTGCAAATTGGGATTAGCAAAACAAATGTGATTACGAATATATGTATAACTTATATTTATTATTGAAGTTTGGAATAGTATAATCACCTAATTTTTATCACGCAGTCGGATTTTTTGTTCCTAAAATAATTTACTTGTGACAAAAATGAATTACATACCTACATGATTATAAAGCTACCTACTTTCGGGTCAATGAATATTCATTTAGTACAACTCTTTTTAAATAGTTATATAATATCTGTGGATATGACTGAGTAGGTAGACGTACCTATGCATGCAAAGCAAACTAAGTGAAAGGAGGCAGTTAAGGCATGCCGTCTGACGACCTTCACTGTAGCACAGTAAAAACAGTAGGAAGTTCCCAGTGGTAGTGACGGTTGCCGTCGTGTATAGTCTATATTGTTAGATTGGATCGTGAATTACTGCTTTTATTAAGGTAAGTTTGTTTGGTAATGTTTGTACTTTTTATTTTTATTGTAATGAATATTTCGTACTGCAATAAAATTATGGCTAATGAATCGAACTTCGAACAGGCACTATGCTATGGTTGCGATGACAAGTATTGATATAATTACATGAACATGATGATACATCATACCTAACATATAATATTTAAGTGAGTATAAAATAACATAGGGCCGGTTTTTATGTAACGCGTAAAGTTATAAATCATATCATCATAATCTGGTTTATTTATCTGATCATCAGCTAATCAGCAGCCTGTGTTAGTCCACTCATATACTGTAATCCAAATCACATTACAATAATTTTACTTTTCTTAATAAGTAATACATGTATGCGAAAGTAATAATCTATACTATCTATACTAATATTATAAAGAGAGAACATTTGTATTTTTGTATGTTTGTAATGATTTGGCTCAAAAACTACTGAACCGATTTAAAAAATTCTTTCACTAATACATATAATGGACTTTCGGAATGAAATAGGCTATATATTATCCCGTTTAAATCAAAGGTACTACATTCGTGGAGACCTAATTTGCAACCTAAGTCGGCAAAAAAACGGTCGAAAAAACACGTTTCTTACGAACGCTGCTTAATTGAAAATAGATAGAAGAATATTTTCAATGCAAGAGTTGTACAACTTAATAAGACCTACAAAAAAGTCCGCGACAGCATATGTCTATCTCTTACGGTTGACTCACAGTAACCATTTTAATCTTAAAATTTTTGTTAAAAAATATTACATAACTTCCAAGGCTATTTTCAAGTATATAGTATTAATCCTTATCCAAATAATTACGTTAATTAGCTTGGCCACATATTATAGATTAAAATTGTCATTTACAGTGTATAATTAAAATGAAAACTCTAGAAGATATCACGAATTTCACATACACGCATCGCAAAATTAATAAAATATTTGCAGTGAAACCCCAGATTAGGTCATAGTTACTACGAATAATTATTATAAGCTTAGCTATGCTGTAGATCCCCACCGCTCACAATCAATTTGAAGTCAAAATAGTATAATAATATGATCTATTGTATAAAATAATATTCATGTATATATAATAATATAATATTTTAAACCACCCTGACTTATCTATGTATAATCTTTTCATTAAAAGCATTCCAATGACTCTAAACACGACATTTAAAATCTGAGCTGTAAGTTGGTGAGGATTTGAGTATTCTGTAGAGTCCAGGAGATGTCCCAGCATCAGGACAATGTTCCATGTTCTTACAATATCGTTGAAGAAGAAGATTTTCGAATTGATCAGACCTATGAAAGTTTATTAAAGCTCATAGTTTTATAGCGATTGAACGAATTTTCATGAATCAAAGCCAAGAAAACTCTCGAAAAAAACTCTTTTTTTTGTTTGATAGATGTCTTCATCGAGAGTGTTCTTAGCTTTGATTCATGAAAATTCGTTAAATCTTTATAAAACTATGATCTTTTTTCTAGTTTATTGCTCTATGAAAACAACTTTATTAAATGTCGTGTTTAGAGTCATTGGATTGCTTTTATTGAAAAGATTAAACATAGATCAGTCGGGGTGGTTTATATATAGATCATAACTATATGATACAATAGAATTTTATACAGTAAAAATATATTATTATACTATATTGACTTCAAATTGATTGTGATCGGTGGGGATCTACAGCATCGCTAAGCTTATAATAATATTTTCTAAGTAACTATGACCTAATCTGTGGTTTCACTGCAGATATTTTATTAATTTTGCGATGCGTGTATCTGAAATCCGTGATATCTTCTAGAGTTTTCATTTGAATTATATACTGTACAGGACAATTTTAATCTATAATATGTGGCCAAGCTAATTAACGTAATTATTTGGATAAGGATTAATACTATATACTTGAAAATAGCCTTGGAAGTTATGTAATATTTTTTAACAAAAAAATAAAGATTAAAATGGTTACTGTGAGTCAACCGTAAGAGATAGACATATGCTGTCGCGGACTTTTTTGTAGGTCTTATTAAGTTGTACAACTCTTGCATTGAAAATATTCTTCTATCTATTTTCAATTAAGCAGCGTTCGTAAGAAACGTGTTTTTTCGACCGTTTTTTTGCCGACTTAGGTTGCAAATTAGGTCTCCACGAATGTAGTACCTTTGATTTAAACGGGATAATATATAGCCTATTTCATTCCGAAAGTCCATTATATGTATTAGTGAAAGAATTTTTTAAATCGGTTCAGTAGTTTTTGAGCCAAATCATTACAAACATACAAAAATACAAATGTTCTGTCTTTATAATATTAGTATAGATGTCCATCACTGCGTCTGTCTGTCTGTTCGCAATAATCTCAATAGCTTCTGAACGGATTATCATGCGGTTTTCACCAATAGCCAGAGTGTTTATGAGGAAGGTTTAGGTCTTAGGTGCATAATTCGTTAAGGTGTTGTGTAAATTGGTTGAAATATGACGATGATTGTTAAATATCTTAATATTTTATATTCGATGCAACAAACTGATGCAAATTTTGTAGGCATATTATGTTCTACCCGTGCGAAGCCGGGGCGGGCTGCTAGTAATATATAAAATATGTTAGTAGGTATGTTTGTGACTCCTTCGCACTGAAACAAACAGCTTAAATAAAATTTGTAACATGTTTACATCTATTCTTATTTTATATATCAGCCTTGTACAATTATTTATTCTGTAGTACAGCTTAGTTAAATATAGGCAGTAGGTATTTATTTCCTTGTAATATATATAACCTACCTATTTAATGTAATGTAATGTTTTATTTTTACAGTAAAATGCACTTATTTTCAGAGTTAACAAGATGGTTCTAAAGCTGTACGCGGTGTCGGATGGACCCCCATCCCTTTCTGTGAGACAGGCGCTAGCAGTTCTCAACGTGCCCTTCGACCTCGTCAATGTGGACTTTGGAGCTGGCGATCATATGACCGAGGATTATGCAAAGGTACACTCTGACTACCTATGTGATATAGCCATGCTCTACTCTAAACTAAACCTACTGTCATCATAATCGTCAGCCTATACAACCTAGTTATACCTGTCCACTGCCGGACAGAGGCCTCTACAATATGCTCACCACTGAGTTCGATCCTTGGCTACTCTCATCCAGCCCTTTTATCGTCTACTCTTATCCACTCCATCTTTTTTACTAAGCCTACTACTTACTTCTATCATAGATGAAGGAATAAAAAATGTTTTCTTTATTCTATGCTTCTATCGAAAATTTCTAAAGTTAATGTTTTACCCCAAAATAGATCACAATGACATGGTTCGTGGAATATGTCTACCGTAAAACCTTACAAGATTGCCCAACCGATCTAAATTTGCCCGGTTGAGTATTTTTCACAAATATTAATAAAAAATTTCAACTTGATGAAGGACAGAACTTGTCAAACCTGGAGGTGTAATTCGCGGGCCAAAATCAGTGCCAAAAACTTTTTCCAGAACTCCATTATAGGTTACAGCAGGCAAGAAATTTGTGAATCATTGTTAATTTGTAACAAATAAAAGATATACATCGATGATAATACGCAAAAACTCAACTAGATTTGAAAAATGGAAGGTGGGCAATGTAAAATTACTTTTCCTATTGCACTGCTTACGACTTTGCCCACCGAAATATTGCCATCAGGGTTTTCACCTCTATTAATGTGTTTTTACCTGACTGATAAAGAAAGAGGGTATTCAAACCTTTAACTTTGGGTGTATTAACCATTCAATTTATTACATTATAACACGAGCATTATCATTCACAGTATTTCTACTGCTGGGTAGAAGTATTCAAAAACTTTTTGAATTGCTTCTTTTTTGATATAATTTATAAGGTTTGCTTGATCTCGTATTGATTATTTAAATATTAAGTACATATTGTTTTCTATAAAACCTTTTTAGGGTTCCGTAGCCGAATGGCAAAAAACGGAACCCTTATAGATTCGTCAGGTCTGTCTGTCTGTCCGTCCGTATGTCACAGGCATTTTATTCCGAAACTGTTAGGACTACAGAATTGAAACTTGGTAGGTAGATGTATTCTGTAAACCGCTTTCCGATTTTTATACAAAAATAAAAAATATAAAAGTTTAAAGGGGGCATCCCATACATAGAACTGAAACATAATTTTTTTTTCTTGAAACCTATACGAGTAGGATGGGTGTCTATGAATAGGTCTTCAAAAATGACATTGATGTTTCTAAAATCATTTTTTCTCAAAATTAATCATTTGAAAGATAGGCGCGTCTAAAGTGGTAAATGTGTGTGTGTCCCCCCCCCCCTCCCCCTCTAACTTTTAAAGTATGGAAGTGAAAAATCTAAAAAAAATATATGCTGTAGATCTCAATAAAAACTAACAAAATTGGTTTGAACGAGATACAGTCAGCAGTTTTAGAGATATGGCGACCGCAAAGATGACTTTGTTTTTAATACAAATACTATGAAAACCAAAGTTAATTTTGTAGTTGCGAAAAATCATAGTTATGGAATACTTAACTGTGTTACGGAACCCTACGAGTGCAAGTCCGACTTGCACTTGGCCAGTTTATTTGAGTTATTATTAATAATGTTTTATAATGTGTGTGCGTAATTTCCGTCAGTTTTTTTTTATTACATGTTAACAATAAAAAGTGGCAACCCTAGCCCAGCGGTTTTTTCTATGAAAGTTGCAAGAAAAAATTTTGCCTTTGCCGATTCAAATTTAGCAGGTATTATAAAAGTTTAAACGTTTAATGATGGTACCCTATACTACTAAGACTATTTATTTAAAATATACCCTGATTGTCATAATCATAAGGTTGAAAACAGCGGAAGCATGATTTTTTTTGCAAAATGGGCAAATTTGTAAAATTTCTCAAAATTTGGCCCGCTCCCTAAATTTAGGTTTTTGAGGTATACATTTGCATTTACTTGATATTATCATATATTCCGTGCAAGGAGCAATACATTTAACTATGATCTAGCTGAAACACGAATTAAAATCAACGATAATAAAAAAAAAATTTGCATTGAACAAAAAAAGGCAAGAAATTCGGGCAATGTTGTAAGGTTCTACGGTATCTTTAAAAACTATCGCGACATATACAAATTGAGGAATGTAGGAATAAAGAGCTGGATAAGAGTAGATGAGGCCATAAGTATTGGTCGGGGACCTAGGAGGCCAACTCCGAAATGACACATCCGAACGTTCGGACCCGAGTCCCGACCGAATTAAGTCCGAATTTTCCGATGACCTACTACGAAAAAAGTTTTTTTTGACATTTAATGACGATATAACTCTTGTCGAATTATCGGTCGGGCTTTCTTTAAAACAATTTAAATCTAAACAGCGTCGATGGGCGTTATCGTCTCCTCCAGACAATCATGTACCTACGGAAAGGATAACAGTATACCATCATGAAAAAGTATAGGCTGTAGGAATAACTGTTGCTACAATTAACAGAAAATGTTATATATTTTTTAAATTTTTCTACCAACGTTGAATAAGGAGTAGGTTCTCAATTCGTATGCATTTTTTGTTTGTTACGCGATTATTCCGCCAATTATAAACTGATTCGAATGATTATTTTTTTCATGGGTAGGGTACATATATATCTGCACGGTGGTTCCATTATGTAATTCATTGAGATCTGATGAGTATCTTCAGCGATATGGCGATAAACATCTCATACTTGCTACTGAAACTGACTGAACTGAAAAACGAGGAGGTTCTCAATTCGCCTGTATTTAAAAAAAAATCTTTAACAGTGTTCTAAAGAAGTTAGGACGTTTGAGCAAATTTAAAAAGTTTTTATATATAAATGCCGATATTGATGACATGGTTCTTTCAAACGCATTTCACTATCTTTCTTTTCACAAGCACACAGTCACGGCAAGGTGGCCGTGCATCTGTGTCATAGAAAAGATAATAATACTACGTATCTGTGTGACCACCTTTACAGTTTCCACCATACTGATCACTCGGTTCAATATTTAATTTCAGATGAATCCCCAGAAAGAAATCCCAGTGCTTGACGATGATGGATTCTTCTTGAGTGAGAGTAACGCTATCCTCCAATATATTTGTGATAAATACAAGCCTGACAGCCCTCTGTATCCCAAGGATCCTAAAACTAGGTGAGCATCCCACATATTCGATTTTCTTGCTAAGAGTATTTTAATAGGCGTTTTTAGAAATTGAACTACATTAAACAAACGGTACGGTATAAGTAACGTGACCATTTATATTTTATGTCAGAGCGGGACATCTGCGAATCACTACATAGCATAGTATAAAACAAAGTCGCTATTTTTATCTGTTTGTCTGTTTGTCTGTATGCTTAAATCTTTAAAATTACGCAACGGATTTTGATGCGGTTTTTGTAATAGGTAGAGTGATTCAAGAGGAAGGTTTATATGTATAAAAATTACCAAAATTCCCACGGGAACGGGCACAACGCGGGTAAAACCGCGGGCGCCGCTAGTTATGTAATAAAAAAAAGTTTTTAGTGTTTTACAAGTTTTTTATTATAGAAGATAGAATAATAATTCAAAATAATCAAAACAAATCAGTAGTGGCGTGAATTCTAGTACGTATTTTTATATTTATAGGCTGAACGAATTTGTTACATACATTTTAAACTATCGTTTGGTCTATTTGCAAAAGCGGGACAATTTTGGCCTTGCGGGGGACACCGGGACAGACTGCCTGAAAGCGGGACTGTCCCGCCCAAAGCGGGACGTATGGTCACGTTAGGTATAAGTCTCTCATTATTTTATCAACCGACATCAAAAAGGAGGAGGTTCTAGATTTTAAATAGACTTCCACAACGGTGGAGGTTTTCAATTCGTCCGTATCTTTTTGTTTTATTTTTTTAGTAGGTCTGTTACGAAGGTATTCAAATAAAGAAGATAATTTAATACTAATTTAATACCGAGAAAATAATGTTTATTTCGAAATTTAACTTTTAATTTTTTTAGTGGGAATGATCTTATAATTTCTAAAATGCTGAAAAGCCTTCCTCATGGAAGGCTTTTTAATTTTTTTTCAGGCATATCTTTAAAAAAGAAAAGCACACAAAGCTGACTGCCAAGTGTCGTGCGCCGCCCCTCGTAGCTTGCCGCCCCGGGCCATTTGGTCCTAGGGTAAATACGCCACTGGCTACTTGTACTATTACTTATTCTGTGCCACTGGTCAATATTATTCGTCAAACATTTAAACTTATAAAATAATATGAGCCAAATGTTTGCCATTACTGCCTTTTGAAAAGACTATAGGTAAATTACTTATTTCTTTTTACGATTATTTTTTGAATCTGATGAGTATTGCCAGAGATATAATATAGGAATGAATACCTCAAACTTGCTAGACCGTATATAGTAGTTAGAATATGACTAGCCCGGAATGTGAAGTCGATGTTTTAGTTTTTATAATTATAATTATATCTTATTATAAGATGTTCTTTATTTTCAGGGCCATCGTTAACCACAGGCTCTGCTTCAATCTGGCATCTTATTACGCTAACATTTCAGCTTATACAGTAAGTACCTACTGTACCTACAGATTATGGCAAGACCATAGATAAAGAATATTATTGTATAATATTCTATACAATATTATATGTAATATAGCAGTATTCTAATCTATGGTCCTGTTTCATTATAACTTAGGGGAACATAAGATCCTAACTGATGGAAATTCTGATATGAAATGAATTTAGATAACAAAATAAAATAATAAAAATTAAAATGCAATCACTTTAAGACTCAGTAGTACATCATGATACCTGAATTGATAGTCTCTACATTTATAAAAGACATCGAGTAATAGTACATCATGATACCTGAATTGATAGTCTCTACATTTATAAAAGACATCGAGTAATTTATCATTCTCGGCCTAGCGAGTTCACAATCTTCGACCATCATCATCGCTTACCACCAGGCGAGATAGTGGTCAAACGCTAGCCTATCAGAACTAAAAGAAGTAATTATGCAGGTGTAGCTTTAACTTTAATAACGATTACAAAACGTTATAATTTCAGATGGCCCCAATATTCTTCGACTACCAGCGGACTCCTCTCGGGCTGAAGAAAGTGCACATTGCTCTGGAGGTGTTCAACACGTACTTGACCAGACTAGGAACAGCCTACGCTGCCGCTGACCACCTCACTATCGCAGACTTTCAGCTCATCAACTCTACCATGACGCTGGAAGCTATCGACTTTGATTTCTCTAAATACACCAAGGTAAATTAAATACCATCTGTGGTATCTTACAAATTATAAGTATCTCGCTTGTCTTCATTTTTCTCGTGTTGTTTTGTTAGTAACTCGGTCCAAATCAATAACTATAGAATAAAATAAATATATATCTTTGCGTTAAACAAATTTGAAGGAAACAGCTCCAAGGCTATTGCAGTCTAAGTTTGGAGTGCAGTATATGCGACAAGCAGTGTTTTTCGTATGCCTTACCAACACCAAGCGTAAAATTTATAAAATTATAGTATATATAATATATGCCATACTCAATACTTTCTTATTTGGCTGACTTAAAAGCATGTTCTTCAATTCTCTGACATTGCCTATCTAATATCCCAACGAACAACAGCAGAGCTTCGGTAGAATACGGGACACGGGGATAACGGGATGATGCTTCGTTATGCTACACTAAATAAATGACCTACCGGGAAAAGTTAAATACAAACAGATGTCATAATTCAAACAATTTTATTTAACAGATACATAAATGGTATAATGAGTTCAAGAAGAAGCACCCGGAGTTATGGAAGATATCTGAAGACGCGATGAAGGAGATCCAACACTTTGCGGCGAACCCACCAGATCTCTCCCACATGGACCATCCCATCCACCCCATCCGGATAATTAAGCAGTAGGGCGGTCCACGTAGTCTGGGTACAACCCTGAGCTTGACACACATCTCTTCATGTAGCCCAGACATGCGTGAGAGCAACAATTGCTGTGTGATGAACACTGCAACAGCAAAACAGCCAATTGTGAAAAATTAAATAAATACCTAATGCATAAATTCAAAGTTTAAAACCACCCCCGACTGATCTAAGTATAATCTGTTCGTTAAGACCATTCCAATGGGCCCAAATATGACATCTCTGCTGTAGTTGGTGAGGAGTAGAGTATTCTGCACATTCGAGGAGATGCCCCAGCATCAGGTTAATGCTACCATGTTGTTATAATATAATTGAAGTAACAGGATACCGAATTCGTAGCGTCTAAAACTAAGAACACGCTATATTTTAAGACACTTGTTAATAAAAAATGTAATCGAAATCGGTTCATCCATTTGCGCTATGATGCCACAGATTGACACACAGATACACAGACACATATAGCGATCAAATGTCCGCCTGACACCGATCCAGGAATCCGACAGCAGCTCCTGTAACTATACCTACTTATAAAAACTACTTACGAAGTCTCCAATTTTGGCGCACTTTACATTAGAATCATGAACTTCAACTTCTGGCATCAATGGCATATACGTCTCTCGTTGCGTTGTCATATCATTGTTGTCGATGTCTTCCCGAGGGACAGGGACATCCTTAGTCCCCACATCAGCCCTGATCAGGTTGCAGCTGACATAAGCCGCGATCAAAGCAAAGTGGAACAATACGAGTGCCGGTCGGGTCATCGTTACGAGGATTGCAATGTTGTACTAACGGGATCCTGCGTTTGCACCGTACATATAGTAGAGTAGGGTGAGGCTTGTGACATTCACTCAGCTATCGCCCATTACTCACCGCATATCGTTTGTTCGAAAACAAAGGGTATGCGCAATGATTCGGTTTTCCTTGCCGCTGTTTTGGCTACGGTTGTCGCATTTGTTTGTTGAGAATTCCCAAATGACTTAAATACTATAACTGTGCATGCAAATGCGAAACGAATTACTTCCAAAAACTATCTTGTTTCACTTGTTTGTATTCACCGTATGTGGTGGTTGGTGACGCTCATAAGTTACGATCTTACGATTATCTTGCGATCTTTTCTTTATATGGTATAAGCTAGCGTTTGACCACTGTCTCGTCTGTTAGGGATGGTAGCGCGCTAAGCCTAGAATGGAAACTATATTTCAAGGATAGCTACCGAAACATATAAGATGTTATGGCGACAGATTCCCAATTTGAGTAGCTGGCCAGGCGGCGGCTAGACAGTGTTCTACCATCATGCCGAGGATTGGATGGGTCTTGACGATGTATTTGTTTCACTGTAAACACTTTCACGTTCACCGCCACTGTGAAATGTGCACACATATTATTCGATAGAAATATCAATCCATTGGTGCACGGCAAGGATTTTTACCAACTAAACTACCTCTGGTGTCAAAGCCGACCATTCCCCCACTGCGCCACTGGGCCCTCGATCTTCTTACTGTATTCCCAAATCCCAACGCTTATACTTACTTAGACTGTTTTTCCTATATTAAAATTTTTGAGCTTCTAAAACCTGTCGAATAAAAGAAGGAACTCGATAGATATATATTTCGAACGTCATCGTATAATGTTATCCAAGCTGTCTCACAGTAACTTAGTATTTAACTACATTGTAACCTTAATTAACCTAAGGTAACCCACTAAAAGGTAAAAATCTACTTACATAGTAACAAACAAACACACATACCTAATGACTTTTGCTACGTGTGTTAGAGTGACACAGCTACCCGCATGTACTTACTAGAGTAACTGCCCAGCAGGAGATAACACATGCTGAGGATTATGTACCAATTAAAGTAAATAAAACCTACAGCATGATGCTTTTACTCTAAGTCAACATTTTGAGCTATTTACAAGTAAAGGCCATAATTTTCGACTCGCCATGCTGAACGACTGGGTCTAGTCAGATAAAAATTTTAGATTATCCAACTTGCTCACTCACCAATATTATCATAATTCCCGAGATATGTAGGTATGTAATGCATTTGAAAATCTGCTACATGTGCCAGATTTGGATGTTAACCATTTTTACCAATCATGTATTCAATATTTTTATCCAACTTATAATTATAAATGTGAAATGCATCTACATATATTGCGTATGACGCGTACAACGTTATCACGCGTGACGCGACCCTCAAGATGCGAGATTTGGTATTGGGGCTCTGCCCCCTGGCCAGTTTCCTACGCTGTGCGTAAATCTAATGATAATCTAATCATATCCTGGCGGCTTATTACGAAGTTTGACAGTCATTGAAATTTACGAAATGACAGAGATGGAGCTATACGGCCTGTATAGCTGCGTCCCCGTCATTTTATTATTCAATGATGAACTGTCAAAGTTCGTGGTAAGGACTAAGGAGGACTGACCATGATATTTTTTATATTATGCAAATTATAGCATATGAAGAGCGAACGCGGGGTGCACTTTTCCATACAAATGTATTTCCCAGTTTCCTCCCTGGACAATGTTTCTAGAGCATAATTTGATTCATAAGATATATTATCCTTTTTTTCTCCTCTTTAAGATTTTTTAAGGGTCATATATCTATTTGCAATTGCTTGGTCAAGAAAGGCATATGATAGAGGCGTAGCTACAGCAGACCTTGATATTTTGTAAATCTATTATTACTATTTTGTAACTCAAATTTTGCTCTAGAAATATTTTCCAGGGAGAAAACGGGGGAATACATTTGTATGGAAAATGTATTCCCCCGTTTTCTCCGCGTTCCCTCTTAACGACCTTCTCGGCTTCGCACGGGTTGCATGGTTCTGTTGTCAGTGTTGTCTGTATCTACGCATGAAAAAAAGATTCCTTCATATCGGCTCACAAATTGTGACTGTTACCCAATTTATCAATTGCCAATAATGAGTCACAACGCAATTGGCAACTGACAAATCGAGTAACAATCAGTCAAATTGATAACGTCCTCCTCTTTAGTAGTCAGTAAATACAATGTGTTTGTCCATTTGCTAATCACCTGTAGCAAATGACACTTTACCATATTTACTATTTATTCTGAGACTGTTCACGAGTGTTTTCATTTAGTATCTATCGATTTACCTCATATTTACTAGGCCAACTAATCTCTATTTGTACTGCAATCGTTTATGGTGATCCATAAACATGATAAGTACCTATTATGTTTATTTACATACATGTCAGAGAAGATTCTCTTTGTTCTTAATTGCAACGCTATGTGGCCGTGTAGAGTTGAGAATGGTTTATGGTGCGAGTTGGTGTCGGCCGTCAGAGTCAATGTCATCTTCACTCGGTCGGAGTAGTGCGTTAAATGGAGGAGAGGATGATAGTGCTGGAAGCTGTTCCTGTCGATGGAGACGTCTGCCGTCACTGTGCGTGCAAACCTGACGATAATGGTGAACGTAGGCGACGACTATGACGGGCGGCATCAACAGTGCCTATTTAGCTCTCAGAGAAATCAAAACTAGCTTGCTCCAAAATACATATACAACTAACTTTTCCATGTACATAATTTAGTAGTATAGAGGTAGATTAAAACGAGTTCATCATCATATTGCACATTTATTAGGTTTAAAAATGCTGAAATCTATTTTTTTATAGTAATATCTTAGAAATCGAAAGGAATGTCTAACAAATTCCTCTTGGGTGTGGTTCTCTTCGCCGCTTGTCTAGGAGGCGGTGTAGTTCTCCGGCCTCCCAGCAAACCTCCCACCAGCGGCACGTTGTTCACTGGCATTGACTGCCCGTTCTGCCCTGATAGGAGGGGAAGTTTGCCGCCTTGACCATTGATCAGCGGCAACTGACCCGTTTGACCATTGATCAGCGGCAGTTGACCAATCGGTAGTGTTCCGAGAAGGTTGGTGATCAAATTCTTGCACAAAGCACCAGTCAGCCGGTCGGCCATATTACCCCATATTCCCATTTGACAAAATCTGTTAAAAAATATTTTCTTGTTACCTTTTTTTACTTATAAGGTATTTTATTACAGGTTTACAATGTATTTTAACTAAACAGTTTTAGCTAACCAATAAATACGCAGACAAGTTAAATGGAGTGGGGGATGTAGATCAAATCTTCTGCAAATCATGTCATAAGTTTAGTTTTTTTACCTGAAATCTTTTTCTACGGAGACCTGATCAGTTATCTTCAAGAACTGGTCGTTGTTCTTAGAAAACGGCTGCATTTGGAACAACCCATTCCCAGTCTTGGCGTTGTCCTTGGCTTCACTGTTACCGGAGTTGTGGGCAAACTTGGCGACGAGGCCGACGAAGGAGTCCCTTGCCCGCACATCTGTACTGGAGACTTCTCCCCCGACGGGCTTGCCTTCAGCGTCTAGAGGCTCGAACAGATACGCCAGCTCGTCGCCGTGTGCCGGACCTTTTATTTTAGAATCTTTAGGCATCTCGTTGGAGTGCTCTGAGGGATTGAAATATAAAACCTTTATAAATACAGATAAGTAAAAAGACAAACCTAGTATAAAAACATAGTATATTTTCAAAGACTAGATATTCTAGTATATCTATGAACCCAGCACCAGAATCCAATCCATTTATGGACGTGTACGTGATGACGTCTTTATTGTAATAAAATAAGAGGGCCTAGAAGTCGAACTAATTTAATTCGGTACTAGGTATGGACAGTGCAGAAGCGTTTTGCTTTGCTCATATTCATATACTACGAATTTGCGACTAAGGCTTACTGAATTTCTAATAATGGAATAATATGGTACTTGGCTTGTTTGGAAATGGAAGACGGCAGTGAGACGAGACGCTGAATAATTGACATTTGTCTAATCCACATAGGAGCGACTGTCTCAACCTGCCTTCGAAGGTGGCTGCCCAGGTGCCTGCCGCTGGACATCATGCTCGCTTTGATAATATACTTGTCAAATAATCAAAGCATGCTGATAGGTTTTGATGTTTTGAACCCATTGGCGACACATTGGTGACACATTTTATACACCGAACAGAGACGTGTAACACGTCTCTGTTCGGTGTATAAATCTATTGACCTGTGCGTTAGAATGTTCCTGTGTGAATACTGACCGGCCAGCGGGACTCCAGGTAGGAAGAAGTACCCCTTGCTGAGGTTGCCGACGTGCTCAAAGCTGTAGAGAAAGGCATTCCCGCCGCTGCTCCACGCGTTCACCGTCTGGTATGCGGGGAAGTTGAACAGCGCATCTCCTATTAATAAAAACTTTAATTTCCCACAACAGTTCATGTCGTCGTTCTACTTTAGTGTGACCACACGGCACAGAATAAATAATAGTATAAACCACCAGTCAATATAACATTTTACATTATAGAACCATACCTCAATAAAATTTACCTAACAGGTATGCCTTTAGTGCCGAAAGTTCCTTGTAACATAATATAACCACAGAAAATAGGTTTTTTCTTTAAATATAGGTTAACAGTTTACAAAATGTATTTGCTTGACATTGTTACATAGTTTCACATTATCCTTATTCGGTGGATAAGTCAAATTATTGCTGAACTAAGCTACAAGCGATAGCCCTGGGCTACAACTAACTAGCTACAATGTACCTAGCTAATTCTCAATAGTACAAACATCCTGTTTCAACTAGGTAGGTACCTATATTTATTACCTACAATCTACATGATACATGTACAAGTAGGTACAAAATATTTAAAATTTATAACAAATGCGATGAGGTGACAATGGTGCATCATGAATAATTTAAGTAGAACTCATGATTATGTTCACAATGTTTCACAAATTACCACTTTCGGAAATGTGTAAGTACCCAATTGGAAAGCACATTGATTTGTTTTGCAATATTTACCTTAAAGGAAAGTTACGAGTATTACTAGGTTTTGACTATACAGAGAGATTCAAAACGAAGCAGGGTTGTAGACGTCGGTTGCAGAGGACCATACTGAGCCTCTATTAATCGTAGGCTATGTCGACGGCCAACAAACTCAGACAATAGGGTTAGCCATAGCCACCCAGCCTATACTACTTACTATTCATTATTCTGTGACTACGGTAATATCAATCAACACCAATTATAAATGCGAAAGTCAGTTTGTATATTTGTTTGTTTGTTTGGGACTTCTTCACGATCAAACGGCTCAACCGATTTAGCTGAAATTTTGCACAGGGATAGTCAGTATTATGGATAAGGCTATAGGATACATTTAACGCGGGCGAAGTCGCGGAGCACAGCTAGTAATAATATATATTACCGTGCCTATACGAATCGCAACGCATCTATTACTAGGGAACCCGCACGTATGTAACGTTACAAGAAATTGAATGTGGCGCCCTCTAGAGGGCACGAAGTCAAGAACTAAAAAAAACTTTTCACCCCACCTCATCGTGTGGGGTATCGTTAAATAGGGATTTTTAAATGAAGGTAGGGTTTGGTACATCACATTTTTGTCAAGCGTAGCGTTTGCGAGATATATCCCGTCGAAGTCAAGAAAACTAAATTTTTACCCGAAGGCGCGGCGTCGCAAAGAAGCAATAGGGAGGGTTATGTGTTTGTTGATCGCTTTGTATGTATGTAAGTATGTTGACATGTATGCATGTATACATTTATGTAAAAACCCCAAAATACTAGAAAGAAAAAATAAGTTCAAAAACTAAAACCCGAATACTGAAATATCACGCTCTAAAAAGTATGAAATAAGAAAATATTCTCATCTGAGATCTCTATGTACAAACTATTCAATATGTATCGTTTATTATATAAAAAACTTACTTTTAATAAATGTTTTATCGTATTTTATACATATTCTTAGTGGTACTCAGAGGATAGCCGTGGTCGTACGTACGTAAAACAATACATTCTGAAAAGTAGCATACAACCGCGGGTATCCACTGAAGACCACTAAGAATATTTATAAAATACGATAAAACATTTATTAAAAGTAAGTTTTTTATATAATAAACGATACATATTGAATAGTTTGTACATAGCGATCTCAGATGAGAATATTTTCTTGTTTCATACTTTTTAGAGCGTGATATTTCAGTAGTCGGGTTTTAGTTTTTGAACTTATTTTTTATTCAGTCTTTGATTTTTTATATGTTATAGGCTAGCGTTTGACCAATAACTATCTCGCCAAGTGGTAAGTAATGTGGTCGAAAAGACGAGATGGTGAACACGATAGGCCTGACTATATAGATAGAATGGTCTGACTATCTAGGGCTGTGTGCTGCCGGAACACCGTACTGTAAGTTTATGGCGGCAAATGTTCTAGTGGTAAGCTTTTTTTGTTAGCAAGGCAGACTGAACATCAATGATTTTTTTGTTCAGATATTTTGCGCCGACTCACCCTAAAATATACATATAGTTTTATTTTTCCTGATGTTTTTTTTTCCCGACTGCGAAAGAAGGAGGGTTATGTTTTTCGAGTGTATGTATAATGTGTATGTATATTTCTTTGGCACGCCCTAGAGCCTAAACGGCTTGTCGTATTTTTATGTGAGTGGTGTCAATATATTCATCTTAGTTGTGAGAGTGACACTGGGTACATCAAAATAAAAAAATAAACTGGCCAAATGCAAGTCGGACTCGCACTAGTAGGGTTCCGTACCACACTACAGTATTTTATAAGATCGAGCAAAAAATACCACTATCATTTTTCGCCAGCAAAAAATAATAATTAATATACATTTTATTTCTTATAACGCCATCTAACGTCTAACAAAGGAGTTAGGGATCGACATTTCAATATAACGCCATCTATGGGACGTTTACCTAACTAAGCGTTCATAGATGGCGTGAAATGCCGAAGAAAACATGTTTCTTGTATGGGGACCCTCTATTATTTTTAACTTTATTCTGTTTTTAGTATTTGTTGTTATAGCGGCAACAGAAATACATCATCTGTGAAAATTTCAACTGTCTAACTATCACGGTTCATGAGATACAGCCTGGTGAAAGACGGACAGACAGACAGACAGACAGACAGACGGACAGCGGAGTCTTAGTGATAGGGTCCCGTTTTTCCCGTTTACCCTTTGGGTACGGAACCCTAAAAAACAAAATTAGGGATTTTTGGCGCCAAAAAGTAATCTCAAAATAACGAGATGAACATTGCGGTTCGACTATTCGAAAGGAAAAACAAGTCACGCGTTGAAGTCTTTGGTATAAAAATGTTCATAATCGCAAACTTGCAAATTGGGATTAGCAAAACAATAACACTAACAAAAAAATGATGTTTTCAAATTAAAAAAATTGTAGCGGTGATTACGAATATATAAATGACTTATATGTTTTATTGGTGTTTGGAATAGTTTAAGCCACAGAAATATGAATAATAAGGTTATCATTCATTTTTCTGTGGTTTCAGCCCTTAATTTTTATCACGCAGTCGTGTTTTTTGTTCCTAAAATAATTGACTTGTATAATTTTTTACCATACAACGTAATTCTGAAATAGGTATTGCGTTTTCGCCGTCATCTTACACAAATTTATTTTAGCAGTTTGCAAATAATTTTAGCAATTCAAATTTCGATCGAAATTGGAATAGAATAGAATAGAATAGTATTTATTGTTCAAAACTGTGTTTACAAAGATCTTAAAGTAAAGTAGTTTCTGTAAATTGTTAAACAGTAAAAAAAAGTAGTTTCAACAGTTTGTTCTTTTCGAACATACATACAATAATAAAAAAATGAAATAATAAAAAAAAGGAAAATGAAAACGGACGGTTATTCTTGCAAATAATAGTTATGTAGTAATAGTAAATGGTTTTTTCATTACTAAAATAAACATTTATGAACTTATCAGATTTCTTCCTTATTTAATACAGTACCTATAAATTTTGTTTTTCAACCGACTACCAAAAACGAAGAGGTTCTCAATTCGTCTGTATGTTTTTTTTTTGTGAATCGAATTCGAATGTTTCTTTTTAGGGTTCCGTACCCACAGGGTAAAACGGGACCCTATTACTAAAACTCCGCTGTCCGTCTGTCTGTCTGTCTGGCTGTGTGTCCGTCTGTCACCAGGCTATAGCTCATTAACCGTGATAGTTAGATAGTTGAAATTTTCACAGATGGTGTATTTCTGTTGCCGCTAGAACAACAAATACTAAAAACAAAATAAAGTTAAAAATTAAAGGGGGTCCCCATACAAAAAACGTGTTTTTAAACGCCATCTATCTAATTAATGGCGCTAGTAAACGAGCCCGTCTTTCTAGATCGCGACCAATCCAAATATTCTTGGTAACATCAATTAATCAGATATATGAGGTTGAAACTCTGTTATGTTGCGTATTGTACGGAGCCCTCCCTAAGTGTGCGATAAGAGCTGATTCGCACTTGGCCAGTTTTATTTTAATTGCTAGGGTACATTTCGAAGGTGCTCCCATTGTAATTTCTTCGAAATCTGATAAGCATCTCCAGAGATAAGGAGATAAACACTTCAAACTTAGTACTGAAAATGACTAGCACGGCATTTAAAATCGGTTTTTAGTTTTGTAAACGATCTTAATGAAATAGTTTTGGTAATCAATATATTTTAAGTTGGTTGCATACTCAAAGATTAAACAAACAGGGCAAGCTAAATAAAGTCGTTTAACAAAATACATACATACAAGATAAGTATATATAGGTAATAGCACAGAATAATTAATAGTACAAGAATAGGTAAAAACACCTACTATAAATACATTTTGTAATATGACAATTTTGCAGTGAAAGCAACATGAGCACAGAAATATTAATAATAATGTTATTTCTGTGAACATGGGAGGCGAACTTAAACCGGTACCTGAGCTATAACTATTATTTAGGGTGAGGGTAAAAAATAAAGGGTCCTTTCGGTCCCTAAAAGCGCAGGGGTGCGCAGAAAAGTAATTTAATCTCCGACTGTCTGGCTCCCTAAATTTTGAGTTCGTTATACAGAAATATTTATTCATTCGTCGAAATTTGCGAATGAATCCGTACTATGAAGACTTGATGACGTTCAGTTTTCTGTTTTAGTCACATTCTTCTTTTCGTTTCGGAAAAAGCTTTACCTTCCGACATTCTCGAAGTATTTTAATTTTAATATGGGATGTTCAACCAAATAACCAAAACGATAAATTGGATTGCAAATAGCTGACGATGAACACTTGACCAGTGTTTCACTTAATGTTATGTGAAGATTCTAGGCCTAGCGTGCTTGACCGCATCATCATTTACCAACAAGTGAGATAGTGGTCAAACGCTAGCCTATACCATATTAAAAAAATGATTATCTAAGATGGAATCGTGAATCGTCATACACATACATTTAGGTAAAAAGTTGAATACTACTATGTGAAACTGTACTGCACTTGTCAGTACTCTGAATTCAAGTGTCTACCTGTACCTACGGTACAGAAGCCTCGGTGCGCGAGTCCAACCCGCACTTGACCGGTTTTTAGCGGACTGTGAAAGAAGGAGGGTTATGTTTTTCGAGTGTATGTATGTATGTATGGATATTATATTTCTTTGGCACGCCCTAGAGCCTAAAGAGCTTGTCGTATTTTTATGTGAGTGGTGTCAATAGATTCGTCTTAGTCGTGAGAGTGACACTGGGTACATCAATATTAAAAAAAAAAAACAAATATAAGGCTTTTTGGCGCCAAAAAGTAATCTAAAAAAATAATGTTTACTAAATACATCTAGGCCAAAAAGTAATCTAAAAAAAATAATGTTTACTAAATACATCTAGGCCAAAAAGTAATCTAAAAAAAAAATGTTTACTAAATACATCTAGTGTGGTATCAAAATATATAATTTTTAACGGTATTACCATAGATTTTTGCGTAGCGAAAACATCCTAAATCTATGGGTATTACGAATATATGTATATATAACTTATATGTTTTATTGGAGTTTGAATAAATCTTTTTTCATGCAGTGGGGTTTTTTGTCCTTTTTAACCGACTTCACAAAAAATGTTCACAATTCGTCGGAATCTTTCATTTAATATTTTATTTTTGCCGTTTTTAATATATCAACATTTGTATTACGATGCGTTTATATACCTCAATGACATGATACTAACTACTGGCTACTTGATTAGCGCGACGTGTGAAGTCGGTTCTTTTAGTTTTTTAAACGATCTTAAATTATTAATACTTAAATTGATTTACTACTTAGATTGACTTATGAATAACTTGTTTATGAAGGTGTTGATACAAACCTGTAGCCTCAGCGATTTGTGAGAGACCATCAACAGCGTTGGTGGAGGCGTCGAACAGTGCCTGGTAGTAGTCCGGCAGTGGCAGTACCTGGCTGAGTGCGGCGAGCGGCGCTAGCCCTGCCACGCCGCCCACCACGCCCTGCAGACCTCCCAGCAGGTCTTTCTTTATGAAGTCCTTTATTGACTGCAGCTGGCTCGTCAGGAACTTGTTGTATTTACCTGCTCGTATTAAGTTATATCTTGTAAACACAAGGTGTTTTAACCGACTTCAAAAAAAGGAGAAAGTTTCTCATTTCGACCGTATATGTATATTTTTTTATGTGTTCGCGGATAACTTCGTTGTTTATGAACCGATTTTGATGATTCTTGGAAGGAAATAAGAAAGGAAGAAGGATATCCCAAGGGTGCTCCCATTGTAATTTCATCGAGATCTGATAATATCTCCAGAGATATGGAGATAAACATCTCGAACGTGGTACTGAAAATTAATAGCGCGGCATTTGAAGACGGTTCTTTTAGTTTTTTTAAACGAACTCATTTTATAACTGTTTGCCCACTATCTCGCCTGCTGGTAAACGATGATGTGGTCGAGGATGGTGAATACGCTAGACCTAGAGTGGGTATAGTTTGACTGTCAAGTCTGTCACTGCCAAACACCGTAAAGTTTTAGAGGCAAATTTTCGCCTTGATTGTGGTTAGCTAATTTTTAGTAGCAAGTTACGCGCAACACTGGCGCTGAAAATGAGTAGCGCGGCATTTGAAGTCGGTTTATTTCGTTTTGTAAACGATCCTAAATAATACCGTATACAGCTCTGGAGGTCTCAGCCGAGGTGACGCCGGTGAGCAGAGGCACTCGTTTCTCCCTCTTATTGAGGGAGTCAGACGGTGCCTCCACCACGAGCGGTGGTAACGCTCGCAGATCGTCCTCGCCTTCCACGCGTGCTCCCGCACCTATGTACAAATTTTATAATGAACTTCTAACCAAATCGAACAGGGAAACAACTTTTGACCTTCATTCGAATCCATTTGATAAGTAAAAGAACTGACTCACTGGCCTTTTGGGCTTAAAAGATTAGTTCCTTCTTCTAATAATAATTTCCTTAGCATAATACGTATTAATCCCATTACTAGGCATAATATATAAATTTAAATAAAAATTAACAATATATTTTCTTTGTTATGTTACCTGATCGTCCAGCAATCTCATCCAGAAATTGTGCTGTGTCAACTCCATCCATGTTCAATTCGGAATCAGCCTGAAAAACAAAAGTGAGGTAGGTACTGAAGGTTACCAGTGGTGATGTTTTTTTTTTTGTATCTTATAGGTTAGCGTTTGACCACTATCTCACCTGTTGGTAAGTGATGATGCGGTCGAAGATGGTAAGCACGCTAGGCCTAAAATGGGAACTGGCTCTCAGGGATAGCTGCCGGAACACATTAGATGTTTGAGGACAAATTTTCTAACTTGAGGGTGGTAGCTGGCCAGGCGGACACTAGATAGTGTCCTACCACCATGCGGGGGTTGTTTGGTTTCTTAACGATGTTTTCCTTCACCGGAGGGCCACTGTGAGAAGCGCACATAATTTTTTCTATAGAAATATTCATTGGTTCACGGCGGTTTGGACTCGGTACTACGGCATCAAAGCCGACCGTTCTCCCGATTACGCCACCGGGCCCTCCAAATTGTTATAAGATTTTTGGAGAAATTTGCTACATACCAGTATTAATTTCTCAACGGGCATCTTTTTGAGACACATGACGAGTCTCTCTGCAGGTTTGGTGGGGCAGCCGGTGTGGTTGGCGAGAGCCTCTGCGTGCTGCGCTGGGTCCGTCCGTACTGCTCCAGGGGACAGTGGAGTCCCTGAGAGCGCAGCCACTCCGGTAGCACTGCGACCTTCGGGGGAGAGCGCTAGGAGGGAAGCCGCGCTGCCGCCCGAACCCTGACCCATTAGTACCACGCGGTTCTTGTCTCCTCCGAAAAATTCGATATAGTCGTTGATCTTCAAATCAAAGAAAATATATGTTAAAATATCCAAAAAAGTTAGTGATGTTGTCCGTAAAGACATCTGTCCTCAAGGGAAAGGAAGTCAGATTTACTTAGAGCAAACAGTTTTTTTAAATCTACGTATAGACAAGCGTTTAACCACTATCTCACATATTGGTAAACTGTGATAATGCGTTCGTAGATGGTAGCACGCTAGGCCATGAATGATAACTGGCTCTCAAGGATACCTGCCGGAACATATTAGATGAATTGGCGATAGATTTAGCTACTTGAGGGTGGTAGCTGGCCAGGCAAACACTAGACAGTGTTTTACCACCTCGCCGGATGTTTTCTTAACGATGTTTTTTCTTCACCGGAGGGCCACAAATGAAATGTATTAGTGCACGATTAAAATCCATTGGTACACGGCAAGGATTTGAACCTACTACCTCTGGTGTCAAAGCTGACCATTCTCCCACTGTGCCACTGGACTTAACTATAGTCAATGATATATATATTATATTGAATATCATTGTATACCCGCCCTATAAGCTACATGAGTCCATTTTTTTTATTATGGGATACAGATGGGATAATACTAAGGGAATCCATAAGGAATTTAGGGTATGAAATACTTACCCAAACCATAGCAGTATGTAAATCGAAGAGGCCAAGATTACCGGCTGCATCCCTGGTGCCGGTACTCAAGTATCCCAGCGAGCCCAGCCGATACTGCGCGGTCACTATGATGGTATCCTTCTGAGCGAAATGTTGTCCCTGGAAAATACCAAAGAATACAGTTAAGCACCTATTCTTTTTTTGCTTCATTGAACTGAATAGAGTTATATTTACCCCATAAGCAGCAGTAGAGCCTGACTTGTAATTGCCGCCGTGAATGAAAAATACAACTGGGCATCCTGTAACACCAAATAAAGTTAATATATTATATTAAGTACCAGAAAGTTGCGACGGAGAAAGTGTATCGATGTAACGTGTCACACGAGAGGTCGTCCCATTTTCCACTGAATAAGAGCCAATCCGTCGGGCCTCTTACCATTATGGCCCGCCAGACCGACCAGTTCTATTCTAGTACTGCTGTGCAATTGACTGCAGATGGCGACGACGACAGGCTGGCTTGGCGGGAAAAACAGCACTTCTTATACATACATGAAAGACCATGAAGGCTGAGTTTATCGACCGCCGTGCCAGAATGGCAGTGGTGCGGGCTGCGGAGCACAGCACGGTGCACCCAAACATAGCGCTGCAGCTGTACAGAACGTTGATGAATCCATAATTGTTCCGGTGTTTGACGAAGGAAAGGCCTGGAGCCATAAAACTGATTCCCATCAAGCAACGGCTAGGCAACGGGCAAGATATGCAGAACTTTAATGCATGTTTGTAAAAGGTTCAAGATCCAGATTTGGGAAATCAGTGTTTGGGCAGGCTAATGACCACACCAACTTCGAAATACATTGCTATCAATAGAATTTTACTATATCTTTTTCGAGAAATCCAATTAAAAGAAAGAACTTTGTGTAACTGATAAAGTGTTCGCAGGGTATCTTATACGTCTTTTCAGGCTGTATGTCCCGCTGTCGTCGATCCCCATCGAAAGCAAAAATGTCCAGCTTTTACAAACAAGCCCCATCGACAAATCAACTTATGAATTGATTAATGATTTTTTTATCCATAAAATTGGAAAAGACTATAGAAAATTTGTGTTCACTGCGTCACTGCGCTCGCGTGAAAGCAATATTAAATCCGGTCTGTCTGTACTAGTGTTTTAGTATAAGAATATAGGTGTCACAAGTTGTTCAAGGTGGCTGGCATTAAGCTTCTATTATTAAAAAAAATGAAAATATATGGACGCATAAAAATGATTGATTAGCGCCTCGGTTGTGACTAGTAACTTAGCTGAAATGTAACAATGGCTAAGGCGTCAGACTTGCGATCGAGAGGTCGTGAGTTCGATTCCCACTCGATGCACTATTGTCGTGAACCCACTCCAGATATTATATATTTATACATATTTAGCTTAGTTGAAGGGCTCAACAAGACTAGTAATGTGCAACCCACATTGAGCATTGATAGTTAGCTTTTTAAAAAGGAAAACTACATAAAATAATTGTGTTTATTATTTTTAGCTACATAATTATGCGCAGGCGTCCCGCCATGATTGAAAAATAAAGGATAACCTGATATAAAAATCGACGCGAAGGCATGAGAAATTGTATCACTAAGTACCTTTTTCCTCGCCGGGCATTTTGGGTGCGAAGACATTCAAGCACAAGCAATCTTCGTGACCAATAATCCTTCTAGGCATGTATGGATCTGGTTGCGGACACGGCAGGCAGTGCTTGGTGGCCAATTGCTCTCCAGCCAGAAAGCGACGCGTAGCTCGCTGGAACCGACGTGGGCCCACCGGTGGTTCTGCATATCTGACAATACGAAATCACTAAGTTTTCTGATCATTGTATGGTTTTTTAGGGTTCCGTACCCAAAGGGTAAAACGGGACCCTATTACTAAGACTCTGCTGTCCGTCTGTCTTTCTGTCTGTCTGTCTGTCTGTCTGTCTGTCTGTCTGTCTGTCTGTCTGTCTGTCTGTCTGTCCGTCTGTCACCAGGCTGTATCTCATGAACCGTGATAGTTAGACAGTTGAAATTTTCTCAGATGATGTATTTCTGTTGCCGCTATAACAACAAATACTAAAAACAGAATAAAGTTAAAAATAATAGGGGGTCCCCATACAAGATACGTGTTTTTTCGGCATTTCAACATAACGTCCATAGATGGCGTTATATTGAAATGCCGATCCCTAACACCTTTGTTAGACGTTAGATGGCGTTATAAGAAATAAAATGTTTATTAATTATTATTTTTTGCTGGCGAAAAATGATAGTGGTATTTTTTGCTCTATCTTATAAAATACTGTAGTGTGGTACGGAACCCTACTAGTGCGAGTCCGACTTGCACTTGGCCAGTTTTTATTCTGTATTCTGATATTGTGTGTCACTTGCTACAGAGTTTACACTTGCAAGCTGCTGTGGAAGAGGCTGTCGGACATTTCTCGCGAAAGTTTTCTTGGAGATGTAAACGACCCCCTAAGTGCTTACGCTGCCATCTATATATATCCATCTATATGCCATCTACATATTTGAAGTATGTTATTTTGAAAAAAAAAGCACCCGGTGCACTTTAAAAAAATAGATGATCATTGTAAGTACTATACTAGATACCCAAATAAACTTGCTGTGCCTCAATGCAATAACGAATTATTCCACAGAAACTGTTACGTTATGGCTATAAAACTGTATAATACCTTACCTGAAAACATAAAAAAGCTTTAACTATTGGACAGTTTAGAAGAACACTCTATCAGTGGCTAATGGAACGAAATTTTTACTCCATTAAAAATTTTTCGAGACATAAGATGTAGGTTATTAATAATGTTTAATTTCTAAACAAAGCAATATTATGTTAAATGTATATAATTTATCTTCTAAATAGGTAGATCTAGTTAGATTTAAATATGCCTGTAATACCTGCATAATGTTCGCTCATGCCAAATAGGTAAGATATGAATAAACCAAATAACATCTCATTGTAACCATATCTGATGCGAAATAAATAAATATGAAAATATTTTAAAAAGCACAATTTTGTGCATTTTATCAAGCAACGGAACTTTTTATCACAACATCCGCAATGATAATGGCGGTGACCATGAAAAAAATATTTGATTCATTGTTTGCATTTATAATAAGCTTGCTGAGATATAATGTTGTAGCACAGAATAAATAATAGTACTATTATTTACCTACGAGTATTTTTACCCGACTGCGAAAGAAGGAGGGTTATGTTTTTCGAGTGTATGTATTTATGTATATTTTTTTGGCATGCCATAGAGCTTAAACGGCTTGTCGTATTTTTAATACGCTTTTATTAGCTTCAGACGTATGTATGTTTGTATGTTAGTATGTAACGGAATCTTTGAACATGATTTTAACCCCCTTCAAAACGTCGGATTAACTCGAAATTTGGCATACTTATTAAGGACCAATGATAATTCAATATTTTAAACATTTTGACCCGTTATCCATACTAGGGTTTAAAAAAAATTCGACTAAAAAATGAAAAATAAATAATAGTTTAAAAAAACTAAAAAAATACGCTTTTATAGAAAATCCAACTAAAAAATAGAAAATAAATTTTAATAAATTTGAATTAAAAATAGTGTAAGAAAAAATTATTTTATTGTAAAAAAAGCGTGGGGTGCTTTTCAGGATATTATCAAAATAACCCTTCTAGTCATATCTGTTCATAAAATATTTGGAACTATTGATACCATGCACCCCACGCTTTTTTTATAATAAAATCATTTTTTCTTACACTATTTTTAATTCAAATTTATTAAAATTTATTTTCTATTTTTTAGTTGGATTTTCTATAAAAGCGTATTTTTTTAGTTTTTAACCGACTTCAAAAAAAGGAGGAGGTTTCTCAATTCGACCGTATACATTTTTTTTTGTTTGTTCGCGGATAACTTCGTCGTTTATGAACCGATTTCGATTATTCTTGTTTTGTTCGAAAGGAGATATCCCAAGTGTGGTACCATGGTAATTTTATCGAGGTATGATAAGTATCTCCAGAGATATTGAGATATACATCTCAAAATTGGTACTGAAAATGAATAGCGCGGCATTGAAGTCGGTTGTTTTTTAGTTTTTAAACGATATTATTTTAAACTATTATTTATTATGTTTCGTCTTAGTCATGAGAGTGAAACTGATTACATCAATCAAGGATTACTAAAAAAAATATTAAGTATTTTTGGCGCCACAAATATATAATAATCTAAAAATAAATAATGTTTTCAAAATACATCGAGTGTGGCATCAAAATAAAAATAAATTAACGGTGATTACGAATATGTTTTATTGGAGTTTGGAATAGGAAATGCTAATAAATCTTTTTTCATGCAGTCATAGATGGTTTACCTCTATGCATGCATGCAGTATGCAGTCGGGTTTTTTGTACTTTTCAATAATTCACTTGTTGCCGGTAATAGGTTAAATTACATAAAAAAGTAATAATAAATAAATAAGTAAATCATTGTTTTATTTAACTAACTAAATTAATTTACAAATAATTACAACATATAAATAGAAAATTATAAATACCACAGACTGAAATGTTATATACCTCTGCTGTAAGTTAATGAGGGCATATAGCAGGATAGCCCTGCAGATTTAAAAAGATGCCCCAGCAGCAGCGTTCCTATCTTAATTATCATACAAATACAATACAAAAACTCTTAATTGTATACCAACAAAAAAATATCAAAAACAAAATAATATAAGTAGTTACGTATCTGACAAGCTTTTATTTAAATTGCCGTGTTAGTATGTACCGAGTATATATTTGTGCGGGTCAAATCTTCCTCTCATGCCTTCATGAACTAGATAATTTATGATCGTACAAAACGTACAAAGAAAGTACGATCGTACTAAAAAAAAATTTCCAGATTTTTCAAGCCAGCTTTTAGAGATGGAGGGGACGCCCTACTGAAACCAAAATTTGCAGTTTAAAGTTTAATATTTCGTAAATGGAGCATTAAATCGAAACATAGAATTAGTAACCTCTACGTCATTTTAAAAGAGCTATTCAACGGTATGCCACACGATGGGGTAGACGACGAAAAAAAAATTCATCCTCACATCACATGTAGGGGAGCTACACCAAAAAAAATATTTTCTAAAATTTTATTTTACCACTTTGTCGGTGTAATTAATATGCACAACCCTACAAAATTTCAGCTTTCTAGTACTAACGGTCTCTTTGCAAAACCTCGGACAGACAGACAGACGGACGGACATGACGAAACTGTAAGGGTTCCTTGTCAGGACTACGGAACCCTAAAAACCGACTTCATATGCCAGATAGTCAAAGTACTGGTTATAATCATGTCAAGTCAAAGTTATAAAGAGCTGTCAATCTTCAAACAGCTGTAACGTAAGATGAAGTTGACACTCCCAATCTAGTTGCACCTTTCAAACAAATAAAATTTAAATACTACATTTAAAATCATTCTCGATCAATGTATTTATAATCTGTTTATTGAGACCATTCCATCGAGTCCAAACTCGACATCTCTGCTGTAAGTTGGTTAGACTGAGAAGTTTAGTATTCTGCAGTTTCCAGGAGACATCTCCTACAGCATCATGCATGACCCAACAACAGGTCAATGCTACCTTCTTCTTACAATATAGTTGAAGTAAGAGGATACCATATTAGAACTGATCAGACCTATGAAAGTTAATTTCACCTAGTCATAAAATGGATGAACGGATTTTCATGAATCAAAGCTAAGACCAACCTCGAAAACAAAAAAAAAACGAAAAAAAACTGTACATCCGTTTGGGCGCTACGATGCCGCAGACAAACACACACATACACAGATACACACGTCAAACTTATATCATATATGGTACCTTCTTTCTTTTTGCGTCTGGGGTTAATAAAACTAAATCCATCCTTCATCTGTTTGGGACTATGAAGCCACAGACTGGACTACCTGCGTAGTTACTACCTTTTCTTTATAGCTGACTGAACAAACGTGTGGCTGCAAGCTCACCTGATATTGCAGCCGAAGGTGTAGCAACTCACCGAATGCCAGAGAAACTGTAGTATCCAAGTTTGTCGTCCTTAGTTCCTTCGATGCGCGCACTGCGGCCGTGTCTTTGCACGAAGATCACGGCAGCGTCGGGCTCGGGCGGCGCCGCCGGCTCACCACCCACCACAGCTGCGACTCGCGTCACCCACCCCACACACACCAGCACGACACACCACCCTCGTAGTCCAGCCATCACTGACATCCACTATACCGCACCTTCGGCATCGCCGGAACTCGCATCCCACGACTCTGCTAATCTGAACATGCCATGCCATAAATACCTACCGTTGTGATCACTGCATATTAAAACTAATGCTTATGGAATTGAGCCGCCGCGTTTACAATTTAAGTCTTTGATGATGTTTAACATTTGTTCTGCACAACTTGTCGATCATTGTCACCCACGGGAGGTTACAATGATCCCCAAATGTTGACCATCCTACTTCGAGAGGTCGACCTGCCCCCTGATTCTCAATCATTCGAAAACTTATTCGGATTCGGAAGCTTCATTTTTAATTTTGATTATTGATAAGTCCGTCGGCTAATTTGTCGTGGAAAACTTTCCGATTACAATCACTGATTTTTTCTAATTGAAATATTAAAAGTAACCGATTGGAGGCATTGCGAATTGCAAAGATCACAGGCGATGTATAAGCAGTTTTCGAATCCGAATTTGCTTTCGAGTTATTGAGAATAACCCTGCTGAACAGGGCCGTATTTCCACCTAGGCCTACGAGTACAAGGCACTGGCCTAGGGGCCCAGCATCCAAGAGGCCCTGCCCTGCCCAGTTACCGAGCATCGGGATGCAGGGGGGAGGAGCCTCAAATGTAAAGTGCTAAGGGGCCCTAGATCTCTAAATCTGGCCCTGGACCTGAACACGAATCACCGAATAAACACATGTCACCATTTGTACTGTGATAGCGAGTTTGGAAGAAGAGTCGGAATTGCTGCGCTTGTTGTTGATAGAGAGGTAAAGTCAGTAGTGCGGTGACACGTCTCACTGCCGTCTTTTATTTCTCAACAAGCACGTTTTCATCTTAGACCGCATTATCAGGTATCCAGTACTTACCAGTAGGAACTTAAGAGAATAACCGACCGAACATGTTTTCGCGTTGTAGGTATTTGGCAAACGTATTGCTATCTCAGCGTCCCCCGCAGCCGCGTCACAGAATAAATAGTAGTGCTTTGCCGGGGGCTTCTATGTGTGCGTGTGCTCGCGCACACATCTAAACTGGCTCGGTAGTCAACGCCCGCAGTCGGCGCATGCTGTGGACGGTCGGTGATATTACAAAGGCTGCCGCTTCGCCGAGAGTTTTTGTTATATTGTTTGTGATGTGATTTGGGACATTTACGAAGATATCATAATAGCAAGGCAAAGAGTTGATACATACAATTGACACTATTAAAAACCCAATTAGGTAATTATTGTTTAATTACGAGTATGATTAGTACCTAAGTAATTTACCTGGGTACTAATCATACTCGTAATGAAACAAAAAACCGGTCAAGTGCAAGTGACTCGCGCACCGAGGCTTCTGAACAAACTTGTCAAAACAAACTTAACTTTGCAGTTCAATCCCTAGAAAAATGCCTAGACACTGTTTATGAACCAACCGCAAATAATAAGTTTGTAATAGTAAATTCACTTTTTCAACAGACTGACAAAAAGGAGAAGGTTCTCAATTCGCCTGTATGTTTTTTAGGGTTCCGTACCTCAAAAGGTAAAAGAAGGAACCCTTATAAGATCTTTCACTTTCTTGTCCGTCTGTCTGTTCGTGTTACCACCGATTTTCTCAGGAACGGATGGACCGAGCAAGTTGAAACTAATACCAGATACTGCAGAGGTCTATAGTCCTTATTAGGTGTATAAAAATTATTAAAAATCAAGGTCCTGAGTTAACACAATAAAAAAATATCGGCAAATTTAGATTTTCGCAAAAACTTGTGAGTACCAAAATTTACCCTAATTCCTGGGGCTTTTTTGAGCTGTTTAAGGGCCATCTCGATCTCGTCTCGGCTAATTTCGGGCACATCTTCTGTGAAGTGGCAGGTTAAGGCTAAGTGACGCAATAGGTACGCAAATTGCATTAATAAAATAGACATAGAAATAGGAATAATAATTATTCCCATTTCTGTGAAAATAGACAAGACAACGGAAAAATATTAGGTGCTTGAACAAATTAATAGTTATACCAATCATAATTGGAAGATTTGGTAAATAATATCGATAACGATAATGTTCACTTTCTCATCTCTAGTGTCATTATATCGACACTAGAGATGAGAAAGTGCATGAGCAGCCCTTTTTTTATTGCTTGTATATGTAAGGAGACCTCCCCCCGACCACCTATGTCTCCGATAGAGAGAGTTGCTGTTTAGGAGATTTATAGGTACATTTTTTGATCAAATGTACCTTTCGGGGAAACGCTTTTTTCACCCCCAAAATTGTAATAAAATAGATCTGTTTATGGTTTTATGTTTCGGTATTCTCAAACAAAAAATTTGTTTCGGGAAAGTATTAACTTTAAATAGTCATAGTTTCAGCGTAAAAACATGGCTGTTTTAGATGCTTACAACTTTGAAGTTATATAAACAACTGAAATAAGAAAGACGTTTAATCCAAGAAAATAGTGTGATAATTACATGAAAGAAAGAATCATCGAAATCGGACGATAGAGATAGATAAAAGCTTTTTCTATTTGTATGGAGACGCACGCGCTCTATAGTCCTATTAACCCTAAGTAATAAAAAAATCACTGATGGCAGCAAGCTTGAAAAGAAGTAGATAGAGATTTACTCCTTTAGGGTTCCGAACCCAAAGGGTAAGTAACAACGGAACCCTATTATTACAACTTCGCTGTCCGTCCGTCCGTCCGTCTGTCTGATAATACTTTTTTTTTTGTCTCCGTTGATAATTCTTTTTTTTTGTCTCCGTTGATAATTCTTTTTTTTTGTTTATTGCGAACAGACTGACAGACAGACAGACGCGGTGAGGGACTATGTTTTATTTTTAATGTGTAGTGATATTTGCGGCCTTTTGGCGTAAGGGATAGAAGACCTTGATTCTGACCCGAAGGTCGTTGGTTCTACTCTTTGAGTATTTCTGGCTGAATACTCAAAGACTCGAAAAGACGAGTCGTCTCTGCGTCACCGATATCATCTGTGGGATCGATACAGGCATACGTATATTCTGGTTTCTCCACCGTAGTCAACACGTATAGCCAAAGCATAGCTAAATCTGACCTCTGATACCTCAAAACCGTTAAAACGGCGACAGCAAATATCCTCTCGGACAAAAAGGCATATTCCGGCCCGACACACAAAACTATGCCCAAGTTTGTAGACGGGGTAGTGGAGGTATGAAGTATCAGGTGGAGAAGGTATTTGCGCCTCCGTCAGAAACAAGAGAGCGGGGTTGGCTATTTCGAGATGGTGATGCACGAATGTTGGAATGTATACCTCGGATATTGCAAAAATCAACGTCAGGAGTGGATTTAAAAGCCGGTGGTTTTATTTTCTTTTAGTATTTAAAATAAATAAAAATGTGTTTATTGCCATTAGAGAAAAAATAGGATACAGACATACATTATTTTACCTATATATAACATTAATTACACAGATACAAACAAATACAAATTAATAGTTTTAAAAATTAAATTGGAAACAGGAGCAAATTCAGCACAAATTCTGCGTGCACAATTTGTTGGCAGGCAGCGCTGGTTTACAATGTGCCCTGTGCTCGGACTAGGTTCTCCGCCGAGAGATGTTTGTGCGGAGGGTTATAACAATCATTACTATCACTTATTGAACATTATACAATTAAAGAGAAGTAAACAACATTTTAAAATCTGAATATGAACATTTTTGCATTAAGAATAATATTTTAAATTGAATAATAATGAATGCGATTTTTTTTTGTGTATGTGCGTGTGAGATGATGTGTTTGTGATGATGTGTGAGGTATTTGTGCTGATAACATGATCGTAAGTATATATAATATGGTTCTTTTTGTCTCTGACTTCTAGGTTTTAAAGTTTGTTTCATATTCGTGTTTTTGTTTTAACATTAGCAGTAATTTAAGTTTTATTTATTGCCATTTTAGTTTTGAGAGTTGGGGTAGATGTTACAATGAAAAATCTTCAAGGCAACATGTATAAGAATTATGTTCAAGGTAGACCGAGTTGAAAAAGTAGTGAGTCATCGGTGTGGGGTACGGAAAGGCCCCCGGTTCCCACTGGACGCAGCTGCCGGGATCCACTCCGGTCTCCTTCTCCGGCACGACAGCTACTCCACAGGATTATACGCGGGTTGGCGAGACAGCACCCCAGGGCGGAGATTAGAGTCATCCCTGGGTTCGTGTCCCGTACTGACCCGCGGCCAGCGGACAGCCGTTTCACCGGGTCTCCCTGGACCCCACGAGTCCCACGAGGATGTACCACATCAAACACCCCAGTGCATCCTTTATACACAATATCATGGGTTTTGAAGTATTAATCGGTTAAGCACAACATCAGGGGAAGGGGACCTGGATCCCCTGGACTAGTACTGGAACACGCTATTAAAGTTAACATTAATAACAATTAAGCGGTATAGTTTACCAAGGTGGTGGTAATTTGTTAACAAAAACCCAGGCGAGTCTCTACAAAAACCCGACTCGAAATTATTTAGGTATACATACTTACATTCGTTAAGAACTTCGTTATTAAGGTTAAATAAAAAAGGGTTATTATTTTTGCTTTTCAGTGTTTTCGGTGGCTTAATATTTTTGTTAAAAAGTTTTATTTTATAATTTTTTGTGGCCATAATCTACTATGTTATAAGCAGGCGACATTGCTTACCCCTGCCCTAGACAACGTTTTAAAGAACATTTATGCTCTATAATAATAATAAAAATAATTTAAGATCACTTAAAAAACTTAAAGAACCGACTTCCAACGTCACGCTAGTCACTTTGTTTTTGTCAAGTTTGAGAACTTATATTGAAGAACTTATATTGATACTGAACATATCTCGATGAAATTTTAATGGTACCACCTTTAAAATATAATCATCATCATATTCAGCCGGTATCAGTCCACTGCTGGACATAGGCCTCTCTCAAGACACGCACCTGAGGCCGATTTTCGGCTCATTTTAGGGTTCCGTAGTCATGACAAGGAACCCTTATAGTATCGTCATGTCCGTCTGTCTGTCTGTCTGTCCGAGGTTTTTCTAAGAGACCGTTAATACTAGAAACCAGTTATTTTGTAGGGGTATGTATTTAAATTACGCCGACCAAGTGGTGAAAAACAATTTTTTTTTGGGGCATCGTTGAATAGGTCTTTTAAAATGACTTCATGGTTGTTAATATTTTTTTTCGATTGAATGCTTCATTTACGAAATATTAAACTTTAAAGTGCAAATTTTTGTTCCAGTAGCCCCCCCCCCCCCCCCCCCCTCTAAAAGCTAAACTGCTGGCTTGAAAAAACTGGAAAAAATCGTGATAATAGTGCATTTCATGAACTTTAAAGGAAAACTATAGCGGTTAAGACAACTTAATTAGTTTAGCAGTAATAGTCGTTGAACTTGGGTGCTGATAATTTTGTACCAAATACAAAAGCCTTAGAATAAACCCAACGAAGTACCTAATTGCTTGTTTATAACGGGTAAAGACTTGCATTAAATAACGGGCTACTACCTACACTGCGCGTGGCCCGACACGCACTTGGCCGGTTATTGTTTTTTCCAGTTAGTTTGTTGACATACATTGATGAAATGATAAAATCATCAGAATAATGATACTATTATCCAATATTTTTGTTGATTTATTCAAAACCCCTCGACCGATTTCGTGATTGAATGGGACCACATTGGGGGTATACCCTTTCCAATAAAAAAAGCATTATACAGACAGACAGACGGACAAGAAAGTGATCTTATAAGGGTTCCTTTTTTTTACCTTTTGAGGTACGGAACCCTAAAAATTAAAAAAAACCGACAAATTCAGAACCTCCTCCTTTTTTGTGACGTCGGTTAAAAATACGAATGAGGTATATTCATTTATATATCCCAAATCCAAAATTAAGCATATCCGCGTTTCATAGCCGATTTATCTAACATTATTAGACCGTATCTGTTGTGTTTTGAACTTGCATTGTTTTTGTACCTGTTTTTAGCTTCGAGCATTTACCAAAAATATTTTGGTAAATGCTCGAAGGTTTTTAGTGATCATGTAATCCAAAATAATTATATAGCATGGTTGCCTAGAAAATACGTATTCACTTACGGTTTGAATTTTTAACCGACTTCACAATGTTTTTTTATATTTCATCAAGATATACCTACCGGATATATGGGATATATAAAGGTTTTGGCAAGTGGAATGAAGGATATACAGAGTGTTTGGTCCATCGTTTGCCAAATTGAAATAGCTGATAGAAGAGGTCATTACCCCTCTTTCCTCCCTCCCCTAGCCGGTTTTAACCTCAACATATGTATAAAAACTGAGGGGCTTTTTATAACATGTTGTATACCAATAGAAAGAGGATAAAGTAAGGCATTTATTCAGTAAATGGAAGAACTTTCTCTCTCTTATTTTTTTTTTATTGTACTGTGAAGTTGAAAAAATTTAAAGATATCTTTAAATTTTCCCTGTCTCTCAGCCAATTAGTTGACGTTCTTGGTGAGCTATTATGAATTTAATTGATGCTCCTTATAATTACACTTTAAAATAAAACATAATTGTGAAGACTCATGAAAGTTTTTTTTTTAAATTCAAGTGTTCATGATAATTATTGGTTTTTTCTTTTAAAAATAACTCTAAATCGATATCTAAAATATGTTGAGGTTAAAACCGGCTAGGGGAGGGAGGCAAGAGGGGTAATGACCTCTTCTATCAGCTATTTCAATTTGGCAAACGATGGACCAAACACCCTGTATATCTGCTTAGAGATATATACCGACGAAATTGATGTGTCCGGAGCAGCGTTGCCAGTTTTTTTTTTTTGCCAACTCGGGATTTTGGAACTTTTTGAGTAAAAACAGCGGGATTGTTTCGTCGAAAGCGGGACATAGTAAAATTAATTAAATAATATATAATGTAATATAATCTATACTAGTCTATACTAATATTATAAAGAGAGAACATTTGTATTTTTGTATCTTTGTATTTTTGAATTTTTGTATGTTTGTAATGATTTGGCTCAAAAACTACTGAACCGATTTAAAAAAATCTTTTACTAATACATAGAATGGACTTTCGGAATGAAATTAAGCTACATATTATCCCGTTTAAATCAAAGGTACATTCGTGGAGACCTAATTTGCAACCTAAGTCGGCAAAAAAACGGTCGAAAAAACACGTTTCTTACGAACGCTGCTCAATGAAAACTCTAGAAGATATCACGAATTTCACATACACGCATCGAAAAATTAATAAAATATTTGCAGTGAAACCACAGATTAGGTCATAGTTACTACGAAAATATTATTATTATCAGCTTAGCTATGCTGTAGATCCCCATCGATCACAATCAATTTGAAGTCAATATAGTATAATAATATGATCTATTGTATAAAATAATATTCATCTATATATATATAATAATATAATATTTTAAACCACCCCGACTGATCTATGTATAATCTTTTCATTAAAAGCATTCCAATGACTCTAAACACGACATTTAAAATCTGAGCTGTAAGTTGGTGAGGATTTGAGTATTCTGTAGAGTCCAGGAGATGTCCCAGCATCAGGTCAATGCTTCCATGTTCTTACAATATCGTTGAAGAAGAAGATTTTCGAATAGATCAGACCTATGAAAGTTGATTAAAGCTCATAGTTTTATAACGATTGAACGAATTTACATGAATCAACGCTAAGAACACTCTCGATGAAGACATCTATCAAACAAAAACAAAATCGGTTCATCCGGTTAGGTGCTAAGATGCTACAGACAGACACACAGATACACAGGTAAAGCGTATATTACCTCTACTTTTTGCGTCGGGGAACGCCGTAAGGTTAAGGCGGCAGATGTTCTCCTTGGTGGTAAGCTACTTTTTGGTAGATTTAATGATCCCACTACCACTGTACGAAAACTCATGATTCATGAATGCACATAAAACTTTCATTGTTAGGTATATAGCTAGGATTAGAACCAACGACCGTCGGGTCAGAATCAGGGTAACTATCCTTTACACCAAAGGGCCGTCCAATATCACTACGTAAGTATTATAAAACAAAGTCCATCACTGCGTCTGTCTGTCTGTTCGCAATAATCTCAATACTGAACGGATTATCCTGCAGTTTTCACCAATAGCCAGAGTGTTTATGAGGAAGGTTTAGGTGCATAATTCGTTAAGGTTTTGTTTAAATTGGTTGAAATATGACGATGGTTGTTAAATATGTTCATATTTTATATTCGATGCAACAAACTGATGCAAATTTTGTAGGCATATGTTCTACCCGTGCGAAGCCGGGGCGGGCTGCTAGTCTGGTATAAATTTCAACTTGCTAGGTCTTACCCGTTCCTGAGAAAATCAGTGGTGACACACGGACAGACAGACAGACAGACAGACGGACAGACGGACAAGAAAGTGATCTTATAAGGGTTCCGTTCTTTTACCTTTTGAGGTACGGAACCCTAAACACGGAAATCAGAAGTTTCAAATATTTATCTTGTTATTTGAATTAAAATTACGTTTACGTGACAATATATAGAGCGTCGCGCCGGGCGTAACGGCTCGGATTATCGTTATGAACCCATATCAACCCACCCTTTCCACATCCTACTCTAGCATATCTATTCACAAATAAAAACCGGCCAAGTCGAGTTGGACTCGCCCACCGAAGCTTCCTTTCCAACGTTGGTAGGTACCAATTAAGCTAGACCTCTAAATTGTATGAGCGGTAATATATCTCAGAGGTCTATCTTAATTGGCGGTAACTATGTGTGTATGGGGACACCCTTTAATTTTCAACTTTTCTTTACTTTTAGAATTTTTCCTTTATTTGTGCTGTAAGACCTTGCTTCTTGTCAAATTTCATGATTCTAGGTCAACAAGAAGTACCCTATAGGGTACTTCCGGTTGACCTAGAATTGACAATTTTGGTAAAGCAAGGTCCTACAGCACAAGTAAAGGAAACGTTCCGAAAAATTAAAAAAGTTGAAAATTAAGGTATATTTTGGTACTCACAAGATGTCGCGTAAATCAAAATATGCCCATATCTTTTTATCGTATTGACTCAGGATCTTGATTTTTATACACTTAATAGGGACTAAAAACCTCACTATCTGGTATAAATTCCAACTTGCGAGGTCCACCCGTTCCTGAGTAAATCGGTAGTGACACACGGACAGACGGACAGACAGACATACAGTAAGACGGACAGACAGACAGAAAGACGGACAGACAGACAGATGGACAGACACAATAAAACACATAGTCAAAGCATTCTAGATAGCAATGTATGGAAAAATTGGAAAAATTATATTAAAATTTAAGTACTCTCCCCTCCCGCGTGAGCGTCCCCCCCCCTCTCGCGCCCCTAACAATGTCCCGAAACGTGGTTTTTTTACAGTTTTAAAGAAAACCGTACACGTGAATAGTGCGTAAGAACGAAATGATCCTTGATAAATTTACTATCTTCCAATAATACATGCAAAAGCAATATTACAAAAACAGAAGATATGCGCGAAAACCTGCCTCGAAAAATGAACATTTTTAATTATTTATCGATTTTTCGGGCAAAAAAATCAGTTTTCTCAAAAAATATCCACAATATCGCCGAGATATGTGCAATAAAAATAAAGAATACAGCATGCTCTTTAAAAAGAAGTATAATTTATTTCTAAGCAATTTCTTTTTACGTTGATATACTATTATATAATAATATATAATAATAATATTAATAGTACGCTAGTAGCGTTTAGTGAAAGTGCAGCACACCTCTCGGTACCCTAAGGCCTAAGCTATCCACGCCAATGTTGCCCCTCGGCGCCAATCCGCCTTTATTCTTTTTTCCCATTCAGTGGATCGCAATATGGTGCCGTACCTCATTCTATAGACCAGAATCAGACATCTAGCAGCACATATTGATAGCCATGATAAAATGTACCATATTTTTATAGATTCCTATCTTTCCATCCGCAAACAATAGATAAGTTAAAATTGTAAAGGGCCTCTTGATGTTGACTTCGGCTCCGTCAATGCCTTATCACTTACGTAGTATTATTATCTTTTCTATGGCCTTATAAAGGACCGGGCGTTTGTGACCCGAGAATGTAATCGAATAAAAGATATAGGTACCTAATAATATATTTTAATCCATCAAAAATCACAATGTCAAAAATACAGCACCTTATAGGTAACAGTAATATAAATGAGATTTAATATAATATCGTTTAAAAACTAAAAAACAACCGACTTCAATGCCGCGCTATTCATTTTCAGTACCAATTTTGAGATGTTTATCTCAATATCTCTGGAGATACTTATCATACCTCGATAAAATTACCATGGTACCACACTTGGGATATCTCCTTTCGAACAAAAAAAGAATAATCGAAATCGGTTCATAAACGACGAAGTTATCCGCGAACAAACATAAAAAAAATATATATATATATATATATATATATATACGGTCGAATTGAGAAACCTCCTCCTTTTTTTGAAGTCGGTTAAAAATGTACAAGGTTCAACTAGGTAGGTACAAGTTGATCGTTAGCAGCCGTGCTAGGTCGCACCTGTGTTACAGCTGCCAACGTCTACCTTCCGTGTAGTAACATAACAATATGTAAAAAAATTATAAAGTGTATAATGTAAATTGCATGCGTTAAATACTTATAATATTTTATTAGCAGCCTAATGTATTGCCAAAATTGGAGGTTGAAATGAAAAATAAAAGTAACAAGTTCAGGTAGGCTCCTACAACATAGTAAACAAGTTAGCAAGTTAGGGCCCTCACCAGGTTCAGACCAGGTGATTTTTGTCGTTCAACTTCCTAGGGATGTACGATACGAGTTACAAAAAATACCCAATCGATATTTTTTATCGATTAAATCGCGCTTGATTAGCAAATCAAATAGTTTCATTCGAAACATTATTATCGCTGTATAATGCCAGCCTAAATGTTCTGCCAAAACAAATAATTGAGTAACGAAACGTACTTATAACTGGTACTTACTTAGTATCGATACTAAAAGTACTTGGAATCGAAAGACAAGTACATCCCTAGGAAGTTGGACGACTAGAATCGTCTGGTGTGAACCCGGTAGATATGTAACGTGAGGTTGTCGATATTATCACATTTCAGCTTATTACGAACTAGCTGTGCCCGCGACTTCGTCCGCGTGAAATAGTGTCTTTGGGTAGCACTAATAAATAATACACCTACGTATCCCAAATACACCGCACTGCACCACGCCACGCTAATCCCCCTTCCACATCCCATCACTTAACCCTCCCCTCCCTATCTTCTCCCCCTTACATAACCTACCCTACCCCTCCCCTCCCCTATAGAAACTGATGCACTTGCTACGTGATTAAACATCTCAAAAGTTGAACTCGTTTAAAAACGTTTTCGCTTTATAATATTAGTCTGGTTATATAATTAATTGGGCCATTCAGTGTTTGGATTGGATTTTGGATTTGGATTTTGTTTATATCGTTTTCTTGTAAAATTTGCATTACCTTGTTATAAGAATAGTATATTTTTACAATCAGGGACCTAACCTCTACCCATCCCCATAACATTTAATATCAAACTCATGCCAAACGATTCTAAATTCAACTAAAAATCCAAAAACAAACCCAACCAAAATAGGCATTACTCAAAAACTATGCATTACCTTGTAGGTAATGAGAGTGGTGGGGTAGTGAAGGGGGGACCCTCTCCTTCCCATTCCACCCCTCCAACCCCCCTTTTTCGTGCCAAACGATTCTAAATCCAACCCCACCTTCGAGCATTTACCAATGGAGACGTTAACGTACCATCGCGTACAGTTATGCGTATCCAGTTTCAAAACATTTTCGGTTGCAAGTGTCGATTATTTTTCTAACCAATCAGAAGAGCCTACCTATACCTAAATGCTCGAAGAACCCCACAGATAACGGTAGGTAGAGTTGCCATCTTTAAAACTTGGCATCCAGGACAAGAACAAGATGCGTGAAAACCCCGAATTTTAGAGCCCAGAACCCGGACATGCTAACAAGGATTTTTTTAAACTAGTCTGTGTGATAAAAAACAGCTGAAAATGTCATAAATCATAGTAGGTATGTCATAAATCACAGGCACTGGCCTGTGTCGCGGGCGGCCCAACACTTTAAGTTTTTAAACCCGGACTGCAAATGCAGCCCCGCCCGGACGCTCCCCAGATGCCCTCTAAACTAGGACAAATCCGCAGAAACCCGGACGGATGGCAACCCTAACTGTAGGTATATTAGTTCGAACGTACGTAGTACGTTCAGGCTGAGCGCAGACTATAGACAAAACAGTCTTAACGGTCTGTCTCAAGACAGTTTTGTCTATCACCCTGCGCACACTGCGAACAAAACTTTTTTGTCTGCGAGGATGCGACACAGAACAAAATATAGAATGGACACTTTGATCACTCCACCAATACATGTATTGTGTACCTACAATTTGTCTTCTTCAGTTATACAGTAACTAGATATCTACTTTATCATTTCTAGGGTTCCGTTTCTCAAAAGGTAAAAAAAGGAACTGAGCGCTCATACAATTTAGAGGTCTAACTTAATTGGAACCAACCTTAAAATATGTTAATAAATAAAATAGTGCTATTGAGTGATTTATTTACGTCGCGTCGTTCGCGTGTGGCGCGTCCTTGCTCAAGTTAGTTCCTCGACAGCTCAAAATCGGTAGGGAGGTGAGTAAACCTCGATTGTTGGGGCGAACAGAGTGTCCATTCTATACGTAGTATCTGTTCTGTGTTGCATCGTTTTTCTTTGTCGGCACCGAGAACAAATAATAATACTACGTATAGAATAGACACTCTGTCCCACCCACCAATCGAGGCTTCCTCAACTCGCCTCTGATTCTGGAGCTGCTGAGGAGCTACTTTAAGCAAGGCACCACACGCGGACGACAACAGAACAATAATACTACTCACGTGAAAATTAACGTCAACTTCATACATATATGTTGGGACCAGTACACACAAGAGGTTTAAATTTACGTAGGTATAATATAGAATTATATATAAAAACCAGCAAAATCGAGTTGAACTCGCCCACCGAGGCTTCCGTACCAACTTCTCAGACTAGTTTAAGGGACAAACTTAACTTTGTAGTTCGATCCATATAGGAAATGTATTGCAACAACTACAATTAATCATAAGTTAAATATTGTTTCTTTGAAGTGTTACACACTTTATATTTTTGTAAATTGTTAAACAATTATTTGTTTAACAATTAATCATAAGTTTATAAAAGTAAATTAATCGTTTTTAGGGTTCCGTATCTCAAACGGTAAAAAAGGAATCCTTATAAGATCACTTTCTTATCCGTCTGTCCGTCTGTATGTCCGTGTGTCACCACCAATTTTCTCAGGAACGGGTGGACCTAGCAAGTTAAAATTTATACCAGATACTGATGTTTATGGTCCTAATTAGATATATAAAAATCAAGATCCAGAGTCAACACGATAATAAGATAAAGACATATTTAGATTTTCGCCGAAATTTGTAAGTACCTAAATATACCTTAATTTTCGACTTTTTTATTTTTCGGAATTTTTCCTTTACTTGTTCTGTAATATCTTGATTTTGACCATAGTTGACAATTCTAGGTCTACCGGAAGTACCAAATAGGTTTTGGGTCGAAAACCTGTAGGGTACTTCCCGTTGACCTAGAACCATGAAATTCGACAAAGAGCAAGGTCTTACAGCACAAAAAAGGGGAAATTTCAAAAACGAAAAAATTATTAAAGTAAATGGTGTCTAATACATACATAATTAACGCCAGTTAAGATATGCCTCTGAGTTATATGAGCGCTCATACAATTTAGGGGTCTAGCTCAATTGGCACCAAACTTAAGTTTGGTGCCAATTGATTGAGCCAAATACATAAGGTAAATATGTAACTAAAATTGTGCCTCTGTGTAATTTATTTTATTCATAGTTGACGCTAATTAAGATAGGCCTCTGAGTTATATGAGCGCTCATACAATTTAGATGTCTAGCTAACCAACCTTAAAAAATGTAAATAAATAAAATAGTGCTATTGAGTGATTTATTTTCGTCGCGTCGTTCGCGTGTGGCGCGTCCTTGCTCAAGTTAGTTCCTCGACAGCTCAAAGTCGGTAGGGAGGTGAGTAAGCCTCGATTGTTGGGGCGAACAGAGTGTCCATTCTATACGTAGTATCTGTTCAGTGTTGCATCGGTTTTCTTTGTCGGCACCGAGAACAAATAATATAATATATAAAAATACGTATAGAATAGACACTCTGTCCCACCCACCAATCGAGGCTTCCTCAACTCGCCTCTGATTCTGGAGCTGCTGAGGAGCTACTTTAAGCAAGGCACCACACGCGGACGACAACAGAACAATAATACTACTCACGTGAAAATTAACGTCAACTTCATACATATATGTTGGGACCAGTACACACAAGAGGTTTAAATTTACGTAGGTATAATATAGAATTATATATAAAAACCAGCAAAATCGAGTTGAACTCGCCCCCCGAAGCTTCCGTACCAACTTCTCAGACTAGTTTAAGGGACAAATTTATCTTTGTAGTTCGATCCATATAGGAAATGTATTGCAACAGCTACAATTAATCATAAGTTAAATATTATGTTTCTTTGAAGTGTTTCACACTTTATATTTTTGTAAATTGTTAAACAATTATTTGTTTAACAATTAATCATAAGTTTGTAAAAGTGAATTAATCGTTTTTAGGGTTCCGTATCTCAAAAGGTAAAAAAGGAATCCTTATAAGATCACTTTCTTATCCGTCTGTCCGTCTGTATGTCCGTGTGTCACCACCGATTTTCTCAGGAACGGGTGGACCTAGCAATTTGAAATTTATACCTGATACTGAAGTCTATAGTCCCTATTGGGTGTATAAAAATCAAGGTCTTGAATCAACACAATAAAAAGATATGGGCAAATTTAGATTTTCGCGAAAACTTGTTAGTACCAAAATGTACCTTAATTTTCAACGTTTTTTATTTTTCGGAATTTTTCCTATACTTGTGCTCTAAGACTTTGCTTATAACCAAAATTGACAATGCTAGGTAAACCGGAAGTACCCTATAGGTTTTGGGTCGAAAACCTATAGGGTACTTCCCGGTGACCTAGAATCCTGAAATTTGGCAAGCAGCAAGGTACAGCACAAATTATGGAAAAATTCCAAAAAATAAAAAAGTTGAAAATTAAAAGGTGTACATACATACATAGGTTACGCCAATTAATGTAGACCTCTGAGTTATATGAGCGCTGATACAATTTAGAGATCTAGCTGAATTGGTTCTTACGGAAGCCTCGGTGGGCGAGTTCAACTCGACTTAGCCAGTTTTATTTTTAACTTTATTTTAGTTTTTAGTATTTGTTTTTAAATCCCCATAATAATACATACTTAGTGAAAATGTCAAGTATCTACCTATTACTGTAAAGGAAATACAGCTTTGAGAAAGGCGGATAGACAGACGGACGGATGGACAGCGAAGTCTCAGTAGTCCCTAGGGTCCCTTTAATTTCGGGACCCTAAAAAATGTCTGATTTGATAAAGGTGCGTACAGACTATGTAACATGTTATTTAACTTGTGTTATATAAATATATTATAGTAAATATATAACACGTCCACACCATGTAACCTTGTTATTCAACATTGCAACCCAAAACATTACTGTACACATTAGAATAACAATGTTATTTAACAATTATCGTTTGTCGTTCTCGGTTAGTAGGCTTTGGTAACTCCGGACACATCTATATCTTCGGATTTATATCCCTAAGCGAATATATACACATCATTCCACTTCCCGAAACCTTAATACTAGTATATCCCATATATCCGGTATACCTTTATGAAACACAAAAAAAAATGTGAAATCGGTTAAAAAGTAAAGCCGTAAGTGAATAGGTATTTTCTAGGCAACCTTGCCATATTATTTTGGATCACTAACAACGGGTACAAAAACAATGCAAAAACACAACAGGTACGGTCTTATAATGTTACATAATATCGGTTATGAAATGCGGATATTTTTTATTTTGGATATGGGATATACTAATCATTGAAGTATTATTTATCTATTTATCTGCAAAGTCTGAAACACATTTCACATGGATATAACGAACATACTAAGCAGTTATACTAAGCGGATAATATATTAAGCGGACATACTAAGCGGATATATATCCTTACATGGAATTATATACGATGTACTCACTCCTCTGTTGGATATAGTTAGCCCAAGCCTATTCAGTAGTGTACACGTGTTCCGTCGATGGACGCGGCCTCTTTGAACTTTGCCGCAAAAGGCGAAGCGGCGCTTTGACGACTGTTTCGCGAATATTAGGCGCGGTTTATACAGAAGAGACTTGGCGAGGGCTTGTGGCGTGGCGCCAACTTTTATCACGTAGTTTCGTAAATTATACTGAAGTGGCGGAGACACTTGGCGCGATACGGCTAGTGTGACCATATGTGGCAGGTTCCTACCTACCATTTTGGCAGTATTGGCTTCTTATTTTAGCCTCTGACACGATCGGCTAACGTTTTAAAGAACCGGGCGCAATTCTCTTTAAGCCAAAAATTACTCTATATTACGCACTATAAGGTTTATATTGCGTTACTTTGACTATCTACCTCCGCCATCCGTCCGCGCCCTCCAGCTAACGACTCAATACCACGAGGCGCCCCCACAGTGCACCGTAGGGGAGGAATAGGAGGGAGAAGAAGGAAGAGAACGCGAAGGGAGGGTAGACCAGAAAGCGCCGCGCCCACGGCAGCATCCACCTCGGTACCCCCGTCAATGCGACCGGCCAACTTCACACCATTCCTGCCCAAGATGCAACCACCACAAGACCCAAGGCTACTTGCAGGCTACTTGCATCCCGGTTCCAGTATGCATAGATAAGACCTCCGCATACTGTACTGGTACCCGGGCGGCATCAAGACCAAGACCGACAACTTACGCATTCTCACCCATTCGCAGGATGTTCATATCATCCTCCTGGGTGAGACCAAGCTGAAGAAGACGGAACAATTTAAATTCGCCAACTACTTCGTGTACCGGCATGACGATGTCTCACCCCAGGGCCGACCATATCGTGGAACGGCTGCCTTAGTGCGGAGGGACATAGTGCACGACGTAGTTGGTGACCTAACCAATCAAATCACCAAAACCACTGCCGTCGTGGTCCAACTTGGAGGACACGATGTGAAGATATTTGGCGGATTTCGGCTACCGAACTCCAACTTCGACCCTGGTGATATGAGGCGTATCTTTATGGACGCCACTCCAACCCTGCTGGCAGCGGACCTCAACGCCAAACATTTGGTGTGGGGGTCCAGAGTCATTAATACCATCGGAAGAAAACTCCAAGAGGATACGGAGAGGAATGGTTACGAAGTAATCGGCCTAGACTCTCCTACCCACATACCATCCAATCCACGCCACAACCCGGACGTCATCGATGTAGTAGCCCACAAGAACCTGCCAGCCCCAATTCATCTGGAGGTCCTCTACGATCTGGATGAGCAGCACCTACCACTGCTCATCACGGTTGGAGCTTCGGCAGAAGCAACTCTTTGTCGGGGTACTTACACGAAGACCAATTGGCACCAGTTCCAACAACGACTGATGACGATGATAGTAGGCCGATTAACCACATCGGAGGACGTGGAGAGATGCACGGCTGAAATAACTGCCTCCATCAAAGAAGCAAAAGAAGCAGCATCTACTACTGAACCTCGAACAAGCTGGCGCGAAGAACTCCCAGGCCGCTTAAGGGCAAAGAAACGTGCGATGCGTGAACTATGGGCCCAACAACAAAAGCACGACTAAATGCTATAACTGCAACGCTCGCCAATGAAGTCAAGAAGTGGAGAGGTGACGCATGGGATTCTCGTATCGCCCAAGCCACTGAAGACGAAACCAACCTCCATGCCCTGAATAGGAGTTTGTTAAGGGCTAAGATACCAGTCTACCCACTAACGGACTCATCAGAAAGCCGGAAATTTGCCCCAGCGGAAAGAGAACTGTTGGTTGATCATTTAGAATCACAGTTTCAGCTGCATCCCGTTCCTCTCAATGCTGAACCTGTTGTCGTGCCCCACTACAACGCAGTATCCGCGGAAGTAGTCCAACTGCTGCAGACTTCGGCGCCCCCGCTGGGAGGGGATGATTTCATCTCCCCAATGGAAGTGGCACGAGCTGTACGCTATTTACAGACGAAAAAGGCACCCGGTCTAGATGAGGTGTCGAACGCGGAACTCAAGCAGATGCCGCGGAGGAGTCTGGTGTGTATAGACAGACTCTTCAACGGTATCCTAAGAACAGGATACTTTCCCGCAACGTGGAAGACAGGGAAAGTCATAGTACTATCCAAACCCGGCAAGGTCCGTCGTCTACCCTCCAGCTACCGCCCTATTACCCTGCTGTCACACCTCGCCAAGCTGTTCGAGCGATTACTGCTGCGGAGACTGCGCCCTCACTTCACCCCACGTGAGGAGCAGTTTGGTTTCCGCACGCGTCACTCCACAACGCTCCAGCTGACGAGGGTGATCCACCAGCTCACCAGTGAACTGAACCGAAATAGTAGAAGCGTCGCCGTGTTCCTGGACATCGAGAAGGCCTTCGATAGAGTGTGGCACGAAGGCCTAATCTACAAGTTATCCAGGACACCGACTCCAGCGGCGCTAATCCACATCGTCTCATCGTTCCTGAGAAACCGACAGTTCTGCGTGTCCGTCGAGGGCGCCACTTCCGGCAACCGGCAGATCGCAGCGGGAGTCTCCCAGGGGAGTTGTCTCTCACCGTATATGTACGCGGTTTACACAGACGACATACCGGTTCTGACGGACGAACACCTTGCACCAGGAGAACGAGGAGTAACACTAGCACTTTTTGCCGACGACAGTGCGTAGATAACGTCCTCTGTCAAAGTTACTATAGCCGCCAACAGAATGCAAAAGGTTCTGGACATCCTGCCAGTCTGGCTGGACAAGTGGCGCATGGCCGTCAACGTGAGGAATACGGCCACGCTGCTGACCAGAGCCCAAACCCATCCTGCCACCTCCACTGCAGCTCCGAGAACAAGACGTCAAGTGGGAAACGAGTACAAAGTACCTGGGCTTCTACATCGACCGGACGTTGAGGATGCGCCCGCACGTGGATCACGCAGTCCACCAAGCAAAAGCCGCTAAGGCCCTCCTCCATCCGGTCCTCCGATCGAAGCTGCCACTCTACACCAAAGTCGGCATATACAAGACGTATATACGCACGAAGATGACGTATGCTGCTCCTGCGTGGTATGCCCTATGCTCGGAAACCCAGCGCAAGCGTCTTCAGATCATTCAGAACGTCACCCTGCGGATATGCACGGGAGCCGGTCGATACGTACGCAATGACGCCAACGCCCGGGACGTGAAAATTGAGACGGTGAGGGAGTTCGTGGTCCGGTTGGCGCGCTGTCAATATGACCGTGCAGACAACGGACCACACCCTCACCTCCAGAACATTGCACCGCACCACGCCCGGCCGCCTGATGGTGCTGTATCGACCTGGTGTGCACTCCCACGCGACTTAGTCCCGGTGGATGAAAGCAGCAAAGAGGAGGAGTAGCGGTTACCACAGCAGCACAAGACCACCATGCCAAGATGGCCAACATGACCACCACGCCCAGATCTGGCCAACGACCATATCGGACCACTATAGGGCTGATTAAAACCCGCGCGTACCCCGAGGGTAGTTGCCCCAGAGCCCAACCAGGGTAAGGAGGCTCGCCTCGAAACCCTCACACGAACCCAGAATGGGAACGAACGTCCACACTGACATCCGTCCGCGCCACGTTTCTTCTGTATAAACCGCGCCTTACCGTGTACACGTGATTCGCCGATGGAAGCGGCCCGCTTTGAATTCTGCCGAAAAGCGAAGCGGCGCTTTGACGACTGGCGATGTTATTTGAACATGTTTTATGAGTGTCCAAATCATCTGAAACATGTTATCTCACCATGTTATACAATACATTATGTTACATAGTCTGTACGCACCTTAACAAATGAAATAAACGCATCCTGTTTGACGGGTACGAACAACTTGTATGGAAAAAGAAAAACTATTTATTTTATTTTAATCGACTTCAGATTAGATCGTTTAAAAAAACTAAAAGAAACGACTTCAAACGTCGCGCTAGTCAAAGTAGCCAGTAGACGTAGTAACTATTATATAATCAGTGCCAGTAGGTAAAGTGCCAGCCAAGTAGTAAGTCGTCGAGATAAGTAAATGCGTCATAATACAAATGTTGATATATTAAAAAGGTTCGGCCGATTTCGTTAAAATTTAAATGGAACCACCTGGGAAGGGTATGTTTTGAAACAAAAAAATAATTTTCCAAATCGGTTCAGGCATCTTCGAGTAATCGGTGAACTAAAATAAAAAAGAAAAAAGATTCTTACGAATTGAGAACCTCCTCCTTTTTTGTGAAGTCGGTTAAAAAGAACCAACTTCAATGCCGCGCTATTAATTTTCAGTCCCAATTTTTAGGTGTTTATCTTCATATCTCTAGAGATACTTATCAGACCTCTTTATATATATCTCCTTTCCAACAAAAAAAAATAATCAAAATCGGTTCATAAACGACGCGGTTATCTGCTAACAAACCTTAAAAATGTATATATATATATATATAAAAAATACTAGCTGTGCCCGCGACTTCGTTCGCGTGGAATAGTGTCTTTGGGTAGCATTAACAAATAAGACACATACGTATCCCAACTACACCACGCCGTACCACGCCACGCTACTCCCCCTTTCCCTCCGTCCCTCACATGCTCTCCCCTCCCCCTACCCCCTCACTTCCACCTAAACCCCCCAACCTCCCCCTCGCTTACCTACCCTCCCCCTTTGCTCCCCTACCCTCCCCCTTCCCCTCACTTCCACATCCAATCCCCTCCAGCTATCCTTCCCTCCATGTATCTCCAGAGATATGGAGATAAACACCTCAAACTTTGTACTGAAAATATAGCGCGGCATTTGAAGTCGAATGTTTTAGTTTTTTAAACGATGTTATTCGTTTATTTTGTCTTCTCTACAAACTTTGTCTTGGCAATAACAAGTGACTACGACTCACCACTAGGCTATAATATCGTTTAAAAACTAAATAAGATCTTTTAAAAAACTAAAAAAGAACCGACTTCAATGCCGCGCTATTAATTTACAGTACCAATTACGAGGTGTTTATCTCCATATCTCTGGAGATACTTATCAGACCTCGATAAAATTACCATGGTACCACACTTGGGATATTTCCTTTCCAACAAAAAAACAATAATGAAAATCGTTCTATAAACGACGAAGTTATCCGCGAACGAACATAAAAAAAACATATATACGGTCGAATTGAGAAACCTCCTCCTTTTTTTGAAGTCGGTTAAAAAGAACCGACTTCGATGTCGCACTATTAATTTTCAGTACCAATTTTGAGGTGTTTATCTCCATATCTCTGGAGATACTAATCAGACCTCGATAAAATTACCATGGTACCACACTTGAGATATCTCCTATCCAACAAAAAAAGAATAATCAAAATCAGTTCATAAACGACGAAGTTATCCGCGAACAAACAACATATATACGGTCGAATAGAGAAACCTTTGAAGTCGGTTAAAAATGAAGCGACAAAACGAAAATAATAACACAAACATGTTTCACCGGTCGCCGCCGACGGACGCGGCCCCTTTGATTTTTGCCGGAAGGCAATGCGGCGCCTGTGGCGGCGGTATGACTGAGTGCGTGTAGTTCGCCAAGAGCGAGTCGATTTAAGAAGGTTTGATTTCAAGTACCTAGTTAATTATATATATTTTTTTAATATATATTTTTTTACTGATTTCTTTACATGGAGTATACATACCCCTGCAAATATGGTGGGAATTCAAAACTTTGTATATACAGATCTGATAGTATTCTCGTCTGCAATTGACGAAGCTTTTTGAAAACAAGAATTATCTTTTTAATACTTGCTGTTGACACCACTAACATAAAAATACGATAAGCCATTCAGGCTCTAGGGCGTGCCAAAGAAATATACATACATGCATACATTTATATGTATATACAAATTTATATATAATATATATATGGTTAATATATATATATATAATATGTATATATATATATATATATATATATATATATTAACCCTCCTTTCGCAGTCACCGGACTGCGGAAGAAGGAGGGTTATGTTTTAAAAACAATCGTCTCGTAGCGTCGTCCACGTGTTGCACGTTCTTGCTCAAGTTAGCTCCTCGACAGCTCAGAATTGATAGGGAGGTGAGAAAGCCCCGATTGGTGGGTGGTACAGGGTGTCTATTCTATACGTAGTATTATTATCTGTTCTCGGTGCCGACAAAGAAAACCGATGCAACACAGAACAGATACTACGTATAGAATGGACACTCTGTTCGCTCCAACAATCGAGGCTTCCTCACCTCCTTACGCGCCCTACGCGCCACACGCGAACGACGCGACGAAAATAAATCACTCAATAGCACTATTTTATTTATTTACATTTTTTAAGGTTGGTTAGCTAGACATCTAAATTGTATGAGCGCTCATATAACTCAGAGGCCTATCTTAATTAGCGTCAACTATGAATAAAATAAATTACACAGAGGCACAATTTTAGTTACATATTTACCTTTTGGCACCAAACTTAAGTTTGGTGAGCTAGACCCCTAAATTGTATGAGCGTTGTCATATAACTCAGAGGCATATCTTAACTGGCGTTAATTATGTATGTATGGGTCACCATTTACTTTAATATTTATTTCGTTTTTGAAATTTCCCCTTTTTATGTGCTGTAAGACCTTGCTCTTTGTCGAATTTCATGGTTCTAGGTCAACGGGAAGTACCCTACAGGTTTTCGACCCAAAACCTATATGGTACTTCCGGTTGACCTAGAATTGTCAACTATGGTCAAAATCAAGGTATTACAGAACAAGTAAAGGAAAAATTCCGAAAAATAAAAAAGTTGAAAATAAAGGTAAATTTAGGTACTTACAAATTTCGGCGAAAATCTAAATATGTTTATATCTTATTATCGTGTTGACTCTGGATCTTGATTTTTATATATCTAATTAGGACCATAAACATCAGTATCTGGTATAAATTTTAACTTGCTAGGTCCACACGTTCCTGAGAAAATCGGTGGTGACACACGGACATACAGACGGACAGAAGGATAAGAAAGTGATCTTATAAGGATTCCTTTTTTACCTTTTGAGATACGGAACCCTAAAAACGATTAATTCACTTTTACAAACTTATGATTAATTGTTAAACAAATAATTGTTTAACAATTTACAAAAATATAAAGTGTGAAACACTTCAAAGAAACATAATATTTAACTTATGATTAATTGTAGCTGTTGCAATACATTTCCTATATGGATCGAACTACAAAGATAAATTTGTCCCTTAAACTAGTCTGAGAAGTTGGTACGGAAGCCTCGGTGGGCGAGTTCAACTCGATTTTGCTGGTTTTTATATATAATTCTATATTATACCTACGTAAATTTAAACCTCTTGTGTGTACTGGTCCCAACATATATGTATGAAGTTGACGTTAATTTTCACGTGAGTAGTATTATTGTTCTGTTGTCGTCCGCGTGTGGTGCCTTGCTTAAAGTAGCTCCTCAGCAGCTCCAGAATCAGAGGCGAGTTGAGGAAGCCTCGATTAGTGGGTGGGACAGAGTGTCTATTCTATACGTAGTATTATTATTTGTTCTCGGTGCCGACAAAGGAAAACGATGCAACACAGAACAGATACTACGTATAGAATGGACACTCTGTTCGCCCCACCAATCGAGGCTTACTCACCTCCCTACCGATTTTGAGCTATCGAGGAACTAACTTGAGCAAGGACGCGCTACACGCGAACGACGCGACGTAAATAAATCACTCAATAGCACTATTTTATTTATTAACATATTTTATGGTTGGTTCCAATTAAGCTAGACCTCTAAATTGTATGAGCGCTCAGTTCCTTTTTTTACCTTTTGAGAAACGGAACCCTAAAAATGATAAAGTAGATATCTAGTTACTGTATAACTGAAGAAGACAAATTGTAGGTAGGTACATAATACATGTATTGGTGGAGTGATCAAAGTGTCCATTCTATATCTTGTTCTGTGTCGCATCCTCGCAGACAAAAAAGTTTTGTTCGCAGTGTGCGCAGGGTGATAGACAAAACTGTCTTGAGACAGTCTTGAGACAGTCTTAAGACTGTTTTGTCTGTAGTCTGCGCTCTGCCTCATATTGATGGTTCTAACAAAAGAAATAATAGTTTAAAAAAACTAAAAAAATACGCTTTTATAGAAAATCCAACTAAAAAATAGAAAATAAATTTTAATAAGTAAATTTGAATTAAAAATAGTGTAAGAAAAAATGATTTTATTGTAAAAAAAATAAGCGTGGGGTGCATGGTATCAATAGTTCCAAATATTTTATGAACAGATATGACTAGAAGGGTTATTTTGATAATATCCTGAAACGAGTTCAACTCGACTTAGCCAGTTTTATTTTTAGCTTTAATTTAGTTTTTAGTATTTGTTGTTAAATCCCCATAATAATACATACTTAGTGAAAATGTCAAGTATCTACATATTACGGTAAAGGAGATACAGCTTTGAGAAAGGCGGATAGACAGACGGACGGATGGACAGCGAAGTCTAAGTAGTCCCTAGGGTCACTTTGGGTTCGGGACCCTAAAAAATTTCTGTTTATAAATGAAATAAACGCATCCTGTTTGACGGGAACGAACAACTTGTATGGAAAAAGAAAAACTATTTATATTATTTTAATCGACTTCAGATAAGATCGTTAAAAACTAAATAATTTAAGATCGTTTAAAAAACTAAAAAAACGACTTCAAACGTCGCGCTAGTCAAAGTAGCCAGTAGACGTAGTAACTATTACATCATCTGTGCTAGTAGGTAAAGTGCCAGCCCAGTAGTAAAGTCGTCGAGATAAGTAAATGCGTCGTAATACAAATGTTGATATATTAAAATCGGTTCTGCCGATTTCATTAAAATCAAATGGAACAACCTGTTATAATGCTTTGAAACAAAAAAATAATTTTCCAAATCGGTTCAGGCATCTTCGAGTAATCGGTGAACATACATAAAAACAAAAGAAAAATATTACTACGAATTGAGAACCTCCTCCTTTTTGTGAAGTCGGTTAAAAGAACCGACTTCAATGCTGCGCCATTAATTTTCAGTCCCAATTTTCAGGTGTTTATCTCCATATCTCTGGAGATACTTATCAGACCTCTTTATATACCTTTATCGCCTTTCCAACAAAAAAAAAATCGAATCCAATCAAAATCGGTTCATAAACGACGCGGTTATCCGCTAACAAACTTAAAACATATATATACATATAAATACTAGCTGTGCCCGCGACTTCGTTCGCGTGGAATAGTGTCTTTGGGTAGCATTCACATATAAGACATACGTATCCCAACTACATCGCGCCATACCACGCCACGCTACTCCTCCTTTCCCTCCGTCCCTCACAAACCCAGGGGAGGGGAAGTCCCCTCCCCCTTTGCTCCCCTCCCCCCTTCCCCTCCCCTCCAGCTATCCTCCCCTCCATGTATCTTAGGAGATATGGAGATAAACACCTCAAACTTTGTACTGAAAATATAGCGCGGCATTTGAAGTCGAATGTTTTAATTTTTACCCGACTGCGCGACGCAAAAGAGAGGTAATGTGTTTATCAGTCTATATACATATGTATGTATGTATGTATGTATGTATGTATGTATGTTTGTTCCTTTGTGGCACACTAGAGACCAAACGCGTGGGCCGATTTTGATAATTGGCGCGTCAATAGATTCGCCAAGCTAGCGCGAGTGTCAACAAAAACATAAAAAATTCAAAATTCAAAATGGCGGATTTCAGACGCCAAAATTTGAGGTACAAAAAAATTTTTTTTTTCAAAATCTATCGAGTGGGGTATCGAATTAAAGGTCTTAAAATGGAGATTCAAAATATATTTATAACAAATAATTTATGATCGTACAAATCGAAAAAAAAACACGATTTTACATGCCGCGTTAGTCACTTTCAGTAACAAGTTTGCGGTGCTTTATCTCTGAATCAGATCTCAATAAAATTACAATGAGACCAAACGAAAATCATATTAACTTAAACAAAAAAAGAATTTTCCAAATCGGTTAAGAATTGATGGAGTTCTGAGGTAACAAACAACCTCTTCCTTTTGGTATAGTCGTTTAATAGTACAACTGTAAAGTAAGTAAGCTTAAAAAGCAATACCCTATCTATTTCACGCATTTCGGTTTTTTGTTCTTTTTTCCATAATTGTAATAACGGTCATAGTTATACATATTTTGTGAAGATTTCAAGTCTCTATCTATTATTAGTTAACAAGTTCAAGCACAAAACGCCGAAAAATACACGTTAAGAATTTGCCGTCCTTTACTTAACTAAAAAGTTTAAATAAAACATTAAATTAAAAAATCAAAAAACCCGACTGCGCAAAAAGTGAAGTGTTAAATAACTGGCCAAGTGCAAGTCGGACTCGCACTAGTAGGGTTCCGTAACACACTACAGTATTTTATAAGATCGAGCAAAAAATACCACTATCATTTTTCGCCAGCAAAAAATTATAACTAATAAACATTTTATTTCTTATAACGCCATCTAACGTCTAACAAAGGTGTTAGGGATCGATATTTCAATATAACGCCATCTATGTGACGTTTACCTAACTAAGCGTTCATAGATGGCGTGAAATGCCGAAAAAAACACGTTTCTTGTATGGGGACCCTCTATTATTTTTAACTTCATTCTGTTTTTAGTATTTGTTGTTATAGCGGCAACAGAAATACATCATCTGTGAAAATTTCAACTGTCTAACTATCACGGTTCATGAGATACAGCCTGGAGACAGACGGACAGACAGACAGACAGACAGACAGACAGACGGACAGCTGAGTCTTAGTAATAGGGTCCCGTTTTACCCTATGGGTACGGAACCCTAAAAACGAACTGAAAAGAAAAAAACAAGTAAAACAAAGAAAAAAAGTAAAAAAAACAAGTAACTGTCTTGAGACAGACCGTTAAGACTGTTTTGTCTATAGTCTGCGCTCAGCCAAAACTGTCTTGAGACAGTCTTGAGACAGACTTGTCTGTCCCAGACAAAACTGTCTTGAGACTGTCTTAAGACTGTTTTGTCTATAGTCTGCGCTCAGCCTGGCTGTTAAATGGCGAATCTGCCCGACACTGGCAAAAAACTGCCAAACCACCAACCACTCCAACAAATGCATAAAATTTGCCACCATAATTTTGAATTATGGCATAAAATAAGGCATAAAAATAATGTTTACCTTATCATTCAAACTATTACAAACAGAACAGACTACTAGAAACTATTAGAAACAGAAAATTGACAAAATTCTATTTATATTACAAAATTTATAAGGATCCTTGAAATCTGCCACTTTTTCAACCGACTTCCAAAAAGAAGGAGGTTCTCAATTCGTCTGTATGTTTTTTTTTTCTTTTTTTGTGCGTGTATGTTATTACACGATTACTCCGTCAATTGTGAACCGATTCGTATGATTGTTTTTGTAATCGGTATGGTACGTGTCCGAGGTGGTCCCATTGTAATTTCATCGAGATCCGATAAGTATCTCGTGAGATATGACGATAAAGGTCTCAAACTTGTTCATGTATTTCAGTGTTCAAACCTGTTCACTAGTTCAGAGGCCTATCTTAACTGGCGGAACTATGTATGTATGAGGACACCCTTCAATTTTAAACATTTTTTATTTTTTTGAATTTTTCGTTATTTGTGCTGTAAAAGACCCTTGCTTCTTGCCAAATTTCAAGATTCTAAATCAACGGGAAGTACCCTATAGGTTTTCGACCTAAAACCTGTAGGGTACTTCCGGTTTAACCTAGAATTGTCAATTTTGGTTTAAAGCAAGGTCTTATAGCACAAGTAACGGAAAAATTCTGAAAAATAAAAAAAGTTCAAAATTAAGGTAAATTTTGGTACTTATAAGTTTTCGCGAAAATATAAATTTTGCCTATATCTTTTTATCGAGTTGACTCAGGACCTTTATTTTTATACACCTAATAGGGACTATATTAGGTTAGACTTCAGTATCTGGTATACATTTTAACTTGCTAGGTCCACCCGTTTCTGAGAAAATCAGTGGTGACACACGGACAGACGGACAGACAGACAGACGGACAAGAAAGTGATCTTATAAGGGTTCCTTTTTTTACCTTTTGAGGTACGGAACCCTAAAAACGTGTTTTTTACTATAGCATAGAAAAGATAATAATACTACTATAGCGTCATCTATAAACGATTAGTTTACCTTAGTGTTTTTCAACATATTTCATGACGCGACCACTGTAGTATGAAAAAAAAATTTACCCCCTACTTGCACTGTTTATAATCTGTTTTTTCTTATATTGCTAGCTTCTGCCTGTGGCTTCGTTCGTGTGGCCTACAAGAAACAAATTACATATTTTTCAAAGAAAATTAATAAGCTCTCTCAATCACAACGACTGCAAATGCTCCTTAATTAATATTTTCTTAAAAAGTATAATTTCAAACTTTTTTTTTCTTTTACTGAGGCTTCGCGACCCCCTGCGATCCCCTGCGACCCCCTAATAGAGGCTTCGCGTGAACCCTACGTGTGCGAGTCGGATTCGCACACTTAAGGCTCGTTTACACAGTGCGTGCTGCTGCCTGCTACTCGGAAGGCTTACTCGTACGCTAGCTCGCACTGTGTAAACCAGCCATGAGGTTCACGCGTCCGACTCGCACTTGGCCAGTTTATTTTTAATGGTAATAAAATGATTTTTTTGACTGATAACACATCTACATGTGAATTTAAGTTACTATGTTAAAGCACAAATCAATAGGCGTGATAGTTTTTCAGTAAAGTGTACCACAAAAGGGCTCAGGTTGTGGGATAGTGTTAGGGCTCGCTTCGCTCGCACTGATAATATATATATATATATATAGAGATATAGATATATAGAGAATATATATATATATATATCATTGACAAGCAACTAATGAACCTAATATTTTCTGAGGATCCCGATGACCTATGCAGCACTTTATCTCAAATATTGAGTGCAGAGTTCAATAATATTTTTAAATTTAAAACTATTACAAGAGCTGGGAAAATTCGGTTCGATGACTGGGCTACTCCTGGTATTTACAAAAGTAGAAATAATTTGTACAACTTATACTCACAAAAACAAATTAATTTACTCAATACTAAATTCATAAATCACTTAAAACTATATTCCAAAACGTTTAAAGTGGTTTGTCAGACAGCAAAATCTTTGCATTTTAGTAGAAAAATTAAGCATGCTGATGATAAAATAAAAACAACATGGAAAATCATCAATACTGAAACTGGAAAAATAAAACAAAGAGACAGTAAGATCATCTTAAAAATTAACAATAAATTAATCATGGATAGTAATGAGGTTGCCAATACATTTGATAAGTTCTTCTCTCAAGTACCCATTACTACCACTCAGTCCATAAATTCTAGTCCCGCTGATGCTTATTCTATATTATCAAAGTGTGTAAATAAATGTGATACCTTGTTCCAGTTCAAACACGTAACTGCAGACTCAATTGTGAAAACATTTAAAATGCTCAAACAAAAGAAAACCGAGGACCTGTGGGGAATGTCAACCACAGTTCTCAGTTACATTATTACTGTTATTAGCCCATACTTAGCTTTTATTTTTAACAGATGCGTTGATCAAGGTGTCTTCCCGGATTTGATGAAAAAAAGTAAATTGATTCCTTTATTCAAATCAGTAAACAAAAATGATCCATCTAACTATAGACCAATCTCTATACTACCGGCATTGAGTAAAATTTTTGAAAAAGTAATATTAGACCAGCTTTTAACACATTTTAACATGAATGATCTTTTAAATAGCAAACAATTTGGATTTACTAAAGGGCGTTCTACTACTGATGCAGGAATAGGTCTTCTTAAACATATATTTGATGCATGGGAGAAAGCACAAGATGCTATTGGCGTGTTCTGTGACCTATCAAAAGCATTTGATTGTGTCTGTCATGAAACACTAATTTACAAATTAAAATACTACGGTGTTGAAGGTAAGGCACTTGATCTGGTATCATCATACCTCTGTAACAGAACACAGATGGTTGAAGTCAATGGCGTCAGGTCATCTGGATCCCTCATAAAAATGGGAGTCCCGCAGGGATCGATCCTAGGACCTTTTTTATTTCTAGTTTATATCAATGATTTACCGTCATTCGTACAGAACCTATGTGATATTGTTTTGTTCGCAGATGATACTTCCTTGATATTCAAAATAGATAGGACTACACCTAACCTTGACGATGTAAACAAATCAATAACACAGGTTCTGAATTGGTTTACAACCAATAACTTATTGTTAAACGCAAAAAAAACTAAATGTATTAATTTCTCTCTACCAAATGTAAAAAAGGGTATCCTAAATAGAAGTATATTAATAAATGATGAACCATTAGAACTTGTTGAATCCACAACATTCTTGGGCATCACCCTGGATTCAAAGCTTCAATGGGGTTCTCAAATATCGGTTCTAGCAGGTAGGTTAAGCTCCGCTGCATACGCAGTACGTAAAATTAGATTTTTAACGGACGAAGCCACTGCAAGATTGGTCTATTTCAGCTACTTCCACAGTATAATGTCTTATGGCATTTTATTGTGGGGGAAAGCCGCTGAAATCCAATCAATATTTGTTTTGCAGAAACGAGCTATTCGCTCTATATATAGTATGAGGTCGCGAGATTCACTTCGTGAAAAATTTAAGGAAATTAAAATTCTAACAGTGGCATGTCAATACATTTATGAAAATATTTTGTTCATACGCAAGAATATAAATGATTATAAGAAAAGGTCTGATGTACATAATTTTAATACAAGACATAAAAATAGATTAATTATACCTAATTTCAGACTGCAGAAAGTTAGTGGTTCATTCATGGGGAACTGTGTACGCTTTTACAATAAGCTACCTAAAGATATTGATCAATTGCCTATGAGCAAATTTAAAATCTATGTAAAATCCAATTTGATGAAAAAATCATACTATACAATAGGTGACTATATGGATGACAAAAATGCATGGCCTGAATGCCCCAAGTTCCAAGAACAAATATAAATTGTATTATAATTAATAATATATTGTTAAAATATTAAAGCTGACATGTACAATTAATTTAAAAAAAAAAAAGATAAAATGACAAGACAAGCCCCATAGAGTTTCTTGGTGTTTCTTCTCTGATGGGAGTATTTCCGAAACACCGGTAGATTCAACAGCCATTCAGTTTTCCCCTTTTGTCCGCAGATTTTCTTTCTAGGCTTGCCATTTTTATTTTTATTTAAACAATATTATGCAGCTGACAGACGGACTATCAGTTCCATTTGGATCATGATATGTACTGTGATCGGTACGCGTTTCTCTATGTTGTGTTTCACTATTTCACTTTTTTATTTTTTTTATATAAAAATTGTCTGAAGTACTGAAACACACACTTACATGTATGGTTGGTTTTAACCTACTTTAATTTTTTTTAAATATTCTGACGTAAACGATTGGATGACAGCTGAATGGTTCATTACTTTTTTTTTCTAATTCAAAGCGTTAAATTCTGCTTTTGCTATGTTTACTTGATAATTGGTTATGATTTATTTTATGATTTATGATTTTGACGTGTATATGTGCGTATATTTATACTGCCTACATACTGAATAAATGCTTTGATTCTTGATTCTTGATTCTTTGATTCTTTGATATATATATATATATATATATATATATATATATATATATATATATATATATCAAAGAATCAAAGAATCAAGAATCAATATAAAATATAAATATATATATATATATATATTTTCTCTATGTACGCTACGCACATTTCTGCATTCATTCTCTGTCTGTAGTCAGTGTTTCTGCATCTAATGTAGTCATATATATATATATGTATTCAATTTAATCCGTATACTTTAACGATAAGGTTGTAATTGCTTTGTAGAACAAAACGGCCCAATTGAGAGACACCACGGTTTTTTTTAATATCTTATAGGCTAGCGTTTGACCACTATCTCACCTGTTGGTAAGCGATGATGCGGTCGAAGATGGTAAGCACGCTAGGCCTAGAATGGAATCTGGCTCTGAAGGATAGCTGCCGAAACACATTAGATGGTGGTAGCTGGCCAGGCGGACACTAGATAGTATCCTACCACCATGCGGGTTTCTTAACGATGTTTTCCTTCACCAGTGGAAGTGTGTCCTTGTCTAACAACAACCTGGTAGTCCAATATATGATCTATACTATATGTATGGTATGAATATATAAGTTTTCCATACAAAAGAAAGGGAACTACTCCGTTCAAGGTCGGTCTCATGGGGGCCGGTGTACGCGATCAAGTTTAATATGTAGCAGGTCTGTGAATATAGTGTATAGTCGTAGACAGAGTATATTAAAATAGACTTGGCATTAAAATAACAATATGAGAGGGATAAAACTATACAATCACTAGTATTAGAGAGCGAGACGGCGTAATTTTTTATCCTTCTCTGCATATGTGAATTTATTGTTAGGCGCCAGCTCTGGCTCAAAGTTCTAACGCACCCATTGGCTTTCACCCGCTTTCATGTATGACCCGCCCAAATTACGTTTTTTATTTTATCTTATAGCTGGCATATGTATCACGTGTACATAATTTTAGTCGGGTTAAATCTCTATAGCTATTTCATTCGCGAATTTCTTGTCTATTCATTATTCCGTCTACGTGTAAAGTAAACCAAAGAGAATATAAAGTGTTAGGAGTCACAGACCAGTTAGGAGATACTATTAGGAGTTTTGGCGGGAACGTGGAAAAGTGTGTGTAATCTCATTGTATTTTTACCTAAAACGTGTGTTCTTCCGCGTGTTAATGTGCAATAAATGTGGATTATTAACCATTTAGTGACGGTGAATGTGTGCGAGTGTAGGAAAACAGCATAATGTTAAAAAATATGCTATTTGCGTTCTCACCAAAATTCCACTGAAAATCTACTGAGGATTTTCTCTACATCTTTACTGAAGCTGAAGGTATGACTTAGACTAGACTTTTACTTGAAAACTAACCTAAAATGTGACTTTGACCCATCTCTACGACTTAAATTCATAAAATCGTGAAGAATTTTAATACTTGACACTGGCTAAATACACTAAACGTGTGGAGCCATAATATAACTAAAAAAAAAAGAACATAAAGTGTAAGCTTCCCTTTTTTTAGTTTCACTATAGCTCCACATGATTAGTGTATTTAGCCAATGTCAAATTCATAAAAAAAATTCAAGTGTATGTAATATATCAAGTTGTAAAGTATAGTCTATTATCATATTTCCGGTCTAGTTGAAGTCATAGTCCACACATAGTAATCTGTGCATAGTCCAGTCTGAGTCATACCCTACCCTCAGTAAATTCAATTCATTTCAATTCAATATCGTTTATTTCAATTAAGTAACACACAAGACAATTACATTTCTAAAATATGGAATATAATTACTAAAATAGAATAAAATCCGTGTCCAGTATATGCTAAAGATGTTAGCTTTAGCATATTTTTCAACATTGTGCTGTTTTCCTACACTCGCACCCACATAATTCTTAATAATCCACTTTTACTTAAACGCGTCACGAGAACACAAGTTTTGGAAAAAAATACTATGAAAATATGAAACACACTTTTTCACGTTCCCGCCAAAGCTCGCTAACAGAAAATCAACATTGCACAGTTTATGTGCAGTTTTTTCGATATGGCAACACTAAGACAAATTAAAGAAGTTCAAATTTAAACCTTAAAGCTTTACTAGCAGAGACTAATCTTATTTCAAAAGAATTAAACATATCTATCTCTTTCATAAATATTTTCTCGATCAGAATATTAGAGGGAATGTTTTGGTTCGGTTTGTGTATTACTAATTTACTACCGTGACTTTGCTTAGGCATTTCGTTAGAATACAATTTGGATGTTATGGCTGCTGGTCTTAGACTACGCGATATTGTATATATTAATTCCATAATTTGTGTACTTATAAAATAACTTATAATCTTAGTCTGTACTAGCGACCCGCCCCGGGTTCGCGTATTGTAAGGTAGTAGGTATGTAGTGTATGTAGTAAAGTGTACTCAGTCTGTTTGTTACTTACCTAATCACGACAAAATGGAGGATCCGATCTGACTGAAATTTAATAAGGACCTTATACCATGAGGTTGAACATGGGCTACTTTTTGTAGAAATAAAATCATGATTTTTACACATATACCTACGTACCTTATATTAAGTTTCTTTACGTGTTACACATTTTATATTTTTGTACTTACCTTGTTACACACAATCCAAAATGTCATCGTACAAACGGGATTTGAACCCGCGCCTTCTGGGAAACATGCCTGGCGATCTAACCAATTAAGCCACAAGACGATCCTATCTATACGAAGAAACTAATGGATTGCATTTTAACCAATTATGCATTGGTGGCGCCATCTATGTCAACTATTTTAAAGTTGATCATTCGGATGAAATCAATATCTACAGATTTCAGACCCGACGGACGAGAGATGTTGCATTGCTTAAATTATATATATTTTATATTAATTTTTATTTACTCTATATTATTATATTATAATTTTAATATTGCTTAAATATAAGGTTTCTTTATGTGTTACACACTCGCCAGGAGCGCACAAAGTTAGTCCATTCTGGGGATGAAAGTTCATATCATAAGCTTTTAATTTATGAAAGGAATCCAATTTCTACAAGTAAAGGTAACTTTACTTGTAGAAATTGGTACTTAAGTAGTTGATTTAAAAAAAAAACAGTTATCTTCTCATATCTACTAAAAGACTTACTGTTAGCTTACTTACAATCTCACATCTCAAACGCAGAATCTGGGCTCTTTTTCATAGTAGAATTCTGTAAAATATCATAAAATACTGGCTGTTTGAAATGAGTATTACTAAGTTAAAAGATCAATCACCTGCTTTTAAATAATTGTTCTTCGACCGTAGATATATATTCGGCAAAAGTCGGTAGCGTCAGCCTGACAGCCAAGCCTTCTCGCTCCCACGAGGTTTTTGGCTAATCTATCTCCGTTCAGTGTTCATAGGCTGTTCGCTGTTGACTGTAGGTACTTTCGCGACTGTGATTATGATTAAAGCTGTGTGGCTTTTAGTGGCTGTAATCGTGTGTCGAGCGCAGCTTCTGCGATTGAGATGTTAGTTCGTAACGTATCTCCCTTTTCTAGGTTTATCTTATGACCAGCTAAGAACATCATAATAAAACATTATACATACCAATTGATTACATAACAAGCTGTCGAACAGCGAAATAATAAATACATACAATATTTTATAATTATATCCTCTTGTATCCAATGCTTGGTCAGAATGTTGCAACATAATTGGACATCTAGCTAATTGTTATTCAAACCTTCTCAAAATACTTTAAGCTCATGAAAAAAATATGTGATAGGTGTGCAATATTATTTTATACTAAATGTAATAACAACTTTAAGTAAATTTCTATGCAATGACGCTCAAAACGATTTAAAACATTATCGTGCAATTTAATTAGTTGTAGTGGTCGCTGTGACGCCGCTGCATACGTCGCGTTTGCGTCATCATAGTTTGAACAGCTTTCAAACCGGGCGGACGTCGTAGTGTGCTGTTGCAAAGCAAACTCTTATTATTTTCAATGTTTCTTATATCGGAATAACGAAGTACAAACAAGTCTAGGATAGGTAAGTGTTAAGTTTACTGCACCTTAGTAATTTATTACAGATAAATTTCCTGCTATACCGTATATCAGGTGACTAATCTAACATTGTTTCCAGGTTTTTCAAAAGGTCTTCGCCATCATGGCGTCGGACGAACAATTTTCACTATGTTGGAACAATTTCCACGCCAACATGTCAGCAGGCTTTCATGGCCTGCTGTCGCGTGGAGACCTCGTTGATGTGACGTTAGCTGCCGAAGGCAGATTATTACAAGCACATAAACTAGTACTCTCAGTATGTTCGCCCTATTTTCAAGAAATGTTCAAAATGAATCCAACTCAACATCCAATAGGTAAGAGATAATTCGCGGTATTAAGACTAAGTGTATGTATATTGTCAATTTATTGTGCGTGACTTATGTGTATTTTCTTTGTTTCAGTATTTTTAAAAGATGTCAGTCACTCTGCATTGAGAGACTTATTACAATTTATGTATCAAGGGGAGGTAAATGTGAAGCAAGAAGAACTTGCTTCATTTATTAGCACAGCGGAACAACTCCAAGTTAAAGGTTTGACCGGTAACAATCAAGAAGAAAGTTCCACGCCATCCAAACCAAAGCCGACCTCAAGGCCAGGCCCGAGGTCGTCACAACAAAGGCAATCTGTTATGACTAAGTTAGAGACTGATTTAGATTCTAAGCCCTCTTCAACTCCAGTAGCAGTTAAGCGACCAAATAGGCCCTCGATAGCATCAAATAATTCGTCATCCTCTCAAAGTGGTCCCGCGAAAAGAAAATGCGTAGATCCCTTAGAAGCCGGACCATCTGGAGCAAAAGAGGAATTTGTAACTATACCGGATGAAGATGAAAATAACGCTGTGGCACCGAAGATGGAACCCGAATTTGTTAACGAAAGTATGTGGGACGAAGATGAAGGAGACGCAAATAATGATGAAACAAATTTCGGCGAAGACGACTCTAATATGGAAATGACTGGTAAGCATCGTAGTGAGCCGGTTTGCTGTCCATTGCGTTGTATCATTTATTCATTTGATATTCGTATTATAAATCTTTCTAATTTCAGGTTTTGATGGTTCGACTACTGATGGCAATATAACAACTGGAGGTGAAGGTGGTGCAGTAGGAGACGCACAAGGTAGGTTGGCTTTATCCCAGTTCTAGAGATTAATAGTATGGATCGTCTCGAACATACTATCAGTCTCGCAAACCTAACAAATTCATATGATCACATCGCGTGGTAGCTTGTTCCCATAAATTTCATTCACTTTGTTTGTGATCCTGTGAGTTTTTAGCCGTAGTAAATGAAATTTGTAAGTTAGTGTAAGTTGATGTAGTAAGTAGAATACGCTAAGGGTCATAAGGTGATTATTCGTAAGATTACATTCTTTGAATAGTCTCCTCATTCTGTTTCTTTTGGTGTTGATGGTAACTCTACTGGTAAGACTCCGCGATTTTGTATTGAAGGTAAAAGGTATACATGGTAAAAACTGGTATGGTACATGGGTATTATGTTGAACTGGTGAGGTAATTGGTATGCTCACAAATAGGAAGTTGTTCATATATTTTATGTTCGAACTGGTCAAGTAGATTAATTGTTGGAACTGGTAATACATGGTATGGTACTGTAACGCCGGTAACATATAAGGTACGAAGTTGGTATGGTTATTACGTATGTCAAAGTATGAGACAGCCGTATAACTGGGTAGGAAATGGTTTTACCCCATTTGGTAAGTAAGATGTGGAATTTTCAGTTGTTCACACTTGACAAAGGTAAATTTTCGCTACTGTACCCTTAGTACGCTTTTTAGTCTTGACTTTGGCTCTGTCTAGATATATGTAAGTTATAGGCACTGGAGGCTTACTGTTACAAAAGTTACTCTATTCTGAGCTATTTACACAAAATTTGTTCGATATATATGAGCTTTTATGAAAACTTACTAAGGGTATTAGTACTGGTGACAACCGCGCTGTTATAGTTATCAGAGGATGAGATCTTTTTAGCCTCGTCTGATCACTTACAACAAATATCTTGGTTGTAACTGTAGTCTACTAACTTAGATTTATTCCCACTTAAGTTTTTGGGAGGGGGCTGGAACGGTAAAACTTACAGCCGCAGTGTCCGTTGTGCGTTTTGGAATGTTGCTAGTTTTCGGGGGGGACATTCTAGACCGGTACATAACGTGACTAGCCATTCTGTCTGTCCAAGGCGTGTCCAGACATTTATCATTTGCCCGATCCGATCACCGTATCCGTATCGTCGACGCGTATCATGATCGCATGTGGACGGGTAATGATATACGTACGCCGTTATGATACGGCCCGTCCCATGTCGGTTTTTGTCCGATCATCAAAGGTGATACAGATACGGACGTGGGTAGATACGGATACGGAGCAATTCGGAGGCGTCCACAACGTGTACGTTACCGCAGCAAGAAAGTATCTCCTACAGTGATATGAGTGGGACGTATAATTAGTGCTAGGTCTGCTGTAAAAGTGCGCCGAATAAAAAATTTGTGCGTCTTGCCGTTAAGGAAAAAACAAACTATTCCTGCTGGAGTAACGTTGTTCCAGCAAGAAAATTTGTGTATGGGCAGAGAGCTTTATTTGTGCTAGAATATGCGCCGAAAATATATTTTGTGCGTCTTTAGGTTTTTGAGATATTGCATTTCCTGCTGGGGTAACGTTTTGCAGAATCGTATCTGAAGACGCCTAATGAATATGATGAATATAAATAATGAACCTAAAGACGCACAAAATATATTTTCGGCATTCTAGCACAAATATAAGCTCTCTGCCCATACACAATACTTCTCTCTCCGATTTTCTTCCAGCAGGAATAGTTTTTTGTGTTTTTTTTTCTTAACGGCAAGACGCACACATTTTTTATTCGGCGCACATTTACAGCAGACCTAGCACTAATTATACGTCCTACTCATATCACTGTAGGAGATACTTTCTTGCTGGGGTAACGTACACGTCCACAACTTGATACAATACGCAGATACGGATACGGTGATAGGATCGGTCAAATGATCATGTCTGGACCCGGCTTCGTTTATTAATTTTGTGCCAACGACCCCCAGTTGAGGTCGTTGAGACAAAAATTAATTTGTTCCGTCTCTCCCTCCCATTGGTGCTCGTTTTAGTGGGGGACGTTGGTTTAGGCAAAAAACTAGATGAATCTAAAATTGCGGTTTACTTTATATTTTATGGTGGGCTGGAAGCACGGCGGAGTGAATTTGGAGATTTAGTATACACTACATAGTCAATCGTATACTCGGAATGCGATGCGCGGCTCTTCAAGGGCTTATGTCAAGGCAGTTACATTAAAATTGTCTTCAAATGCGCTCCGCCGCGCTTCCAGCGCGCTTCATTACGTTACACCCTAGGAGACCTAGGCGTCTCTTCTGTGTAAACCGCGCTTACCGCGCCTAATATAGCTGTGTGTGACGGGCTTAAGGTCGTCGCCCACTAAGAGTACTTTTTTTTTCAGGCCGTACACAATGCTAATGCGGGTTGCAGACCGAAAGCTAAGCTAACTTAGTTTAGCTTAGCTCGCATAGCTGACGCAGTGTAGTTGGTCACACAGCTTACATAGCTTAGTTTGCAGTCTGCATACATGTATGTAAAACTGCATCAGCTATGCGAAGCTAAGCTAAACTAAGTTAGCTTAGCTTTTGGTCTGCATCATATGGTCCGCATAATGCGGATTGCAGCTTAGCTTTCGGTCTGCAACCCGCATAACGCGCGTTGAATGCTGCGCTAGCGCTTGACTGTTATCAACGCACTCTTTGAGATCATTGGTTTTCTATGTTTCCGTTCAGTTGAGCGCGCTCTTTCGACTCTGGACTTATTTTAGGGTTCATCATTAGAATTAAGTTTATGTTTTAGTACTACTAAACTTTGGCAGCAGTAGTAACGCGCGTTCAACTGTCCACGCGATTACAGCTGTCAGACTACAAAAAGTAACGTGCTTCAAACGAAACAGTCTGCGCGCGGTAGCCGCGCGGGTCGCTATCGGGCATATTTCCTATAGTTTTCATACATTTTATATGGACTCGCGGCACACGGTTGACCCCGGTGGTCGCCACACGCTACATGATAAAATGTATGAAAACTATAGGAAATATGCCGGTGGCGGCGTTTTGTGGTTGGGCTGGTGGCCCGTGTGCGGGGACGGGGACCCTAAGATTTTGTGTGCTAGTGTAGTGCCCATAACACGATAGGTTTTGCTGTGCTGTCAGTTTACTGGCTGTCTCGGTTATGACTGATGGAAGTGATGGATAACCTAACGTCTAATGAGGTTATGACGGTTGAGTGAAATTGAATGACCGATATTATGATTTTGTGCGTCTGCAACCGTCATGACTTTTTAAGTCAAAAGTCAAAGCATTTATTCAGTTATATGGGTAAATTAAAAATGTGCACTTACACACTTCATCATATATCATATCACAGATCATATTCAATAATCCTAATCCTAACTTCCTAACTAATATTATAAATGCGAAAGTAACTCTGTCTGTCTGTCTGTGTCACTTTCACGCCAAAACCACAACCGATTTAAATGAAATTTGGTACACAGATAGTCTAGAGCCTGAGAACGGACATAGGCTACTTTTTAATGTAAAAAGAGGGTTGTAAGGGGTTAAAAGGGGGGGATGAAAAGTTGTATGGAAGTATCGTCATTTTTAGAGCTAGAAGCTTGAAACTAATTTTTTAGGCTGTTGATTCGATATAAATTAATATGTCATTCAAAGTTTGTGAGGGGGAATAAGGGGAAGGGGGAATAAGGGGAGGGGAGGGAGGGTGGAAGTGAGGGGAAGGGGAAAGAGGGAAAGGGGGAGAGGGATGGGAGGTGAGGGAAAGGGGAGGGGAGAGGAAAGTGAGGGAAGGGGAGTGGGGGGAAGAGAGACGGGGAGGGGAGGGGAAGTGGGGGAAGAGAAAGGGGAGGGGAGGGGAAGTAGGGGAGAGGGAAGTGAGGAGAAAGGGGTGGAGGGAAGAGAGAGGGAGAGGGGAGTGGAATGGCGAGGGGGAGGGAGAGGGGGTATTCGCGGCGTGGTACGGTGCGGTGTAGGTGGGATACGCATGTGTCTTATTTGTAAAATAATTAGCCTAAATATTTAAAAATTCTACCCAACGACACTATTCCACGCGGACGAAGTCGCGGGCACAGCTAGTTATATATATATATATATATATATATATATAACTAGCTGTGCCCGCGACTATATCTATATCTATACTAATATTATAAAGAGAGAACATTTGTATTTTTGTATGTTTGTAATGAGTAAGCTCAAAAACTACTGAAACTATTTAAAAAATTCTTTCACTAATACATAGAATGGACTTTCGGAATGAAAATAGGCTATATATTATCCCGTTTAAATTAAAGGTACATTCGTGGAGACCTAATTTGCAACCTAAGTCGGCAAATAAACGGTCGAAAAAACACGTTTCTTACGAACGCTGCTTAATTGAAAATAGATAGAAGAATATTTTCTATGCAAGAGTTGTACAACTTAATAAGACCTACAAAAAAGTCCGCGACAGCATATGTCTATCTCTTAAGGTTGACTCACAGTAAACATTTTAATCTTTAATTTTTTGTTAAAAAATATTACATAACTTCCAAGGCTATTTTCAAGTATATGGTATTAATCCTTATCCAAATAATTACGTTAATTAGCTTGGCCACATATTATAGATTAAAATTGTCCTTTACAGTATATAATTCAAATGAAAACTCTAGAAGATATCACGAATTTCACAAACACGCATCGCAAAATTAATAAAATATTTGCAGTGAAACCACAGATTAGGTCATAGTTACTAGGAAAATATTATTATAAGCTTAGCTATGCTGTAGATCCCCACCGATCACAATCAATTTGAAGTCAATATAGTATAATAATATGATCTATTGTATAAAATAATATTCATCTATATATATAATAATATAATATAATATTTTAAACCACCCCGACTGATCTATGTATAATAGCTTTTTCCAATGACTCTAAACACGATATTTAAAATCTGAGCTGTAAGTTGGTGAGGATCAGACCTATGAAAGTTGATTTCATAGCGCAATTAACTAGAAAAAAGCTCATAATTTTATAACGATTGAACGAATTTTCATGAATCAAAGCTAAGAAAACTCTCGATGAAGACATCTATCAAACAAAAAAAAACTATCAATAATAAAAACAAAATCGGTTCATCCGGTTAGGTGCTAAGATGCTACAGACAGACACACAGATACACACGTTAAACGTATATTACTACATTTTGCGTCGGGGAACGCCGTAAGGTTACGGCGGCAGATGTACTCCTTGGTGGTAAGCTACTTTTTGGTAGATTTAATGATTCCACTACCACTGTACGAAAACTCATGATTCATGAAAGCACATAAAACTTTCATTGGTAGGTATATAGCTAGGATTAGAACCAACGACCGTCGGGTCAGAATCAGGGTAACTATCCTTTACGCCAAAGGGCCGTCCAATATCAATACGTAAGTATTATAAAACAAAGTTCATCACTGCGTCTGTCTGTCTGTTCGCAATAATCTCAATAGCTACTGAACGGATTATCATGCGGTTTTCACCAATAGCCAGAGTGTTTATGAGGAAGGTTTAGGTGCATAATTCGTTAAGGTTTTGTGTAAATTGGTTGAAATATGACGATGATTGTTAAATATGTTCATATTTTATATTCGATGCAACAAACTGATGCAAATTTTATAGGCATATTTGTTCTACCCGTGCGAAGCCGGGGCGGGCTGCTAGTATATATATATATATATAAAATAAGTGATCGTCTAATGGCATTTCGTCAATCACCTTCAGTCAGCGCCAGTGGTCAGCGCGCGGATACCGATGGAGGATGACATCGATGGCACGGAAGTGGCACCCGCGCACTCGCGCATCTAATTACCGTCACGCTTCTTCGATACAAAGAAAAATAATTTGAATAATCCTTATCCTCTTTTGAAGTCTCTTATCAGCTCTTGAGAGTCAGAGTAGTCCAGGCTTAGCGTATTCACCATCTTCTACCACATCATCGCTTCGCTTACCACCAGGCGAGATATTGGTCAAATGCTAGCCTATAGGCCACGTTTACACGGCCATACTTTTCCCGTATATGTACCGTACACAAGATTTTATTGAACATAGTAGTGACAGTAAACAATATGACAAACTGTTCACATGGAGTCCATACGAGAAAACTTCGTGTTCGAGATAATTTTTTACCGTACACCGTATGAAGTTGCCACAGCGAATGCCGCGCATCGAAACGATTTTATCGAATACTACACGCAGTGGCGCTTTTTTCATGTCTCGTTCACACATGGACTTAATAATATTAAGTCCATGCGTTCACACGACTCGCCCATTCGAGACGTAACGAGACGTTAAAAAATCGAATCGAATGGTCGCAGTGTGAACGAGACGACATGAACATATGAACAGTGTCGTATTCTATAAATCGTTTCGAGGGGCGGCATTCTCTGTGGCCACTTCGTACGGTATACACGGTAAAAGATGTGTATCTCAAACACCTTTTCCCGTATGGACTCGGTGTGAACGTGGTCTAGGGTATTAAATAATTTGAGATCGTTCACAACACGAAAAAAACCGACTTCAAATGACGCGGTAGTAATTTTAAGTACTAAGTTTGAAGTGTTTATCTCCAGAGATATGGAGGTTAAGAGGAGGATTTGGAGGAAGAGATGAGAATCCAGATTATTATTAATAAATTAATATTATAAAGAGAAAACGTTGTTAAACAAGAGTTCAACTTTCGAGATGTTTGACGATGCATCAAGTGCATCTGTTTCAATATCGCGAAAAATAGCGTTTGCGCGATGCAGGATCTCATACATTTAGGCAATATTTAAAGGAGAGCAATAAAAATCTACACTAGCGCCACCTCTTGGTTTTATTTGTCATTACTGTTAAATGCGAAAGTATCTCTGTCTCTGTCTGTCTTTGTCACTTTCACGCCTAAACTACTGAACCGATTTAAATGAAATTTGGTACACAGATAGTCTAGAGCCTGAAAAAGAACAGGCTACTTTTTAATGCGAAAAAAGGGTTGAAAGGGGGGATGAAAAGTTAAATGCGAAAGTATCTCTGTCTCTGTCTGTCTGTGTCACTTTCACGCCTAAACTACTGAACCGATTTAAATGAAATTTGGTACACAGATAGTCTAGAGCCTGAGAAAGAACATAGGCTACTTTTTAATGCGAAAAAAGGGTTGTAAGGGGTTGAAAGGGGGGATGAAAAGTTGTATGAAAGTATCGTCATTTTCAAAGCTAGAAGCTTGAAACTTATTTCTTAGACTGTTGTTTCGATATTGAAAAATTTGACATTTACAGTTTGTAAAAGTTTTACCCTCAAGGGTATAAAGGGAGGAGAGGGGGAGGGGAGTGCAGGGAAGCGGGAGGGAAGGGGGAGGGAAGGGGAGGATAGGGGAATCGATGAGAGGGGAGGGGAGGGGGAAGTGAGGGGAGGGGCAAGTGAGGGGAGGGGGAAGTGAGGGGAGGGGGAGGGGGTAGTGATGGGAGAGGGAGGGGAGGGTAAGTGAGGGGACGGGTGGTGGAAGTGAGGGGAAGGGGAGGGTAAGTGAGGGGAGGGGGAAGGGGGGGGGTGGCGTGGTGCGGTGCGGTGTATTTGGGATACGTATGTGTCTTATTAGTAAATGCTACCCATAGACACGATTCCACGCGGACGAAGTCGCGGGTACAGCTAGTAGGATATATACGGATTCTACGGTGATACGGATTCTGAAGTGGTAGGACTTCTGCTAATCCGCCTGGGGCGGTACCACCACTTTGGCAATTAATTTCTGCCGTGAAAAAGGAATATTTTTCGGTTGAAATGGCAAGGTGTGCAGTGAAATTAGAGGGCATGTGATTAACATCTTTATGTCTCAAGGTAATAGGCGCAGTGCAGTGACATGCAAAACTCTGGCAGTCCGGAGTTTTGTATGCCGCTGTATCTGCAATGGGTAGACGTCATCACTTACCATCAGGCAAGCGTCGTGGTTGTCCTGTTACCTAATATCATAAAAAAATGATACTTATCAGATCTCAATATAAGATCGTTTAAAAAACTAAAAGAATACGTGTCTTGTATGGGGACTCCTTTAATTTATATTTTTATTTAGTTTGTATTTGATCATATAGCAGCTATTATAATACTCACTATGAGTAAATTTCAAGTCTATTACTATTACGGTTTTTAAAATCGAGCATAGCACGTTTCTCGTATGAGGACCCCCCTTTTGTTTTTAACTTTATTCTGTTTTTAGTGTTTGTTGCTATAGCGGCCATAGTTATTACAATCATAAGTTTAAGCAAAAAACAGGTTTCAAAAACGAAGTATTTCGCCAGAGAACTAAAGTGATCGACATAGTTCAGCGGATTAGCAAACTGAAGTGGCAGTGGGCTGGTCATATCTGCCGTAGGATAGGTGTAGTCAAAATTGGAGTGAGAAGAATCAACTAGAGTTTAACACATCTAAATGCAAAACGATCTCCTTTACTCGTTCTCTCTTATCACATCCCTCTCGAGCGAGTGATGAGAATCCGAGAATTGTTGTTGAATGCCGGACTCACACTCAACACGCATATCACAGAACTCTGTTTCAGCTCGATTTATGGATGTCTGTCTCATTACACAACACAACCTAGAGATTTGTATGCTCGGAAACAGAGTCCAGGAAGGAAACCATTATATCTTTGTTCTCAATGCGACTGTTTTTTTTTTGTTACCTCAGAACTCGGTCAAAATCTGAACAGCTAGGCTATTCTGTAAGCTAGTTTACGCATCTCGCAAGCAGAATCCGCGGTTAGTCGTACGTACGAAATTCAAATCATGATACGATTGAAATAAGTTTGAATTTCGTAATACGAAATTCAAATCTCACCGCATGCGAGATGCGTAAACTAGCTTACACCATAGCCTAGCAGATTTGAAAAATTCCTTTTTAGTTTGAGAGATTATGCCTACCGTTTGGTCCTATTCAAATTTTATCGAGATCTGAGAATTATTTCCGGAGGTATGGAGATGGATGGATTAACGGAAAGCACCCCAATCATCTAAGATTTGCAGACGACATTGTGATACTGGCTGAAACACCTAAAGACTTAGAGGAAATGGTAACGGCACTCGATAAGGAAAGTAAAAAAGTCGACTGAATGACTGATGACTGTGATATGAACATAAATAAGACAAAAATAATGACGAACATAATATACCTTACAAATAAACGGAGACAATAGAATGTGTTGACAACTATATTTATTGGGAAAACAAAAAAAGTCTCATTAAATGCAAACAGTAACTTACAGGAAGTAACAAGAAGAATAACTTTAAAATGGAAAAAGTTTTGGTCGTTAAAAAAAATATTAAAAGGCAGCTTACACATGAAAAAACTGGTCAAATGCGAGTTGGACTCGCGCATCGAGGCTTCAGTACTAACTGGTCAAACTAGGTTATTAGGTTAAAGTACAAACTCAAATTTGTAGTTCGATTTATAGAACATTTATTGTTAACCACAAATAATAATTACACACTAAGTTGGTAATAGTAAATTCACCTTTTTTTGTTATCAAACTACATATTTACGGGTATAAAATGTATTCCTATATAAGTGCTTCAAGACCTTGCTTCTTGCCAAATTTCATGATTCTAGGTCAACGGGAATAACATTTATGTTTCCGCAACAAAAATGTCATTCCCATACATTTTGAACTTGCGTTAGCGTGAAGGCAAACAGGAAATTAGATTTTGTCTAGGGGCCCTGGGTATTCACAAAAAATATCAAATAAAAATTGAGAATACACAAAAAGCAATGCAGAGAAGCATACAACGGATCAGGAAAATACATAAAGTACGAAGCGACGATATAAGACAGAAAAAAAAGATGCACTGAGACATGCACTAACAATAAAGTGGCAATGGGTTGGTCACATCGCAGTCATCGCACGATGCACAGACAGAAGGTGGACAATAGAGACCACCAAATGGAAAGGACCATCAAGCAAAGGAAAAACCGGCAGACCAAAGCAGCGATGGGCAGACGACATTGCGGTGGAGAGAGATTGGATCGACAAGAGCAAGGATAGAGAAAGGTGGAAAATGTTGGGGGACGCCTATACCCAAAATGGGGTTCATATCCTATAGATAGTAAATAGATTTAATTAAATTACTTTCAATTGACGCTAGAATGATATGAAGCAAATCTATGAAATGTAAAATCAAGGGTTATGTAATAAATGGCTTCATTATTATACCTACATTTATTCAATGAACTCCCTCGGGTAGTAATACGCCCGGACCAGCCACCGGATCACGAAAACCATTGAATGAACGAAATGAACTAAATGACGGGGACGGAGCTATACAGCCTACATAGCTGCGTCCCCGTTATTTCGTTCATTCAATGATTTTCGTGATCAGCCCCCAGTCTATTCTCCGTGTTATCCACGGTCTATTATTCTCTACGATTCTCCATGATATCATCATTAGTTTTTTTGCTTTTTTACTTTTTTATGGCTCCACACGATTAGTGTATTTAGCCAGTGTCAAGTAATAAAATTCTTCATGATTTTGTAAGTTAAAGATGGGTTAAGTAACATTTTAAGTCAAGTTGATATCATAGTCTAGTTTAAATCATACCCTCAGTAAAGATGTGGACTACGGAGGATAGAATAGTAATGTGGACTTTACTGAAGATTTTAAGTAAAATTTTGATGACAACACAAATCGCACGTTTTTCAACATTGTGCTGTTTCCCTACACTCACACACATTCGCCGGCACTTAATGGTCAATAATCCACATTTATTACACATGAACTCGCGGTAGAAAACAAGTTTTAGTAAAAAATACTATGAGAGCACACACACTTTTTCATGTTCCCGCCAAAACCCTCTACTCTATAATTAGTTCGATAAAAAATAATTTCGTATTGTTTACTGTTCAGTTGGATAAATTGAAACTATAAAAGATTAATCACTTAACGTCAAGGCGAACGCTTTTACTGAATGCTACCAGATAAGCTACTACACTACTAGCACAGTTTTACAATCCATAGCGACTCTGTCTGAACAGATAAGTTGGTAGTACTTTAAGTGGATTATTGTAATAAATAGCAAAGAATCGAAATTCTTTATTATATTAAAAACATTGTTGGTATAATTATGTTTTAGTCTGTGGGGACCCTATTGTTTCTGCATGGAACGAAACGTTATTTGATTGTCTCTGGCTTACGCTGGAGGTGAGGACTGAGGACTGAGGAAAGGTGAGGAGAGTCTATGGTTCCCTGCATTTGTGTCATTCGGTGATTGTTTACTATTTTTGGAAATAATACTAATATTTCGTGTTTAATTGTTATTATCGCAACTGTATCGTCACAATAATTGAAGTCAGTGATATCGAAGTTTTAAGTTGCAGTTTAAGACGTATTTGTGCCACTGTTAAAGACTACATGCCTTGCTGTGTTTACGTGAATTCTTCAAGTTGTTTCGTGATGTTGAAGTGATAATGGTATGAAAGTTGAATAAAAAGTGGTGTTATTGCTGATTATTCATACGATATGTGGAGTTTCCTTGGATAAATCTACTAGCATTGGGGAAAGTAACACGACACAGAAACGAATGCAGGTTGCCAACAATACTATCAGGTACTATGTTATTTTACAATATCATTACGTTTTCAAATAATATTATAGTGCACTAAACTATCAAAAACATTATTTTGTTTCATAGAAGAATCCCAAAATGCCTTTGAATTTCACCACGATTCCAGGGCAGCTTGTAAACATAACCTATAAAAATGTAGTTCTAAACGAAGTTTCCTTCACAATGTTTCGCGGCTTTACAAAGTCTATATACGGTTTATGGAAAACTTAGATTTTGAACTTCTTAAATTAAGAAACCGTTATTGAAATTAGATATTTAGGCAAAAGCAGCTGTTTGTGACAAGTATTTAGGATACCAGCCTAAAAGTTTGATAATCACACTTCTACAAAAAAATTATAAAACTATTTAACTTAGTTGTTACAGAAAATACTTTTAAATATGAATTTAGTCTACAAGCATAGTCTGTTGTGAAACAACAGACAAATGCCTTCTCAAATGTTTATGTGGGTATCACCGAATAATATTTTTCAGACAGTCGGTGATACCTTATGTAAATGAATGTAAAGTAAAAAATGATAAATGTACTAGAATTTTTACAGATTTGAACAAATTAAAATGTAATGATTAATTTATTTCAACAAATATTTATCCCTCTGCTGAATAATTTGGCAAATTATGTGCCAGGGGAGAGACATTTTCTCGTGAAAATCAATATTATTATGAAAGTGTTGTAAGTAAATTATGTAAAGTATCAATAATCTATGCACAAATTATAGTATGTATGTAATTAAAATTCAGGATTTAGATAAATAATTATAAAATAAAACTGACCAGCGTAGATACCATGTTCAGAGTACGACATATGCAATTTAGGGATTTCAAAATAACTGGCAACCAATGCAAAAAAATTGACACTTGCAGCGTTGGTTGTCAGTATTTCCTCGACTAAACCAAACTAAACTTGACATTGGCGAAATTGTGGTGGTATTATCGCAAAAGCCAAAAACAAAGAAAATAATAATAATAATTAAATCAATCGCTAATAGGATTAAGATTGCAATAGTTTAAAGCATAAACACAATATTTTTAAGATAAAAAATGCTAGGAGAGGAGACACAAAAATGGGACTCAATTTGTCGGGAATATTTTCCATAAAAAAAAAATTATATTATCTATATAATATTATTTTTATATAATATATATATATAATATACCAAATTGAACCATTTCAAGGAATTTAAATCAGCATAAAGTTTCAAGGAATTTAAATCAGCATAAAGTTACTGATATACTGTAAAAAAAAACTGGCCAAGAGTGTTGGACTCGCCCACTGAGGCTTCTATACCAACTTCTCAGACTCAGACTAGGTTAAAGGACAAACTTAACTTTGTAGTTTGATCCATAGAAAATGTATTGTACCAACTACAAATACAGTAGAACCTCTTTAATTCGAACCTCGATAAGTCGAAAAACTCCCAAACTCGAAAAAGTTTGTGTGCCCTTCCCTTCAAGCCCTAAAACCTCCATTGCTCGAAATCTGAACGCTCTAGAAGTCGAAATAATTATTGAATCCCTATAAGCAAATTCAGTACTTATTTTTCTTCTAAAACTCGAAAAAATAAATTTTACCTCTGTATGTCGAACATAGCAATTTTTAATATTGTACAACCTATACAACTCGATTATTTGAAACTTATTACCTCTATAATTCTAAAAAAAATAAGTAGCCGACTTTAAGAATCTGCCGACAATGTCAGTACACCATTGTTTCTTAGAAAACAATTTAGGAGTATACAATAGATAGGATTGAACCCTTAAAGAATTGATGACTTACATAACCACATGCTAGCTTGGTCTCAGGTGTTTATTTTTATTATATTATTTAATTTGAACTTTAGAGATCATCATTTGTTGGCGATTGAAAAATTTTCAAAAGTTGTTGGTTCGTTCTACCGCAATACACATACATTTTTACAACAGTTTACAAATAAAATTGTTAAAACATGAGTGCTGTGAAACATATACCGAAAACTCAAAATTAGTAAGAAAAAAAAAATTGTAAGAAGACAAAAAATTCGAGTTATAGAGTTTTCGACTTGTAGAGGTTAAGTCATCTTAACCCCCCCTTAAACTTTTATATTTTTTATTTTTGTATAAAAATTGGAAAGCGGTTCACAGAATACATCTACCTACCAAGTATCAATTCTGTAGTACTAACAGTTTGGGAATATAATGGCTGTGACATACGGACGGACAGACAGACAGACAGACCGACATACAGACAGACAGACATGACGAATCTATAAGGGTTCCGTTTTTTGCCATTCGGCTACGGAACCCTAAAAAATGTCAATCATAATATTTAACTTTATTCTTTTCTTTGATCTAAGAAAAAAATAAAGTTAAATTTTATAATTGACAAATTTATGGCTATTAATTATGCAACAGGACAAGTTATTCCCACACCAGTACACCAACCCCACCAGGAGAGAGATGCCTATGCTAGCATTAGTGTTAAATCTCACCAGGCTGGTCCAAGAGGCAACACAGATTTCTGATGTTGACGGTCATACAGCCAATTCAGCCAATTGCTTGGACCTTCTGACCTGCTGAAGACTGACTGCTACTCAATGTCAGTATCATCACTGCTAGCTAGCTCGGACCATTGTCTGGTGAAATCTGTATCCTCCTACTTCCAGCCCCCCAGCCCTAGAGGCGTATGGCGGATGTGACGATACAACTCAGCAGATTGGGCTAAGATGCGGTAGTTCTTTGCCTTGGCGAACTGTATGCTTTTCCAACTATCCTGTGGTCTGTGCAGACACAATGACAACAGCTATGCTGTGTGAAGGTATGGAATACTATATTCCATTCTTCGATGTAGCAATATCAGGCAAAGCTCAACCCTGGTTTGGGGTTTAATGTGAAAGTGCTAAAGCACTGAAACTTAAGGCATACCAGGGCTGGGTTGACGCTCGGAACTACAAAGCTAGATAAAGATATTTGTAAGTTTTTAAGAAGGGGCTGCCAAGTTCTGCAAGAAGGCTTACGAAAAGCTCGATTTGATAATCGGATAGGGAACAATCTTGCTGTGTTCCCAGCACATCGTTAAGATTTTGGTCCTTGGCCAAGTTGGTCGAACTTCTGCCGCCTCTCACTTTCTCCACTGCTGAAACCTGATGGGGCATTGACTAGCACTACCACTGAGAAGATAGAGTTTTTTAGCTCTCTATTTGCGGAAACTTCACATCTAGACACTGCTGGTGAGACAGACACCTCCTGGTGTACTTAGATGCATGACACAAATGTCAGAAATAATCATCCGTGATACCAGGTACCCACCAAGCAATTTTTGTTGTTCAACTTCCTAGAAATGTACGATTACTAGTTACAACAAATACTCATTTGATACTTTTCTATCAATTAAATCACACTAGATTAGCCATTCAAATAACTTAATTATTATCTTTTATTTAAATATACATTCTCGGGTCATAAATGCCCGGTCCTTTATTAGGCATTGACGGTGCCGAAGCCAACGTCAAGAGGCCCTTTACAACTTTTGCTTAAATATGGTTTGTGGATGAAAGGATATGAGGAGAGATGAAAAACTATAAAAAGATGGTACATTTATTTATCATGGCTATGGTTTTGTGCTGTTTGATGTCTGATACCTAGTCTATGGGATGAGGAATATAATATATATAATACTAGCTGTACCCGCGACTTCGGCCGCGTGGAATAGTGTCTTTGGGTAGAATTTTTAATTATTTAGGCTTATTATTTTACAAATAAGACAAATGCGTATCCCACCTACACCGCACCGTACCACGCCACGGTAATCCCTCCTCCCCCTTTGCCTGCCCCTCACCCCTCCCCTCCCCTCCTCCTCTCTCTTGCCCTCACTCCCCTCCCCCTCTTCCCCTCACTTCCCCCTCCCCTCCCCTTTTCCCCCACTTCCCCCTCCCCCTCTCTATTCCCCTCACTTTCCTCTCCCCTCTCTCTTCCCCCCACTCCCTCCCTTTCTCTTCCCCCCACTCCCTCCCTCTCCTCTTCCCCTCACTTTACTCTCCTCCTCCCCTTTCCCCTCACTCCCCGCCCCTCCCCCTTCCCCTCACTTCCCTCTCCCTTCCCCTTTCCCCCGACTTCCCCCTCCCCTCCCCCTCCCCATCTGTGTACCAAATTTCATTCAAATCGGTTCAGTGGTTTTGGCGTGAAAATGACACAGACAGACAGACAGAGTTACTTTCGCATTTATAATATTAGTTAGGATAATTCTATCCACTGAATGGGCCCCCCATAAAGGCAGATCGTTATATTGGCGTCGAAGGGCAATATTGGAGTGGATAGCTTAAGGTGTCGAAAGTGTGCTGCACTTTCACTAAACGCTACTAGCGGCTTATTTATAGCCTTTTACACTTCCACCCTGGAGCTTAGCTCTTGCGATTCCAACCACTGGCCTGCCGGTCAAGGCAAGCCGGGGTCAGAGGGTCTTATATAGCCCTCGCGGGATAGGGGTACGCAGTGTCACCGTTCACTTTCGGCTCCCCACAAAGCCCAGCGGCATTATTATTATTATTAATTATAAATCTTAGTGTCGCTCTATTTTTAATTTTATTTATTTGTAATGCCAGTCTAAATGTTCTTCGGACACCAGTGGCGTAGCTAGTAGCTAGATAACCAAAGGCCCTGGGTTAAAAAATAAACTAAGGCTCCAAGTACAAAAACAAAAAAAAATAAAAAATAAAAACAAAACTATCCTATCCTATCATATCCTACTAATACTATAAGAATTTTTGTTACTTAGTACTATTAAGTATTCTGTGTCTTTGTCCTGACCTGACATACTGACTTAGAGACGACGCTCAGCCTAAACCGCTGGTCATAGAGACTTGACATTTGTAGGGTATATTTGTCTCAGTACGTAAGGGACTACTATACTAAGAAAATTGTACTAAGAAAAGATTTTCCAAAATTCACCCCTTAGAGAATGAAACGGGGGTTCAAAGTTTGTATGGAGAAACAAGATTAGATATTATATACGAAACTTCACACAAGTACTTTTGTAAATAAATAAGTAAATACGTGTTTCAGCTTTTTCGAAATTTCATCCCTAAAAGGGTGAAGTGGGATACAAACTCTGAAAATAAATAGGGCTTTTCGCATTTTATAAAAATGAATCCCTATTTCCCTAAATCACGCGATAACTTGAAAACGGGTGGACCAATTTGGCTAATTATTTTTTGATATGTCATAAAAACACACACACATGACTTATGGAGGGTGTTTCCTATACGAAACTTCACACAAGTGCTTCAGTAAATAAATAAGTAATAACGTATTTCAGGCTTTTTCGAAATTCAACCACTGAGAGGGTGAAATGGGATAACAAAGTTTAAAAATCAATATTGTTTTGGATTGCGCTGAAATTTGGTATGCAGATAGTTATTATGATTTTAGTATCTATCTGTAAATAAAGAATTTTCCGAAATTCACCCCTGAAGGGGATGAAACGGGTGTTCAAAGTTTGTATGGAGAAACAAGATAAGATAGTTTTTCTCTTCGAAACTTCGCACAAGTACTTCTGTAAATAAATATGTAAATACGTGTTTCAGGCTTTTTCGAAATACCACCCCTAAAAGGGTGAAGTGGGGTAACAAAGTCTGAAAATCAATATTGTTTCGGATTGCGCTGAAATTTAAAATGCAGATAGTTGTTATGACGTAGGTATCCGCTTAGAAAAGATTTTCTAAAAATTCCCCCCGGATATTATTTATTATTATATAAACTTATAGATTTACTTATGTAGTTCTGTAAATAAATCGAGCATAAAAAGGCAGACAGATTCGTGCCGAACACTCGTTCAGTAAAACTAAATTCTTGGGTAATAAGTGCCGCGCTCAGTACAATACTAATTCAATAATAATACTACGTAAGCAACGCTGCGAAGTAATATTAATACTAAACGGAGGCGTCCGACCCTGCTGCCGCTTGGTAGCAGACTGAACGCGGAAACGTATTACTCAAGCATTTAGTATTACTGAACTTGCGGTCACTCGGGTGTTCGGCACGAATCTGTCTGCCTTTTTTATGATAGTCTGAGATAAATAAGTAAATACGTGTTGCAGGATTTTTGCAAGGGGTTGGTAAAGCAGTCTGAAAATGAATATGGTTTTTCGGGTTTTATAAATATGAATCCCTGTTTCCCTTAGTCACGCAATAACTAAATAAAACTGACTAAGTGCGAGTCAGCATCGCGTCTCTTATCGCACACTTAGGGAGGGTTCCGTACAATACGAAACATAACAGAGTTTCAACCTCATATATTTGATTAATTGATATTACCAAGAATATTTGGTTTGGTCGCGATCTAGAAAGACGGGGCTCGTTTACTAGCGCCATCTATGTCATTTTGCCGAAACTAATTAGATAGATGGCGCATAAACACGTTTTAACGCATTAACACGTTTTTTGTATGGGGACCCCCTTTAATTTTTAACTTTATTATGTTTTTAGTATTTGTTGTTCTAGCGGCAACAGAAATACACTATCTGTGAAAATTTCAACTTTCTAACTATCACGGTTAATGAGCTATAGCCTGGTGACAGACGGACAGACAGACAGACAGACAGACAGACAGACGGACAGCGGAGTCTTAGTAATAGGGTCCCGTTTTACCCTTTGGGTACGGAACCCTAAAAACGGGTAAACCGATTTGGCTTTTACTTCTTTGATGTATTTTATGATGGAAAGGTTTTTACAAAATAAAAGTTTTAAGTAAATAAAAGAAGTATTTAAAGGTACGGACACACCGCAGCGTCCTGCGTACGCGATCTAGGCGGCGATCAGATAGTGAAGTAATATTTGTATCGACTGGTTCACACCAAACGCGATCAGAAAACAATTCAATTTCTATATCTTCCATTATTAAGGTCAATGTAATTTTTATGATTATGCGAAGTAAATAAAAAGTAGTCTTTGCCCTTTTATGCCCCGTTAACTGTCTTTATTCAACATTTCCGAATTATTTATTCAACAGCCGAATTGTTCTAGCCGATTGGCCAAGAAGTGGTCACACATTTACAAAATTCAATTAAAAAATCTGGACACAGAGTCGACTGGCAAAAAAAAGTATTTTATGTTCTTCTATGTCCTGTTGACTGTCTTTGTACAAAATTTCAGCTTAATCGGTTAACCCGTTTGACTGAGACATTTACAAAATTCAACAAAAAAATCAGGGGCAAAAAGGCACCCAGACTCGACAGCCAGAAAAAAGTATTCTTATCTTATTCTGCTCCATGAACTGTCTTTTGCAAAAATTTCAACCAAATGGTTCTTATTATCACTAATTTCGTCGTATCGATGTATCGAACCGTGGCTTAATTGGCAGAGCACCTGCTAGGCTATTCTGTAAGCTATCTCGACAGCGGATTCCGCGGTGAGATTCGAATTTCGTACTACGAAATTCAATCGTATCAAGTTCGTAATACGGTTGAATTTCGTAATATGAAAGTCAAATCTCACCGCGGATTCCGCTGTCGAGATAGCTTACAGAATAGCCTAGCTGGACGTGTAATCCGGGGGGTGCGGGTTCGAGTCCCGTCGGTACGATGAAATTTTGGATTGTGTTTAACAATTTACAAATGGTTCTTGCTGCTTGTACGTAAAAAGTCCCAAACAAACAAATAAACAAACTTACTTTCGCAATTATAATATTGGTGTCGATTTAATTTGTAGGGGACGATTTAAAAAAAAATTAGCGTATGTGTTATTTCAGAACCTGCAATATCTACGTTTCCAATTTCATCAAAATCGATTAAGTAGTTATGGAGATACGTGGAAACAAATATTAATGAATTTTCTATGATTTCTAAAAAAAAAAAATCACACACCATAGTACCCCTTAGCACCGGGTAGATTTGAATAATTAAATAAAAAGTACTTACGTGTTTCATTATTTGCTTAAAGGTTTCTATGTACCGAGTTTTGAGCGAATCGGACCAAGGAATACGTGGACACAAACTTTACTGTTTTTTTTTTCCAAACATTAATTTTGGGGTAGATGTGAAAAAATAAAAATACTTGTTTCATTCTTTGTTTTTAAGTTGGAAGTACTTGTGTGAAGTTTCTAATGACAAAGACTGGTTTCTCCATACAAACTTAGAACCCCCGTTTCATCCCCTTAGCGGTGAATTTTATAAAATCCTTTCTTAGCGGATACCTACTTCATAATAACTATCTACACGCCAAATTTCAGCGCAATCCAAAACAATATTGATTTACAGACTTTGTTACCCCAGTTCGCCCTTTTAGGGGTAGAATTTCGAAAAAGCCTGACACACGTATTTACTTATTTACTTACAGAAGTACTTGTGTAAAGTTTCGAATAAAGAATAGATCTAATCTTGTTTCTCCATACAAACTTTGAACCTCCGTTTCATCACCTTGAGGGGTGAATTTCGTAAGAACCTGTATTTGCAGATACTTAAGTCATAATAACTATCTGCATACCAAATCTCAGCGCAATCCAAAACAATATTGATTTTTACACTTTGTTACCCCATTTCACCCTCTCAGTGGTTGAATTTCGAAAAAGCCTGAAATACTTTATTACTTATTTATTTACTGAAGCACTTGTATCGTCATAATAACTATCTGCATGCCAAATTTTAGCGCAATCCGTTAATATTGATTTCAGAAATTGTTATCCCATTTCACCCTCTTAGGGTTAGTATTTAGAAAAAGCCTGAATCACGTATTTACTTATTTGTTTACAGAAATACTTGTGTGGAGTTACGAATAAAAAGGAGTATCTAGTTTCATCCCCTTAAGGGTTGAATTTCGTAAAAACCTTACTCAGCGGATACCTACGTCATAATAACTATCTGCACGCCAAATTTCAGCGCAATATATTACATGCGCTTTTACTCCTTCTCAATTGAACACACAAACTGACAATATCCCAAACAAATACTGCTTTATGAGTTTACTTTGGAGCAGGCCACGTATTACATACAGGGTGTCCCAGAAAGTAGTGTCAAGCGGAAGTTCAGAGGTAGAACACCTCAAGGGGTATTCAAAACACTCTCATGTATGTGCCGCGATTTTTGGTAATTTAGGAATAGGGAATATGCATGTATTATACATTTACTTGAAATCATTTATTTTCGAATCATTATTGTTCTGGTGTTGTTAACCGACTTCAAAAAAAGGAGGAGGTTTCTCAATTCGACCGTATATATTTTTTTTTTTTTTTTTTTTTTTTATGTTTTTTCGCGGATAACTTCGTCGTTTATGAACCGATTTCGATTATTCTTTTTTTGTTCGAAAGGAGATATCCCAAGTGTGGTACCATGGTAATTTTATCGAGGTATGATAAAAGTATCTCCAGAGATATTGAGATAAACATCTCAAAATTGGCACTGAAAATGAATAGCGCGGCATTGAAGTCGGTTGTTTTTTAGTTTTTAAACGATATTATTTGTTAAACATTTTTTTATAAATAAAATACTCTTAAATGTGTTAAAATATTATATGAAAAATGCAAAAAAAGCGTAGGAAATTTTAATTTGCAAAACACATCACCACTTGTCAATTAGAAAGTGACGTCACACGGTCTCCACAGAATAAATATTTTTTATTGAAATATTATGCACTGTGTACGAATACTTATTATTTCTAATAAAAGGATTTAATCTGTGGAGACCGTGCGGTGCACTGTGACGTCACAAACGCGCCCGAAAATTTGGCAGCGTTTTAGATACTTCATATTTTTCAATGTTAAAACTATTTTTTTTAACTTAATTTGAACACTTTCAGTGTTATTTCATTTTTTTTACTGTGTTAAATGGATGTAATCAGTGAATTAAAAATATTTAAATAAATCATGCATATTCCTATTCCTATTCCTATTCCTATTCCCTATTATGGGCATTTTAACAATTTCTACTAAATTACGACTACAGATACATTTTTGGTCATGGTGACCTTAATAACTAAGATAATTGGCTGATGTTTTTTTTAATGTAGCTGTATAGCTGATCAATAATAACGCATTAAAACATTACATAATTTATTAACATTACATTAATTAATTTTTTTTTCGAACAAGTTTTTAAAACTTTCTTATTTCAATAATAATCTATGGTATAAATTTTATCAACCTATCTTTAAAGCATCATACCTAAAATTTGATTTTGTCCAGGCAGTGCTTTGATATATTTATTAGACAAACGCGTGGGGGATGATTTTTGAAAACTGTGATACACGTCTCATAATTTTAATTGAAGAATTTGTGTACCAATTTTCAAGACAATCGACTCCGAGAATAAAAAGTTTCACTGAAAATGTAACCTACTATTACACCCTCATAGGAGGAAATTTCAAAAAACCCTTTCTTAATGGATACCTACACTTAACAAAGAACACACCTTGCAAATTTCATGTCTAATACAGCGGTTTAGGCTTAGGTTTAGAAAGTTCAACCCTCCATTTCACCCTCTTAGGGGTAAAATGTCGTAAACCCTTTTCTTGAAGATTTTCTAAGAAACCTTACAAAGAACACACCCTTCAAATTTCATATTATACGATACTAAAAGTACTTGAAATCGAAAGAAAACTGCATCCCTAGGAAGTTAAACAACAATAATCGCGTGGTGTAAACCTGGTATTAGACTGAGGTTTGTAGAACTGCAAAATCTAGGCGTGAACAAAGCCAGCGGCCTGGATGATACGCCAGCCATAGTACGGTCTGAACTTGCTCCTGTCTTGACACATTTCTTTTGCCTCTCGATAACATCTGGTCGAGTGCTGAAATCTTGGAATCTTGCTAACATGCAAACAGCGCCCAAAAAGGCAGTAATGCTGTCCCTGCCAACTACATGTAAATTACAGTCACGTCCATACTCTGTAAGATTATTGTTAGTATATTATTACAACCGGCTCCTGGCAGTCCTGGCATACCTAGAAGCAAACTACAATACAATAACTCTTTTTTGCACACCAAGAAATAACAAATAACTAGAACAAAAAAAATGAGAATGAGTACAAATGGCGGTCTTATCGCTAAAAGCGATTTCTTCCAGACAAACGGGTATGGAGAGGAATAGAAAAATTGAATTTTTGAAATTCAATTTTTCTATTCCTCTCCGGTGGTGTTGCAAAAATTGTTAAATGTACAAATTATTTAAAAAAAATGTATAAAACTAAAACAACCTCCTTAGTGACCGACAATATGGATTTTGCCGAAATCAGTCCACAAATTTGGTACTAGACTGTGACAATAGGTTTAGGTTCGGCGATTATTTTTATTTTAGAACTGAAAGTTATTTGATCCAACGCAAACATTAAATTAACATAACTTACCATTTTAGAAGTGCATTTATTTCAAGTTTCTGATTTTGTTGGTTTCGTTGGTTTGCATTTGATTGATAACTAACCAAATGCAGAACCAACATGATGAACAGCTTATGATTTTTTTCGTAATTTGGTTAGGTAGGTAGTTAATAGTTTTCCGTTGCCTTCACGAGGTTCTCGTCAATCTCGTCATGCGGGATGGTGCTGTCGACTAACACTGCCCGCCGCTGGGACCGGTCAACTATCACGATATCAGTCTTATTGGCGACAATAGTCCTGTCCGTGATAACCGAGCGGTCCCAATAGAGCAAAGCACGACCATTTTCAAGAACCGGCTTAGGTATGTACTTTTAGTACGTACCTCGGACTCGATAAGGTCGTATTTAAGCAAAGTTGCTGGTGGATGATCCTGGCTACGAGATTCGTGTCTGTGCAAGTACTCGCCGTTAGCAAGATGAGAACAACCGGAAATAATATGTCTCAGTGACTCTGCGGGACTGCGGCATGCCCGAAATATGTCGACCGTACCGTCCTTCATAATATATTTCCGGAAGTCTTTTCGTCATTTCGTCTTGATAACTTCGTTCGCAATTGCACAAACAAAACCCTCCGTTTTCCCAAATAGGTCCCCGAATCGTAGCCAGTTCACCGACGCGAGCAGGTCCACATCGGGTCCTCTTAAGGCTCGATAGAACCGGCCATGCAGCTCCTTGCTCTTCCATACTTCTTTACGGTCCTCGGTGTTTAGCACCTGAGGCTTGCGCCAGTTCTCTTTTCCTAAGGAGAAAAGCGTGAAGGTTCTATCAACTGCCACCTCATCGCGATGCATCTCACACTCGTTGTTAAGGAAATATTCCTGGAGACTGCACACGTCACGGTTATGGAAAGTGGCATTTAAAAAGCCTCGACCACCCCATTTCCGTGGGATATACAGACAATCTCATAAGATAAGAGCGTGGGTGAAGCATGCGATGTGATGTAAGTTGCTGTCGGACCTTTCTATCCAGGGCGTCCAGTTCAGTCTGATTCCACCTACTGAGGTGGAATCAGATGCATTGGCATACTGATGCCAAAGGTGTATATAAGCAGAGGTATAACCCAGCTATTGAAGGAGCGGCGCACCTTTGTCAGGCGACCTAAGAAGCGCTCCTTCACTGACTGTTTTTTCCCTCCACTCTCTAATCTCTATTTGTTTTTTTTTTTTTTTTTTCAATTTATTTGATCAAATTACATATTTTTACCAATTTTCGAGACAATAACAAGTTTCGCAGAAAATGTAACCTTCCATTACACCGTCTTAGGGGTGGAAACATACAAAGAACACACCCTCCAAATTTTAAGTCTCTAAAACCAGCGGTATAGGAAGTGCGTTGATATATATTAGTCAGACAAATGCGTAGGGGAAGTTTTTGGAAAAAATTGTGATACACGTCACTTTAATTAAAGAGTATATAATGTGCCAATTTTTCGAAATAATCATTCCAAATAAGTTTTGCGGTTTAGGCTCTGCATTGTCTGCATTATTCAGACAAACCGTAGGGGAAGTTTTTGGAAAACTCTGATACACGTGTCTAATAATTTATATTAAGGATTATGTGCACCAATTTTCGAAACAATTGACTCAGAAAATAAAATGTTTTACAGAAAATGTAATCTTCCATTACACTTTCTTAGGGGTGGAATTTTGAAAAACCCTTTCTTGGTGAAAGCCTATCCATCACAAAGAACACACCCTCCAAATTTCATGCCTTTAGAGGCACTACTAGTGAGATAACCGGTAAATGGTGATTTTTGAAACACTATGATACATGTGCTTCTTCGTTTTTAATCGACTTCAAAAAGCATGTTTCTCAATTCGACCGTATATATCTTTTTTTATGTTTGTTCGCGGATAACTTCGTCGTTTATGAACCGATTTGGATGATTATAATTTTGTTGGAAAGGAGATATCCCTAGAATGGTACCATAGTAATTTCATCGAGATCTGATAAGTCTCTCCAGAGATATGGAGGTAAAAATCTCAAACTTGGTACTGAAAAGTAATAGCGTGGCATTTGAAGTCAGTTGATTTAGTTTTTTAAACGATCTTATTTTTTATAATTAAAGAGTATGTGGTGAAATTTTCGAGATAATTGACTCGGAGAATAAAAAGTTTTAATATAAAGTTCAACCCTGCATTTTACCCTCTTATGTTTTACGTTTATGTCGCATATTTTGCGATTTCACAAGGGAATCAAAAGTAGGGTACTTACTTACTTAAATTTGGCAAGTAGCAAGGTCTTATTTGCGGTTGGTGCATGAACCGCGTCTAGGCTGCAAAGTGCAAACGATCGAACTGCAAAATTAAGTTTGTCCTGTCCGAAGCCGCGGGGCACAGCTAATCTTTGATAACAGCTGTGCCCCGCGGCTTCGCCCGCGTTAAAATGTATCATATAGCCTGATCCATAGCATAGAAAATATAATCCATAGTACTGGCTATCCCTGTCCAAAATTTCAGTTTAATCAGTCCAGCCGTTTGACCGTTTCGAAGTCCCAAATAAACAAACAAATAAACAAACTGACTTTCGCATTTATAATATTGGTGTTGATTGACAAGTTTGTACGGAAACCTCTATGCGCGAGTCCAACTCGCACTTGGCCGTTTTTAGGGTTCCATAGTCCTTACAAGGAGGAACCCTTATAGTTTCGTCATGTTTGTCTGTCTGTCTGTCCGAGGTTTTGCTAAGAGACCGTTAGAAAGCTGAAATATTGTAGGGGTGTGTATATCAATCACGCCGACAAAGTGGTAAAATAAAATGTAGGAAAATATTTTATATTAGGGTAGCTAAAAAAATTCATCCCCGCTTCACATGTAGGGGACATGTGAAGTGGGGATGAATTTATTTTTCGTGTTCTACCCCATCGTGTGGGGTATCGTTGAATATCTCTTTTAAAATTTCTTAGGGGTTACTAATACTATTTTTCGATTTAATGCTCCATTTACGAAATATGAACCTTTAACCTGCAAATTTTTGTTCCAGTAGGGCGTCCCCTCCCCCCCTCAAAAGCTAAACTGCTAGCTTGAAAAATCTGGAAAAAATCATGATGATATTAAAACACGTTTTTTTTTTAAATCTACCCCGAGGGGGTGTGAAAATGATTTCTTTTTATTTGGAGAAATTTAAGAAAATTAATTAATGTTTGTTTCCACGTATCTTCATAACTACTAAATTGATTTTGATGAAGTTAGAAACGTAGATTCTGAAATAACACATAAGCTTTTTTAATTAGGGTTCCGAACCCAAAGGGTACCAACGGAACCCTATTACTGAGACTCCGCTGTCCGTCTGTCTGTCTGTCGGTCTGTCTGTCTGTCTGTCACCAGGCTGTATCTCATGAACCGTGATAGTTAGACGGTTGAAATTTTCACAGATGAGGTATTTCTGTTGCCGCTATAACAACAAATACTAAGAACAGAACTAAGTTAAAAATTAAAGAAAAGTTTAAAAAAAGTTTTTTACGATAGCGCAGCGCCATCTACCTAGCATCAAGGATGGCGCTATCGTCGTTACCTTAATCTGAATCTCGGAAGCGGCTCCAACGATTAAATAAAATTTAGTACACCTACAGGGGATTTCGGGGGCGATAAATCGATCTAGCTAGGAGTCATTTTGTTTGTTTTATTCGTGTTTTCAATAATCAACTTTATTGATAATCAACTTAAAATATGACTCTTCCCGACATCTATTGGCGAGTAGAAGTACTGTGTCAGTAAAGCAATTACGGCCCATTTAGACGGGGAGAGTTTCTCGTACGTTTCCTTACGAGAAACCATACGCTACTATCACAAGCACTAATCGCTATAACACAATCGTATCAAAATGTTTACATACAGGCAAGAACTAAAATCTCGCCTACGATTATGTCATACGAGAATCGCATATGACTTATCGCTAGGCGATAATTGCCTAAGTTTGTTTACACAACAAAAGTATAGTAAGCAGATTCTTGCTTATGAGAGTCTCGACTTGTATAAACACGATCTCGTATGACATTTTTCAAGTTCATACGAGTATCGTAAAAATCGGATTGAACGGTTTTGAGTGCGGGAATCGAAATACGAGAAAATTCTGTTTAGACCGACACTATCAATATTCTATTGCGAGTCAATTGTCGCCAGAGTGGAAGAGCGAGAGGTGTGAATGTTTAGACATATAATTTTCTTTATATTCCTTCGATAATCGTATCTTCGAGACGAGAAGAGTTATTCTACTTTGGTGAAATCAGGTCTTAGTTGGCGTTAGTGTTCGTAAGATGGCGTTGTACTGAATAAGGACGCGGCTCCTGTTTTAATAATTGTTTGGATTTGACACGGTAATATAATATAATAATATCTGGATGGCCGAGCTTTGCTAGCAATTTTTTTTTGTAAATCGTGTTTTATGTAATTTTTTGGCTCCCAATAATAGTCTTCTTACAAAAGAACGAACTTGGAAAAATTAATCATCACGTCTGGACTCGAACCGGGATCCTTTTGATCGCCATCCGAACGATCTCCCACCGAGCTATCGTAACAATGTAGCAATGGCGAAATTTACCTTCATATTCTAATTATATTGTAGGAGTTTTTCATTACCTGAAAACAGGGATAAATCAACTTTTTCTGAAAATGAAAACCTAGCTAGATCGATTTGTCAATTTATTACAAGAAACGTGATTTCTTCAGCATTTTTTGCTCGATTTTACAAAATATTGTAGTGTGGTACGGAATCGGAACCCTACGAGTGCAAGTCCGACTTGCACTTGGCCAGTTTTTTTTTCAAAAATTTTAATTTTAATTCCCTAAAGGGGTTAAATAGGGTGATAAAGTGTCTATGAAACATTTTATTCCTTCACTTCACTCAATACTCGTTACAAATAAATATTAAAACAAATAATGGAACACGTATTGTTTATTTTTTAAATCTACCCCTAGTGGGTGTGATAATCTATACTAATATTTAAAAAGAGAGAACATTTGTATTTTTGTATATTTGTAATGATTTGGCTCAAAAACTACTGGACCGATTTAAAAAATTCTTTCACTAATATATAGAATGGACTTTCGGAATGAAAATAGGCTATATATTATCCCGTTTAAATTAAAGGTACATTCGTGGAGACGTAATTTCCAACCTAAGTCGACTAAAAAACGGTCGAAATAACACGTTTCTTACGAACGCTGCTCAATTAAAAATAGATGGAAGAATATTTTCTATGGAAGAGTTGTACAACTTAATAAGACCTACAAAAAAGTCCGCGACAGCATCTCTTAAGGTTGACTCACAGTAACCATTTTAATTTTATTATAAAAACTCACGTTCATTTTAAACTTATAGATTTAAAAACGGGAATTTAACGTGACTTACGCGATGTCGATATAGCGATCGACATATGTTTCGGCCTCATCCGGAGGCCTTCTTCAGGATCTTGAGTGCGGGACGCTCGCCGACGCGTTCAACCTCGCACTGCGGGCCGCTGCTCGTGCAGCGCGGGCGGACGGAGCGGGCGGCGGCGGCGGCGGTGGTGGTGTTGGTGGGGGGTGATGATGCGGTGTACATATTGGAGGCGCGGGATTAGGTTGGAGGGCTTCGTCTTCATCACTGCTGTTTACTTCAGACGAAACCTCATCCAACCGGCAGACGGAACTCAAGGTGTCCTCCTCACTGTTGCCACTGGTGACGTGCTTTCCATGAAGAACGGTTTTCCACGTATTTGACAGGTACCACCCTCTGTCTCTGTTGAAGTTACGACGACGACTGATCTCAATGGCTTCTCGGATTTTGCGGGGTACAAAGTACTTTTCACGCGCCAAAATCCGTGCCTTGTCAAATCTGATGTAGTGCGTCGTCCCAGATGTGAGAGCGTGCTCTGTAACCGCCGAGCTACCGCTGTCCACGTTCTTCATGGAAGCAATGTGTTCTTTGAGTCTTGTGGACACGTTTCTTCTGGTCTCGCCTACGTAGCTTGCACCACAGTCGCAAGGAACGACGTAGACCCCAGGAGCTCCTAGGGGATCCTTATCCTTTGGAGAGCGCAACAATTGCCTGACACGTGAGGGGGGGCGGAATATCGTCTTGATGCTATATCTTCGGCGTAACAAGTGTCCAATTTTGTCCGTGACCCCCTTGACGTATGGTAGGTACGTTGCTGCTCTCTCAACCGATGTTATTCGGCACTTTGTGGAGTTGTTCGCAATCCGATTACTCTGCTTCCAGCTGTATCCGTTTGCCTCTAACACCGCCTTCACATGCGCGAGTTCCGTGTCTACATGTTGTGGGTCACATAATCTCAGCGCTCTGTTGATAAGTGTCCGAGGCAACGACGCTAGATGGGCGGGATGGTGATGGGAGTCAGCTCTCAAGTACCGGTCTGTATGGGTACTCTTGCGGTACACTGTGTGTGAGAGATGTCCATTCTGTTGTCGCTTGAGTAACACGTCAAGAAACGGCAACGCGCCCTCTATTTCTCGTTCGACAGTGAAAGTGATCGTGGCATATGTGGAAAGGCGATATGTGGATGACGTGTTTGCTATTTTACATAAGGATCATGTAACACCTTTATTAGAACATCTAAATAGCAAACATCCGACGATCACTTTCACTGTCGAACGAGAAATAGAGGGCGCGTTGCCGTTTCTTGACGTGTTACTCAAGCGACAACAGAATGGACATCTCTCACACACAGTGTACCGCAAGAGTACCCATACAGACCGGTACTTGAGAGCTGACTCCCATCACCATCCCGCCCATCTAGCGTCGTTGCCTCGGACACTTATCAACAGAGCGCTGAGATTATGTGACCCACAACATGTAGACACGGAACTCGCGCATGTGAAGGCGGTGTTAGAGGCAAACGGATACAGCTGGAAGCAGAGTAATCGGATTGCGAACAACTCCACAAAGTGCCGAATAACATCGGTTGAGAGAGCAGCAACGTACCTACCATACGTCAAGGGGGTCACGGACAAAATTGGACACTTGTTACGCCGAAGATATAGCATCAAGACGATATTCCGCCCCCCCTCACGTGTCAGGCAATTGTTGCGCTCTCCAAAGGATAAGGATCCCCTAGGAGCTCCTGGGGTCTACGTCGTTCCTTGCGACTGTGGTGCAAGCTACGTAGGCGAGACCAGAAGAAACGTGTCCACAAGACTCAAAGAACACATTGCTTCCATGAAGAACGTGGACAGCGGTAGCTCGGCGGTTACAGAGCACGCTCTCACATCTGGGACGACGCACTACATCAGATTTGACAAGGCACGGATTTTGGCGCGTGAAAAGTACTTTGTACCCCGCAAAATCCGAGAAGCCATTGAGATCAGTCGTCGTCGTAACTTCAACAGAGACAGAGGGTGGTACCTGTCAAATACGTGGAAAACCGTTCTTCATGGAAAGCACGTCACCAGTGGCAACAGTGAGGAGGACACCTTGAGTTCCGTCTGCCGGTTGGATGAGGTTTCGTCTGAAGTAAACAGCAGTGATGAAGACGAAGCCCTCCAACCTAATCCCGCGCCTCCAATATGTACACCGCATCATCACCCCCCACCAACACCACCACCGCCGCCGCCGCCGCCCGCTCCGTCCGCCCGCGCTGCACGAGCAGCGGCCCGCAGTGCGAGGTTGAACGCGTCGGCGAGCGTCCCGCACTCAAGATCCTGAAGAAGGCCTCCGGATGAGGCCGAAACATATGTCGATCGCTATATCGACATCGCGTAAGTCACGTTAAATTCCCGTTTTTAAATCTATAAACCATTTTAATCTTAAATTTTTTGGTAAAAAATGTTACATAACTTCCAGGGCTATTGTCAAGTATATAGTAATAATCCTTATCCAAATAATTACGTTAATTAGGTTGGCCACATATTATAGATTAAAATTGGCCTTTACAGTATATCATTCAAATGAAAACTCTAGAAGATATCACGGATTTCACATACACGCATCGCAAAATTAATAAAATATCTGCAGTGAAACCACAGATTAGGTCGTGGTTACTACGAAAATATTATTATAAGCTTAACGATGCTGTAGATCCCCACCGATCACAATCAATTTGAAGTCAATATAGTATAATAATATGATCTATTGTAAAAAATAATATTTATCTATATATATATAATAATATAATATTTTAAACCACCCCGACTGATTTATGTATAATCTTTTCAATAAAAGCATTCCAATGACTCAAAACACGACATTTAAAATGTGAGCTGTAAGTTGGTGTGGATTTGAGTATTCTGTAGAGTACAGGAGATGTCCCAGCATCAGGTCAATGCTTCCATGTTCTTACAATATCGTTGAAGAAAAAGATTTTCGAATTGATCAGACCTATGAAAGTTGATTTCATAGCGCAATTAACTAGAAAAAAGCTCATAGTTTTATAACGATTGAACGAATTTTCATGAATCAAAGCTAAGAACACTCTCGATGAAGACATCTATCAAACAAAAAAAAAATGTCAATAATAAAATCAAACTCGGTTCATCCGGTTGGGTGCTAAGATGCTACAGACAGACACACGTTAAACGTATTATACCCCTTCTTTGATCCCATGATTTGATTGATTTTGATTAAATGATCCCACTACCTCTGTACGAAAACCCATGATTCATGAATGCACATAAAACTTTCATTGGTAGGTATATAGCTAGGGTTAGAACCAACGACCGTCGGGTCAGGGTAACTATCCTTTACGCCAAAGGGCCGTCCAATATCACTACGTAAGTATTATAAAACAAAGTCCATCACTGCGTCTGTCTGTCTGTTCACAATAATCTCAATAAATACTGAACGGATTATCATTCGGTTATCACCAATAGCCAGAGTGTTTATGAGGAAGTTTTAGGTGCATAATTCGTTAAGGTTTTGTGTAAATTGGTTGAAATATGACGATGATTGTTAAATATGTTAATATTTTATATTTGATGCAACAAACTGATGCAAATTTTGTAGGCATGTTCTACCCGTGCGAAGCTGGGGCGGGCTGCTAGTGAATTATATTTGGAGAATTCATAGAAAATTCATTGTTTGCTACCACATGTTACCATATACTATTCATTATTCTGTGCCATAACTATACTCAATCGATTTTAATGAAATTGGAAATGTTGATATTGTAGGTTTCAAAATCATCCCCTAAAATGGTTAAACACGGTGATAAAGTGTCTATGCAAAATGTTATTACTTTGTTCGATTTACTCAATATTCGGTACAAATTCTTCTAATATTATAAATGCCAAAGTGTGTGTGTTGTGTTTGTGTGAATGTTTGTTTCCACGTATCTTCGTGTCTACTAAATCGATTTAAATGAAATTAGAAATGTAAATTGTGTCTGGAATAACACATAAGCAAATTTTATTTTCGAAAATCATCTTAAGTAATAAAGTTTCTATGGGAAAATGTTTCCTCAAATTGTTTTTAAATTCACGCAAAAATGGCTGAACGGATTTAGACGATACAGTTTTACAGTTTATAATCTGCATTAACACAGGATACTACATATACATCTAATACTATAAGAATCTTTGTCCTGACATACTGACTGACTCACTGACTCACTGACTCACTGACAGACAACGCACAGCCTAAACCGCTGGTCGTAGAGACTTGAAATTTGGAGGGTATATTTGTCTTAGTACGTAAGGGTGTTCTAAGAAAGGATTTTCCAAAATTCACCCCTTAAGGGGATGAAATGGGGGTTCAAAGTTTGTATGGAGAAACAAGATTAGATCGTCTTTTCTATCCGAAACTTCACATAAGTGCTTCAATAAAAAAATAAGTAAAGACGTGTTTCAGGTTTTTTTGGAATTCCACCCCTAAGAGGGTGAAATGGGGTAATAAAGTGTAAAATCAATATTGTTTCGGATTGCGCTGAAATTTGGCATGCAAATAGTTGTAAATTGTTAAACACAATCCAAAATTTCATCGTACCGACGGGACTTGAACCCGCAACCTCCGGAATAACATGTTCCGGTGCTTTGCCAATTAAGCCACGGTGCGAAGTATCGTTACGACGAAATTAGTGGATTGCATTTATGAATGATTAACTTACGTAATAAGTAGTCATAGATGGCGCCACCAATGCATAATTGGGTTAACAAAATGCAATCCACTAATTTCGTCGTAACGATACTTCGCACCGTGGCTTAATTGGCAAAGCACCGGAACATGTTATTCCGGAGGTTGCGGGTTCAAGTCCCGTCGGTACGATGAAATTTTGGATTGTGTTTAACAATTTACAAAAATATAAAGTGTGAAACACTTCAAAGAAACATAATATTTGATTTACGCAGTGCAACATCTCTCGTCGGATTTGAAAACTGTAATGTATTCTTCCGAATGATTAACTTACGTAATAAGTAGTCATAGATGGCGCCACCAATGCATAATTGGGTTAACAAAATGCAATCCACTAATTTCGTCGTAACGATACTTCGCACCGTGGCTTAATTGGCAAAGCACCGGAACATGTTATTCCGGAGGTTGCGGGTTCAAGTCCCGTCGGTACGATGAAATTTTGGATTGTGTTTAACAATTTACAAAAATATAAAGTGTGAAACACTTCAAAGAAACATAATATATGCAAATAGTTATTACGACGTTAGTTCCCACTGAGAAAGGATTTTCCAAAATTAACCCTCGAAGGGGATGAAACGGGGGTTCAAAGTTTGTATGGAGAAACAAGATTAGATAGTCTTTTCTATCTGAAACTCCACACAAGTGCTTCAGTAAAAAAATAAGTAAACACGTGTTTCAGGTTTTTTTTAATTCCACCCCTAAGAGGGTGAAATTGGGTAATAAAGTGTGAAAATCAATATTGTTTCGGATTGCGCTGAAATTTGGCATGCAGATAGTTATTACGACGTTACTTCCCTCTGAGAAAGGATTTTCCAAAATTGACCCTCAAAGGGGATGAAACGGGGGTTCAAAGTTTGTATTGAGAAACAAGATTAGATAGTCTTTTCTATCCGAAACTCCACACAAGTGCTTCAGTAAAGAATAAGTAAACACGTGTATCAGGTTTTTTTGAAATTCCACCCTTAAGAGGGTGAAATGGGGTAATAAAGTGTAAAATCAATATTGTTTCGGATTACGCTGAACTTTGGCATGCAGATAGTTATTACGACGTTAATTCCCTCTAAGAAAGGATTTTCCAAAATTAACCCTCTAAGGGGATGAAACGGGGGTTCAAAGTTTATATGGAGAAACAAGATTAGATAGGCTTTTCTATCCGAAACTTCACACAAGTGCTTCAGTAAAAAAATAAGTAAACACGTGTTTCAGGTTTTTTTGTAATTCCACCCCTAAGAGGGTGAAATGGGGTAATAAAGTGTAAAATCAATATTGTTTCAGATTGCGCTGAAATTTGGCATGCAGATAGTTATTACGACGTTAGATCCCTCTTTGAAAGGATTTCCCAAAATTAACCCTCGAAGGGGATGAAACGGGGGTTGAAAGTTTGTATGGAGAAACAAGATTAGATCGTCTTTTCTATCCGAAACTTCACATAAGTGCTTCAGTAAAAAAATAAGTAAAGACGTGTTTCAGGTTTTTTTGTAATTCCACCCCTAAGAGGGTGAAATGGGGTAATAAAGTGTAAAAATCAATATTGTTTCGGATTGCGCTGAAATTTGGCATGCAGATAGTTATTAATTACGACGTTAGTTCCCTCTGAGAAAGGTTTTCCAAAATTCATCCCTGAAGAGGATGAAGCGAGGGTTCAAAGTTTGTATGGAGAAACAAGAATTGATTGTCTCTTATATTCGAAACTTCACACAAGTAGTTTAGTAAATAAATGAGTAAATACGTGTTTCAGGCTTTTTGAAATTCTATTCCTAAAAGGGTTAAGTGGAGTAACAATGTCTGAAATCAATATTGTTTCGGATTGCGCTGATATTTTGCATCCAGATAGAAATTTTGACGTAGGTATCCGCTGAGAAAGGATTTTTCAAAATTCACTCTTCAAGGGATGAAGCTGGGGCTCAAATTTTGGATAGTCATTTTATTCGACATTTCACACAAGTACTTCTGTAAATAAATAAGTAAATACGAGTTTCAGACTTTTTCAAAATGCCACCCTAAAGAGTGAACTGGGGTAAAAAAGTCTGAAAATCAATATAGTTTCGGATTGCGCTTTATTGGGTTTTCGGGTTTTTAAAATATGAATCCTGATTTGTCTTAGTCACGCGATAACATGAAAACAGGTGAACCAATTTGGCTAATTTTTATTAGATGTCTTTAATGATAGAATCGTTTTTACAAAAGAAAAGTTTTAAGTAAATAAAAGGAGTTTTTAACGCGGGCGTAGCCGCGGGGGACTTCTAGTATATATATAAATGTCATAGAAGATTTTTTTGGAAATAACTCTGTTATGTTACGTACAAAATGTACCATTTTTTTCCGCAGTGCGCGGACTCTAGTACAGTAGTGTAATAATTAAGATATAGTTTAAAAACTAAAGCAACCGACTTCCTTGCCCCGCGAGTCAGTTTCAGTAGCAAGTTTGAGACGTTTATCGTCATATCTCTGAATATACTTATCTGATCTCGATGAAATTGCAATGGGACTACCTCGAAAATGTACCCTACCGATTAAAAAAGGATCATTCGAATCGGTTCACAATTGACGGAGTAATCGCGTAACATACATACAAAAATATATATATATACAGACGAATTGAGAACAACTTCCATTTTGGAAGTCGGTTGAATACAGTAACCAATAAAAACGCTGTGCTCGCACAACGGGGCCATTTTGGACCACATCGTCACTTACCAACAGCTAACATGTGAGGTAGTCATCGACTATTGCTATGACGTCGATGGAGGTAGTGGTCAAAGTCAAGTCCAAATAATTTCATTTTACCACTGTTTTGGGTTAATTGGATTTATTGTTTGGATTTTTGGAACACAATGGTATGTTTCTGAACTTATCTATATGAGTGGTCGATATAAGTGGTAATTATAGACTATACTGTAGTCTATAATTACCATAACCCTTAAAAAGTGGCAATAAAAGATTACAGCGCTACAGTAAGGTTTTCTAGGTCTAATCTAAGTTTACCTTTTAGCCGTAACTAGTTTTAACTTCTACATTTTGTACTTTATCAGTAGGTATATATAAAAGGCAAACGTTATTGACTGACTGATCTATCAACGGTCAGCTCAAACTTAACAAAACACTTAACGGATTACGCTGAAAATTTCGGGGGACAAAGTTTGTTTGGATAAACAAGATTGGATAGTATTATTTATTCGAAACTAAACACAAGTACTTCTGTAAATAAATAGGCAAATACGTGTTTCAGGCTTTTTCGAAATTACACCCCTAAGTGGGTGAAATGGGGTAACAAAGTCTGAATCATCATATGATTTTTTGGGTTTTATAAAAATGAATCCCTATGTCCCTTGGTCACGCCATTACTTGAAAACGGGTAGACCGATATGACTAATTCTATATTTGATGTGTTATTAGGTAAGAAAGGGTTTTTTTACGAAAGAAAAGTTTTGAATAAATAAAATAAGTTTTTAACGCGGGCGAAGTCGCGGGGAACTGCTAGTATATGTATAAATTTCAAGATTTGACGAGCGCTTAGTGTCTGCATCTGCTGTACCGGCGACTTTACATATATGTACGAGTATATTATTACATATATATATATATATATATATATATATATATATATATATATATATATATATATATATATATATATATTATTTTTATTATTATTATTGATATTGATGCCCTTTGAATATTGATGACGATGGTATGTCCTCACTTTTCGGTCACGGCGACCGCCGTGGTGTCTGTATTTTGTGGTATTATGTTCCTTGGTTCTGAACTTACTTATTAATTAAGAATTAATTTATTTTCTTTAAGTGTTCCGTTCGACGTTTGGATGAAAGCTGTTTATTTAAAGCAAATAACTTATGGTTTTTTATATAGAATAATTATAATTGATATGATCTGTTTAATGTTATTTACATACATTTTATAAAACAAAGTCGCTCCCGCTGTCTGTACGCTTAGATTTTTTAAACTACGCAACGGATTTTAATTCAGTTTTCAGCAATAGATATAGTGATTCAAGAGGAAGGTTAAGGGTCCCCGCACACGGGCCACGGGCCACAACCACAAAACGCCGCCACCGGCATATTTCCTATAGTTTTCATACATTTTATCATGTAGCGTGTGGCGGCCACCGGCTTCAACCGTGTGCGGCGAGTCCATATAAAATGTATGAAACTATAGGAAATATGCCGGTGGCGGCTTGTGGCCGGTGGCCCGTGTGCGCCGACCCTTATATAGCATTAAACGCGGGAAAAGCCGCGGAGCTCAGCTAGTGTTTAATATAAATAGTTATTGTATTTATTTAATACAAGAGATACATTTGCATTAAATCTTATTAAGTGGGATACTAACATGTACTCGTACTTCCCTATTAAGATAAACAAATTTTGTAGGTAGGTACTATTTTATCGTGTATAGATTTGACCTTGTGCCGCTAACTGTAAGACAAAGTTAGATACCATGATAATTTTGAATTATTGCATACATTGTATTAAATTGTTTGTGACATGAAAATATAAAAAGTTTTTTTATTAATTGTACCTTAGCACGTATTATTGAGAATATAGATACATGTTTTATTACGATGAAGTATGTCAGTGGGTCACAAAATTGATTATATTTCCTTTTCATCCAGTTTTAGGAGCATTAGGTTCTACTGGAAAAGGCGAGATTCATTTCATTCAGACGAAAAGTGGTCATCTGCAGTTAATTCACGACCCGTATATATTTGTAACGGACAGTGTGCGAAGTGGACGAACTTTCTGGAGATGCATGGAATACGGGAAACGATGTCGCGCTAGAATTACGTCGAAGAACAACGTGCTTAAAGTTACCAATCCGGTGCATAATCACACTGATAACCACTTGCAGAAGATTACGCGCAAATATGAGTTGGGTGAAGTAGTGACGTGTCCTGCTATATGAAATCCTTCTATGGAATTTTCTTATTCTTATTATGTCAACTTTTTTGCCTTGGATTTTTGAAAGGCGATTTTTACTGTTGCGTCTATTGAGCATTTACAAGTTTAGTGTCAATTCAACAGAATTATGCAATTATAAAGGTTTGCGCTGAAATAAGCGCTGAAAACTAAAATATTCCTTGATTCAATAATTTATTTTAAACTGTCGTATGAATGTTCTTTGATATTTAATTAATTAAGTGCGTTTGAAAAAAGGTCACCATTCATATTTTACAGATAAATTGAGCTGCCGCTTACCAAGTGTGTCATAATGAATCAATATTATAAATTGCCTAGTTTATTGTGATGATAGTGTTACGGATCGTAGTAAGAGCAATAAAACGTTCTTTTTTAAAACTGGTCTTTTACTTCACTTATTAATGCTGAATAGCTAAGCGATTGACCAACATATCATGAATATGACTTAGTATATTTATTTTAATGCATAAGAGATAATAATAATACTAATTTGGAAGATCAGTCATCTTATCACATAGCGTCATTATCCCAGGAGTCCAACGTCTCACTGCCGTCTTCCATTCCAGACAAGCACGCTTCCATCTTAGACCGCATCATCACTCAACATCAGGTGGGATAGTGGTCAAACGCTTGTCCGTCCAACGAAAAAAAAACTTTTTCGTTTCGTCCACACCGTCGTAATTTCGGACTGGACAACATATCTGTTATGATTCGATTGGTGTTAAGTTTAAAGCTTTGTGCTTCAGTGGTATGATGCGGGGGTGTGTTCTGTAGCTGTGCCGCTGCAGTACACGGTGACGCAGCGCGGCGCCCCGGCGCTGGTGGTGGGCGGGTTCGTGTATCTGGCGCGCAAGCGACGCGGCGCGCGTGTGTACTGGTCGTGTCGCGCGCGCCGGCTTGGGTGCCCGGCGCGCGCGCTCACCGCCGGCAACCGCCTGCTGGCGCGCGCCGCCGCCCACAACCACGAGCCGCGCGCGCCCACCACCACCCTCCGCCGACACGACACCATCGAGAGCCTCATTGAGATCATACCTACTCACTAATAAATACACTTCCTACTGTTACGATGATCATTTATTATTTATTTACGTTTTCAATTATCAGAAATAAGGATTACATTAAGTTCCTTTTGTGTCGTCGTAGAATTCGTAAATTGACTGGTCAGTCGTCACACTTAATATTGATGCACGCTTTTAATGATTTCGTCGTAACGTACTCATTCTTGAAAGCCAACCAGAATATCAGAGTTAACAGTTTTAAGCTACTGAAAGCTTTCCAGAATGAAGGCGATCCGCGATACCAATTATTTATTAACGGAGACCTTCGGGGTACTCGGTGGCATGTTCGCGCATGATTCGGCTTTGGGTTGCGGAAACGTATAGTGACGGGGCTTATTTTGCAGTGGAGTTCGTGATATCTAACCGAGGGCGGCGACACATGCGGCTCGGTGGGTTTTCGTTCTATGCGGAGAAAGTGTTTCCGGAGAAGAGCAAGGTGCGGTGGCGGTGTACGCGGCGTACGTGCCGCGCCTACGCGCACACGCTGCACGACCGCATCTTCGCCCTCAGCAACAACCACTCGCACGAGCCGCCCGGCGCCTCCGCGGCCTCCGCTCTCTCCGCCCAGCGCTCGCTCGCGCACGCTGCCTTTGCAGCCTCCGCTGTCAAAGCGGTGCTCGAAGACTGCTAGCTCCCATTATGATCTCTTCCCTTGCATCATTCAACCTAAAATAGCCTCTCCACTAATTGCATGTTTGTTTTATACGTCTTGTTATGTTACTGTGAAATTATTATCATCTGGAGTAGCTTGTGCAAAGGTGCTGGATAACTTTAACCATTTAATTACGTTTGGTAGAGACCAATCGAAGCTGTTACGACAGGCAGAGGCCTATCGTAACAGCTTCGATTACCCGAAGACTGCTAAAGCTAACTCAGCAGTTAATAGTTAAATAAAGGAAACTCTTGTTTCGAATCAGTGTTTAGTACGTTTTCTGCTAATGACGCATCATTTCATTAGTCTTGTAATAATTTCGCGTGTAACATGTGTGTATATGTGTAACATTAAATTATAAATTAAACTAATACCTACAAAATGTTAGTAAGTACATATATTTAAGAAGTTAGACACTAATTCTACATCAGGTTGTTATTCAACGATAATTCACTGAAAAGTATAGGACGCCACATTGACGCAATAGTTTGCTTAGGTGAAAAAAAATTAATTTATTTAATCTTTAAAATCTTGTCATAGTTAATACAAAATGGTAATTTAGTGGTAAATTTACGTTTCTATTGTGTTGTGATCCATCTGTGAAATAATGTTAGGACATTAAAAAGTATTTGATTTTTTTAATATCGTACAATATTCAGTAGGTACTTAAGGTGCTAATTAGGTAATTATTTATTAAATCGAGATGTTTGTACGGATAATAAATGCTTTGACGCCGCTGTCGCAAAGGATCTTGCTGCTAATAATAATTAAGATAGTTTGACAACTAAAGCAACCGACTTTCATGCACCGAAAGTCAATTTCAGTAGCAAGGTTGAGGTGTTTATCGTCATATATCAGATATCAGAGATACTTATCAGATCTCGATTAAATTACAATGGGACCACCTCGGAAATGCACCCTACCGATTAAAAAAGAATCATTCAAGTCGGTTTCCAATTGACAGAGTAATAGCGAAACATACGTACAAAAAAAACAACATACAGACGGATTGAGAACCTCCTTCTGTTATTTTTGGAGTGGGTTGAAAACGTGTTGTTTGGTCACTACACACACACATATTGAAACGTCCGTCCGTCTGTCTGTCTGTCTGTCTGTCTGTCCGAGGTTTTGCTAAGAGACCGTTAATACTAGAAATCTGTAATTTTGTGGGAGTATGTATATATATTACGCCGACAAAGTGCTGAAATAAAATTGTGAAAAATATTTTTTTTAGGATAGCTCCCCTATATGAGAATTGGGGATGAATTGTTTTTTCATCGTCTACCGCATCGTGTGGGGTATCGTTGAATAGGTCTTTTAAAATGACTTAGGGTTGCTAATATCATTTTTCGATTGAATGCTCCATTTACGAAATATAACTTTAATGTGCAAAATTTTGTTCCAGTAGGGCGTCCCCCCCCCCCCCCCTCTAAAAGCTAAACTACTGGCTTGAAAAATCTGGAAAAAATCGTGATAATAGCGCATTTCATAAACTTTAAAGGAAAACTATAGCGGTTGAGATAACTTTATTAGTTAAGCAGTAATAGTCGTTGAACTTGGGTGTTGGATAATTTTGTACCAAATACAAAATCCTTAGAATAAATCCTTTAAAGTGACAAAGACGGAGTACCTCGTTGCTTGTTTATAACGGGTAAAGACTTGCATTGAATAACAGGCTACTACGGACCCTACACTGCGCGTGGCCCGACACGCACTTGGCCGGTTATTTTAACCATGATCTCACTTGATATAATGTGACGGCATCTCACATTTTTAACTAAGATGAAATTTATGATAAAATGATTGTCCATGACGGACAGTCAGTAATTTGACAGTCAATCGATATTATTTCGATCTCATTAATTAGTAAAAACTAGTAGGTAAGTTTAATATCATATTGACTCAACTTGCTACTATTAGGGTTCATTCCAATATATATATATATATATACTTACAAATTATGTATTTGTATTTATATGTACATACATTTATGTATCAGTAATGTATGTATCAGTAATTGTAGAGTACAGTAGATTTTATTTGGAGAGTCAGCAATAACTATACATAAAGGAAATCCGTATATGTAGGTACTTAATATTAATATCGATGACACCTGTAGTTATTTTTATATAAATTGAATATGAACGTACGGCAATAGTTAAAATATATAACAATGCTAATGCAATTATTAGGACACTAGATCATGTCGGATGGTTTTATATTTTTAAAATAATAAAGTGTTTGCATATTCAAAACGTGACGTAGGTACTAAAACTACTAAATATATGAAATTGTAAAACTGTGCTCAGTTTTAGTTACTTACCTACTAATTTGGGGATTGGCATGTGTTTGGATCAATGTAGTACAAATAACACTGCATGCTGCTAGTCTTCACAAATATAAAATAATGTAATATAGTGTGATGTGGTGTATGTTTATAGATACCAATACGGTGCGGTTGAGCGTGGGACCGGGCGGACGGCCGCGGCTGTGGGTGCGTGGGCGTAGTTTCTACGCGGCGCACACGATGCGCTCGGGGGTGGTCCGTTGGCGGTGCACCATGGGCGGCTGTGGATGCAAGGCCTACACACAGAAGGGCCAGCTGCACAAGCTGGTCGGCGAACACAACCACACGGGCCGCTGCGGCCGCCGCCAACCAGCCAAGCCCTACCCCTTCCCTTCGCAGCTCACTCCCACCGCCAACTCATCGCCCACTCCTCTACCGAGACTCATTCCTCGTCTCACCACTATAGATTTTGACAATTTTGATCCTAGCGCATGGGTCGTTCGGTACTGAGCTCTACTTCGAGGATAGTTTAATTGTATTACCTACTCACTGCCCGAGCGTTTCTGTTCGGAATATTCAAAAATACCTCATAGATTATCGGTAATATAACTGTAAATTAATGTTCATGCTCGTTTGCGAAAATAATTAGAGATGAGAGCATTGATTTTAATGTAAGGATCTGGCCAAGAGAACATTCAATGACAAATTAATAAGGCCTGAGATCGCTAGGATCGAGGGGTCCACTTATACTAGACGGATTTGTTTTAATAATATATCGCGATTTTCCCCAATTTACGAAGACCTAACTCTTGGCTCTACTGTAGCGGTTTTAGGGCCAATAATTTCACCATAGCAAGCGCACCATATGGGCTGGTCCTTATGCTAGTAATATATTATGTCTAGGAATGAGAGTGATTTAGATGTATGGTCGTGTCAGTCGTGTGTGATTTTATCATAAACTGTACTCTGTAGTTACGTCGTAGATAATTTATTGAAAACTAATATAATGACATTAAAACCTATCATAATACTAAGCTGATGTGCCAACAGTTTTGTCGCAATATAAATGTACACTACAAGTAGGTATATCGAATAAATAACTGACTAGTCAAAATGTGATATATAAATAATATTAAAAACCAGAATTCATGATCTCAAACGTTATTTTATATTCTAACATATAGGAATACAGATAAATATTTGAAGCCAAATTTGTGTGATTATAATCTAGTTGTGGTAATCGATCTGTACAATATATAAAATGGTTGAATATCATATGTAAAGTTAATTGTAGCTAAATTAGTATTACCCATTATTTTGTCTTCCCTTACTGATATATACTTTATCTAATTTATTAACTGTTAGGTTAGGGGTATTATTTATTAATTTTTAAATGATTTAAATATACACACAGGGTTTTATTGAAGTAATTGGCAATATTAAAAGATAGGTACTTTCTACTGATGCGTGTAAGTTTGTATATTCGTGTATTTCAAAATGCAAACGATCAGAATTGTAAACCTTAGTCATAAAGATGAATGAACGACTTCATTATTTTGCAGTATTTAGATAGTATAGATAGATGCTAGCTTGTTATAAATAAAATAGTGATTCTATTTAGCACACCAATTATTGCTTTCTTACATACTTGCATTCTTTAGTTCAAAAATACTAACGGTTTATTTGTGCGTTTGCGCTACTTACACATAGAACATCATTAGAAAGCTGTGATGCACTGAATTGAGCTAATGAACTCAATATCACCCTGTATAGTTATGGATCGGGCCCATGTGCCGAAAAATATTTTGCTCATATTTCGTATACCTTGCCAACAATTTTGTGCCAAATGATTTGCTCAGATTACAGGAACTCTGAGAATTAAGTAAAGTATAAACTGTTTATAATTTTTACGTTAGAATATCGTAAGAGTCCCAAGTTGAATCACGTGAATCGAAAAAATGTGTGAGCGGTGATAAAGTTCAAATAAATTTTCAAACCTCTCTTAGCTTCTTTTATTGAACCTTTTTTGTATTAAATATATTTTCTGTTACTGCTATGTTGTTTTATTAATATTCCTTTCCTCGATATTAGAATCTAGATTACTCGGTAAGCTAAGCTAGTAGATTTATGCCTAAATAAGAGTTTCGTAGGGCTCGCTTACAAAGTGGATACACCTTTCACATTCTGATCTATTGATTTGTATCGCAGCTCGCTTCATCCGCGCCGGCAAGGGTCGCCTGCTGCTACACCGCGGCTACACGTTTCGGCTGAAAAACAACCTGGCGCATGGACGCAAGCAGTGGTACTGCTCGTCGCGGCTCACCTCACGCTGCCTAGCCGACGTGAACACGGAGGGTCCGGAGGGACACGAGCGCATCGTGCGGTCGCGCTACGCGCACAACCACGCGCCGCCCAACGTGCGCCGGTTCGCAGACGGGCGCTACGTGGTGCGCACGCCGCACCAGAGCGGGCACCGCGCGCCCGCGCCGCTCGACCCGCACCACCAGCTGCTGCAGCTGCAGCACGCGCTGGCGCTGTACGCCGCCACCGCGCACGCCACCGCCACCGCGTCCGCCGCCGCGCCCGCTGCGCAGCCCGCCGCCATCCACTCGCCGCCGCCGCACAACACGAACCAGGCCAAGCCGCTTCTCGTCGACACTCCCTGCAAGGAGGAGAACTGAAACCGGAAACGATGTACCTACCTACCTTAACGACTTGATTATGACAATGATGTAACGTTCGAGTATTCGATATTTTCTAAAGAGCCTATTGGCGTGCGAAATTATAGCATAATTTATTTAGATAAGGATTAGCGTTAGTTATGAGGGGATTTGGTGTCGTTCAGTAAGGATTCGGCGATGGCTATTATTGTTGGTTATTCGATATCAGTAATGTGAATGTGACGGTGTCGCGCGGCCGACCGCCCGCGGGAGAGCGCGGAATGGCGCGGCCGCGCTCTAGGCTAGGGATCTCGCTGAGATCCGAGTTATCCGTATAGGTGTGGGATATTTATATCGAATCGAATAGGATTAGTAAGGATATTAAATGTGTAAGAACTTCTGAATGTTTAACGGTGTCAGCTCGTATGGATGTCAGGCTTCAGGCAGTTGGTTATTATCTGGAATAGAGTCGCTCGCAGCGTTGGAGAAGGTACGGAGACAGGCAACGCTCGGCGGCGCCGGTCAGTCAGGCGGGATCGCAGCACGGAGCTAGTCAGAAGTCGACACGGATTGCACAGGAGAGGCCGGCGACCCGTGCGGGTCGCTGGCGACGCGTCGGTGACTGATTGAGGAGAACTCGTTCCGAGATAAGCAATACGGTGTCCCCTGGACTGTACTTAGAATTACTTAATTTATTTTGAGAATGTTGACTTTACAATTTTCGGATACTTTTTGCTATTTAGACATTTAGAAGTCCGCCTCTTTAATCTTTAAGAATTATACCAGTAGTTATCGAAATTGTCCAAAGTTCACGGTGTCTTCGAGCGGTCGCGCTCCCTCGATGTTGTGCTCTTTAGGATCGGTTTTAAGTACTTAAAGCTCAATCATCTACCTCTTTCACTTTTTATACGGGTTTTACATATTAGTTTAAATTATACAATTTATACAAGAATGAATACTCAGAAGCTTTACTCGAGTAAGGTGTAATAGGCTAAGTTAGACTAGGCTAGGCTAAGTTAGGAGCGCGCGACGGGGCGGTCCAGTCCGCGCAGGGTCCGTCGCGCGCTCGATTACCTCTAAATGTATCGAAATTCAACTACCTCTTTACTTAGTTTTAACATTACTTGTATACACGAGCGATCGCTGTTGACGAATTTTTTAATTAATATGAATAGGCTCTATTTGAGACTGTTGGCTGAATATATTTTATGAATTGTTTGTAACTATACTTGTCCGCCCTTCCGAACGAATACCGTGAGATGGAACGGCGGCTCGTGTACGTGCTACTTACTCTGATTTAAGTACAAATTTTAATATCTACTACTTACTTAATTGTTATTTAGATTAACTTGAGTTCTTTCGAGATGTAGTGTGCGTGTGAATGTATTATTATTATTATTTAGGTGTGATTGTAGATCGTGTTAAATGGTGAGGACTTGTTGGTGGGATGGTCGCGCGGGGCCGACTCGAGGCTCGCGGTTCGGTGACTCTAAGCTTCTTGTGTCATGCGAAGACGCGGCATCGCCGTCTTCTAGAAATGCTTGCTGAAACGATGCAAATGTTTTATGAATCTACGGTCGTTTCGGCTCGCGCGACCATCATTATAATAATTGCATTTAGGACCGTTTGACACGTTCTATTGTACCTGATGAATATCTAAGCCAAATACGATGGGCGGCCCATGTATGTACGTAGGACGCCGTGGCGACACTAAAATTTACCGTTGCATAATGTTATTATGTAAGTATATTAATTGTAAAAAAAAATTAATTTAGAGCAATGACAATATTCGTCAATTATGAAAAATACGATTTTACTTCTTAGTTGATATAAGTAATATTATAGGACGTTTACATGATCTGTGTAAATATTTGTTTAGTTGGATGACATATTTTGACGCTATTTTCGATCTTCAATGATGGATATTTAGTACGGTGTAGTGACTGTGTATGTATGTGTTCGAAGATGTTACTTGTTGTGAATCTCGTAGTAGTGGGCTCGTAGCCCGTCGCTGCTTCGCCACGGCTCCATTGGGCACATACGCCACTTTTTACTCTTATTCGATGTATCTACCTCATTCGCTGTTAAACTACTCATATTATACAAGTCTTAATATAATATTATTAAATTACGGTAATTTTATACCTACTTAAACCATTACTTAAATATCATAAGATTTTTAGTTGAGTACGGGGTACGTTTGTGAAATCATATTAAATTGTACTTACGAGTAACCGTTGGTTTCATTACTCCAGGCCCTTCGAAATGTAATAACGATGTGAGGCGTCGGGTGGTAGTGCCCTTCATCTGACTCTGGTTCGTTCTGCAGGTATAACGTTTCTGAAGTCTCGTCGCGGCAAAGTGATAATGATGGTGAACACTTTTCCGTTCTGCGAGGAGTCCAAGTTGAGGGATAAGGTGATATGGAGGTGCACGTCGAAGAAGACGAACTGCAAGGCGCGGATCCACATGCTGGGGCAGAGCGTGGTGGCGGTGAAGGGCATGCACAACCACCCGCCGCGCGCCGTGTGCCTGCCCGCGCGCCGCCCGCCCGCCGCCGGGCGCAAGCCGCTCGATCTCACTCCTCTGCCGCCCACGACTTCCGCTCTCGACTCTCTCATTGCTCCTCTAGATTTTGATTAAACCATAATACTTAACACATTCGATCGTCTGCGTCATTCGCACTCGAGAACTGATCGTCACGACTGCAAATAAGTAGTCTATAGAAACCGTTTTAGTTGTAATTTTCGTTATACTTTCGTTTATATTGACGCGAAGGGCCACCGGCCATTGATGATTTGCATCGCGTCATCATAGATGAAAGGCACGATTAAAGGCGGTAAGACAAATCGTGATAAGTTAAAACTTTCCTTATCAGAAAGACATACCACCGCCGTATTGATTTTATGCGTATATGATTCTGGTGCTTACGGTAGCAGGTGATAGTTTTTACAGTAGCAATTTATTATTATAGTGATAATGTCGATGCACTTTTGACACGTTTAAGCATAGGTTTTATATCTAACTAAAATGAAGTAGATTGAACATTTATGCGTGAATGAAATATCATGGCAATGAAATTAATACCGAGTTGTGATAAGACAATACTTTTTAGATTTAACAAAAAATATAGAAGATATTTGAATATACATACATATTTTTTATGTAATCTACTTAACGTATATAAACTGTGAGCTCAACATTGTTATATTTATTGCGAGTTGATATTCGGCTGATATGTGTAAATAAAAAATAGTGACGTGCCTTCTGTTAGACAATGGGACCAATTTGTCAATTATAGTAATTGATTGATGTACTGAACATTCCTTAGAAAATTTATCTGGGCTTTAAAACGGCATTTTGATATTTTTATTAAACTATTGTGTAAGATTTTAAAGACAGTTACGTTTACGAAGAGTATTATCCATAAGGTATCATTAAAACATATTATGTTAAATCGGACGCGTTTTCATTCATCCCCTTTCTCGCAGTAGCTATAGCATCAAGAATCAAGCGTATGTAATTATTTATCACGCATGATCAGACGCACGCGACGTCCATCCGGTTGTGACAGAGGATTTCGCTCTGCACTGGTCATGTTTGCATGTTAATTGTAATGTGTTGAATACTAACAGCAACAGCGTGAACGAAGGTATGTTGTTGCGATAGGTGAAGAAGAAGAGATGTATTCAGGGGGCATCACAACGTTCCGCTTCCAGCGTGCGTCGCGGCGTCAGGAGCCGCTCATTTTCTCGGGCAAATTTGCCTTTGTGAAGGAGTGCGAGTATCTCAACGGCAAGACACGGTGAAAGTGCAACCACTCGTCCGGCAACTGTCCCGCCAACCTCTACACGGAGGACGGTGATGTGGTGCTGCTACTTGATAGACACACTCATAACTAACACCGCGACTGACATCCTTTCCCTATATTATATTGTGTCCGGGCTTGATAAAGGTGCAGATGTTTTCGATGGTTGTTGTTCATCGTTTTTACCAACGAAATCACCCCCTGTCCTACTACAACCGCCCCCCCCCCTTTTTTGGAATAGCAGCCATTTTTAGCCATCTTCAAAAAAGTAGGAGGTTTCTCAATTCGACCGTATACATATTACATATAGATATATATTAAGGTGTGTTCGCGGATAACTTCGTCGTTTATGAACCGATTTTGATGATTATTTTTATACTGGAAAGGAGACATGCCAAGGGTAGTACCATGGTATTTACATCGAGATCTGATAAGTATTTCCAGAGATATGTCGATAAACGTCTCAAACTTGCAACTGAAACTGACCTGCGGGGCATAGAAGTCGGTTGTTTTAATTTTTAAACTATATTAATTATAATTCATACTTCCACTCGCGTACAAGTATTACAATAACTTAATTAGACATTAATGGAATACCCTGCCTGAGTCTGTGTTTCCGGTTTACTACAATATGGGAGTCTTCAAATCGCGAGTGAATAGGTATCTTCTAGGTAAGCGCTCGCATTCATCGATCGCATCATCACTTAACATCAGGTGAGATAGTGGTCAAGTACTACCCAATTCGCTGTAAAAGAACTTAGTAAACAACATCATCATTTTTTTTTCATCATCACAAAACACGGTTATGCCAAATACCAGCTGGAGACACTGGAAGCTATTGAGAGGAGAGCCAAGAAACTCATAAGCGACGACCTACTAGTAAGCAAGAGACTCCAGAGTCTCGCGCATCGCCGCAAAGTCGCTTGCTTATCGGTTTATATCTAATACATTTCGGAGAGTGTGCAATGAAACTGCATGATCTGATTCCACCATCTCCATTTTATAATCGGACATCCAGAGACACTAAAAGGCGCCACCGATTTATGGTGGATATACCATCTACCTGAACGAAGCGATTTGCTTCTTCGTTCATCATACGAACCGCTAAAGAATGGAATACCCTGCCTGAGTCTGTGTTTCCGGTTAAGTACAATATGGGGGTCTTCAAATCGCGAGTGAATAGGTATCTTCTGGGTAAGCGCGCTCCATCAGCGATCGCATCATCACTTAACATCAGGTGAGATAGTGATCAAGTGCTACCCAGTTCGGTATAAAAAAAAAATTACATAGAATAACTAAATTGATGTTTCCTGACAATTAAAATATCACTCGCATGCTTGATGATCTTAATGTAAAATGGGTCCATGATGAGGTATCATTTTTTTAAATTGTATTTATGGTTAGTTATTTAATTTACATAACATGATGATACCCCTTGCACGAACCCTTTGGACTCTTTTTTTTTTAGTTCTTGGTGAAACCAGATCGGGTACCACTTCATTGTGGGGTCAATGAAGTGGTTATGTCCGGCTCCAACGGACTAACCCCAAGGTGCTCCCTCTCGACGCCGAGTGTCGGGGCTACGGGTACGTTTTCGCACTTATCCGCGGCCCCGACGGCGTTTGTTGTTGGACCCGTCCTCGGAAGGCGAGCAGGCTTTCGCCTCTCCCCCCCTCGTCACGACGTACCAGAGCACATGGTACGTCGCAGCCTCCTTCCCGTCGACCTCACCAGCAGATGGGCGCCAGACAACCCCATGTCTTAACGCCCTTGGTCCCCTGCGGTGGATTAGATCAGTGGCCCCACCGGCAGCCACTTCGGTCGCAGAAGATAGGGAGAGTGGCGCATCGCCATACCGACAGTCCTCTTCTTCTGCGACCCCGCTGCGTCCGCCGTCTAACGGCGGCGGCCCCGTCGAGGCCGCGGAAGGTAGAGAGGCCGGCGCACCAAAATACCAGCACTCCTCTCCCGCCGCGGCCCCTCGCCATAAGCTGCGGTGCATCCAATACTTCACCGCAGCCCGCCTCAGTCGCAGTGCCGCCCATACAACACTGCGACCTACTTGTACCCCACACACCAGAGTTTGGCCCGGTGGAGCGGTCCCTCTCGGGCCAGTCAGCTCTTCCAGCCTGGCATGGCCCCGTGTTCCTCACCGTGGTCCCCCAACCACGTTTACTAGAGCCCCCCCGCCACGCCAAGGCCGGAATCCACCATGGGGGAACCCTATGGACCCTAATCCATGTGATCCAATTTAAAGCAAATCCTTAACTTTGCAATTAATGGGGGTCGCAAAGTATTTTTTTTATTATTTGTCTCTCTAGGCAACAGAAAGCTTATATTTTATCATAGAAATAATACTACATTTTATTGAGCAGCTTCTTGATACATAAGTCTGCAACTTGAACGCCAAAAAGGCTTGTTTGCCTTTCAAAGATACTTTTCAGTACACGTTAATTTTGGAAGCATTCCCTCTGCTTAAATCTAAGCATAAAAAAGTCGAAGAAGACCTGAAATGTAGGAGTGAAGAGCCTACCTACAGGAAATGGGTATAAGTTATTATACAGGCTGTTTGGTGTCGTGTGAATTATGATCTAGCGATAGCGATCTAGATCTATGATCTCCAAGATTACATACATTATGCTTCTATTATAGACCTAAGAGTACCTTTAGCCTTGTACTATTCATTATTCTGTGCTTTAGCGGAGGGAAAGTTAATCTACTAATGATCATCTCTACTAATCTATGGTAGTTCTAAAACTTTGTAATGAACAAAATCTTTGTATTACTAGATGCGTCCCGCGGCTTTGCCCGCGTATTTAGGTATTCTATGTCCTATTCTAGTCCACTGCTGGCTATGATATGACGGTTTGCCCGTGTTCGGATCGCAATGATCGCATATACCGCGCGCCATGCAGCACACACGTTGGTTTTATTATTTTTACTTAGTGTAAAAGACAAAGATTATCAACTTTACATAGGAGGTATAATTATTTATTTGAATAAGGATTATTTTTAAAATAGGTAATGAGTATTTAACTCATCTTTTGCGGTCTATAAAACTATGAGTAATATTTTATAAGTACATATTAATCGTACTGAATATTAAAATAAACTTGATTGTTGGCAAAGAGATGACGAGAAAGAGAAAAGGCTAAGGAGGGTGGTTACGATTAACAACAAAGTATGTATACAGTTAGGAGGACGTACTACCTAGGAAATAACGTTCAAAAATATAATATTGGCAAAATACAGGGAAGCTTTGGAAACGCGAAAAAAAGATAATTATTATGTATATATTTCCACCTATATTATCTATTGATGTGTGATTAATTGATTATATCCAGTCGTTATATAATGTATATATAGTACTTCGGAATTAACATTTAAATGTACATTTAAATATGCTATTACCAAAGCTTTTTACATCGTTATAGAAACGTTTACACAGTATTACAGTATAAACATACTGTAATACTAATATAATGTATAGTATATTTTTTTTACTGTTTAGTAGTTTGAATAAATATTGAATGTGTCAAAATTTTCGTTTTACTACGAGTTAGTTTGATGCTCTAACCTTTATTAGGCGATTCCGCCGGAGACGACGTCGAATCTCGAATCGGCTAAAAACGAAAATTTGAAATGCAGTATTTGTAACTTTTTTTAGACAGGCTAACAATCTTGAAACAATCTTGAAATAAAAATACCTTTTTGGAACTTAACTTATTATTTTGGTGCGATAATGAAAATTAAAAATCGAAAGCACGAATACCAACATTGAAAGCACGAGAAAAGAAACCAACCGTATCAAATATTGGCGTATTACAAAAGAAAATGGACTTAGGTGAGAAAAATGTGACTCATTAATAGAATAGGTACATTGCTTCGTATTTTATTTCCGTTGGTAAATGATTTTTATATACGTATTTTTATATATATATTATTTTTAGATGTTTTGCACCCGTATTAACTTGATGCACCCGCGATGGCTTCATGTATGTTCAACTAACTTTGATAACTCCCATTTGTTGTAATGTTTTTATGTATCAAAACATATAAGCATACTTTATCCTCTAGTTCACAAATATTTGATATTTGTGCGTATACTTACTGACCTAAAATTATGTTATATAATTTTATATATTTTATTATTTACATTTATTTATTACCTACCGATTTGGTTGCGCCCGCGATGAACTGCAAAGCTCTCTGGGGATATTTGTATGAATAATTTTTATTCTTTTAAGCAAATCAATTGAAAATTTTAAGGTTTTAAACATAGGCTTTCTTAGAATTATCACATTAAATTTATTTTTCACTAACTTGTGACGGACACTTTGAATTAGTCAAACTGTTGCACCCGCAATAATGGAATGGCTGATTTCTTTATTAGTGTTGTGACACTTGTACTTATTTGGTTGAAAATCACCTGGACACAAGCTGGCAACAATATCGTTCGCAATATGACTGTATTTATTACTCAAAAAAGATTATTATTTATTAAGTACTTATTTATATCATAATTTTTTAACATTAGATCTACTAACTACCTGTTAGTGAGTAGGAAAGAGCAGGTGGATTACAGAAGGTGGTGGTTTTGTAGGAGTATCAGCTGCCTATATCCCGTCTAGTAGCGGTAAGAAGATCCTGGTGGTTCATGGTTTCGCGTTCACTGAGAGTTCTCCGACCTACTGGCGCTGTAGCCGCGGCAAGCTGTGGGGCTGCAAAGCCAAGGCGCGCACCAACAAGAAGGGCGACCTCATCTCTTATATCACTAAACATAACCACGATAAACCCAAGTTCTATCAAAAAACTCTTAAAAAAATGGTCAACGTGGATCTACCGTATCGATAGCATGCCTAAACATATATATACGTACCTAATTGTGTTGATTAGAAATTGTTGATTTTGACAGTATAATTTTTTTTTGCGATATTGTTTTATTTTTTAATCGTATTTATTTCGAACTTTGGGTCGGACTTCTACACATCTCTTTGCCATTGTTTATATTTGTTATTGGTTTGATATTAAACGCCACATATTTTTCAGAAGCCTTTTTCCTGCCTTCCCGTGCCGGAAAGTCAGTGTTGATATTCCGAAACAATAAATTCTGGGTGAACAACCAGTACAGGGACAAGTTGAACTGGGCTTGCAGAGACAAGGACATCCGCGGGTGTCTCTGCAGGGTGCAGACCACCGCGGAGGGTCGCTTCATCAAGGTAAAGGGTGGGCACAACCACCGTCCTAACTTCACCCCGCAAAACTTCCAAGCGCCGATAGTGTCAGAAAAAAAACTTGGCAAATGGCATTCGTCGGTGGTTTGCAGCGACGAGTGGAAAATTGGTAGCTAGGAGCGAGCCAAGCCGTCCAAATTCCTTGGATGGCTTCGTAAGGCTGTGAGAAAAGAAAGACGTTACAACTAAAACATATGTGTTACTAGAGTTAGGGCACCATTTGCATTCCAGGGACTATATTCAGTATTTATATATCATTCGACTTTTAATCTACTAGTCTATCTATAACAAGTGTAAAACGTTAGTTAAAACTAAAATCCGATTGAAAAGTCACATACTAATTATATAAATTATTCTGAATTATCGGGTATATGCAAGCAAAGCCGCAAACAATAGCTAACAATATATATTTTTAATGTTTCATGCCCTTCTTTTTGCCCTTTCACTTGATACACAATACGAGTTAATTATAAAAAAAATGTTAATGACATTTAAATGTCCTCTAGAGGACGCTATATTCAATTTAATGTGACATCACACAGCCAATACGCTTCCATCAACGATACTTAATTTGTCAATTTATGATAAGGAATTAAGAAGTTATGAGGGAACAGATAAACATACATACTGTATACCGGTCCAAATCATAACCCTCCTGTAGTCGGGTAAAAATGTAAACCGTTAACCGTATTGATTAACAATCAACTTTAATACTGATGTTATGGTTATTATCCTGCACGCAAGTGTTTTGTATTGGGTACGTAACTACGTAATCATCATAATCAGCTGGTGTCAGTCCACTGCTGGACGTAGGCCTCTCCCAAGATACGCCACTGAGCCTGATCTTCGGCTCATATACTTTCCAACTTTGGGAGGAATATGTCCTAATCGCCTCGTTGGGCAGGCGGGTTGGCGATCGCAGCACGTAGCTTCTCGCACCGGTGCAATCGAAACTACGTAAATACAACTTTTATATTTTTTTACAACAAAGATTTGGTATTATATCCAGTAGGTTATGGTGAACCTACTTATGGTGAAATTCATAACTCTTGGTCGTAGATACTGGAACGAAATTTGGGTTATTTTTTTATGAAAACTACGTTAATTCTGTAAATTCTACTATATTATTCGAAAAGCGGTACTTAAATATTTCTCAGTGTTTTTACAAGTATGCAATGTTCGTATGTATGTATTGTATGTAAGTAACAGATTTTTCAAATCTCGCATACAATTTTTCAAACACTACCTGATATCAGATTAAGATGATTGTTGGCATACTTATGTAAAGATCGGTGACAATGTAGTATAATGGTACCAACGAGCTGATCTCATGATGGAACCGGGCTGTAGGGACTGGTGCTCCGTAATAGCAAATGGTAGTAGGACACTCGAATTGGACTAGTATATATTTTGTATTACTTTTCATTTCACATGGTAAAAGTCTACAAAAAGCTTGTGTTAAAAAGTTTTATCTTTTAATTTTATTTTAAAGTAAAAATCATAATATCTTGTAGGCTACTACGAACGATAGTTTTGTGTTACTTTATACAGTTTTATTTTAAAAAAACACCCGGTATGTATGCAAATCTATTTATTCAGTGTGTTTTCTTCACTCAAATAAAGACAATGACCTTTGCAATAAAAAAAAAGGTTAACAAAGATGTAGGCTTTACAGCAGACATAATAAGTTGTATATGTAAGTAAATAGCTTTGTATACCTAATGATGCCTATATGTTCGGTAACAAAGGTAATTCATAATTAGGTAAGTAAGTAGGTTTTAATATTAATTACATCTAGTAGAATTAAAAGACATTTTAAGACTGAAAAAGTTACAATCCTCTAAGATGTAGGTCCATTTAAGTACGTCACAATAATGAATCTCAAACCAATGTCGTAAAATTGTCGTGCAAGTTTTATTTTGATCTTTAATATTGTGTAAGATTAAATATTCCACTCTAGTTTTCTAATAACGATAGGTTTGGTTATATTTAAACATAAACAAAATCATTGTGTAAAAGTATTAAGCTAGTGACATTCCAGGCCAATTAAGTGTAACTCTATTGTTTATTGTTTTATAATGCTTAAATCCTAAGTGCCGTTTAAGTTAACGTCGCCATTTTTTACAAAATTAAGAAATGTTATCAACATTTGTAATGGTTAGAAGGCATTAAAATAACTTTAAAATGTAACTTACCCATATGTATTAATTTCTTATTTTCAATTATTCATTACTGAAACTGTGTAAATAGATCAAATGCAGCTAAATTAAAAATGAAAACAATAATATTGTCAGATTTTTGTCTGTTTAGTTTAAGTTCTGAAATAAACTGTTTTATTTTAGTAAGGCGTGGTTTTACTGTAGAGTAATATTAGATTAGAAGAGTCGCGTGCCTTGATAGCAATGAGTTCGGCAGCGAGCGGTGTGGTTGCAGTGTACTGGAGCGTGTCGCGGCTGGGGAACCCGGTGCTGGTGGTGAACGGCCAGCGGTTCCGCAGGGTGCGCGGCCGGTCGGCGCGCGGCCGCGACACCTGGCTCTGCATCAAGTCCGACTACGGCTGCCGCTGCCACGTCGTCACCTTCTGCGGACACCTCGTCGCTGTCACCTGCCCACACGACCACAGAATCAACAAAATATATCCAAAGTCCAAGACTGACCTTTCCAAACGAACGAGCTGTGAATGATGCTGTGATGTTATGGAATATGTACCCACATGTAACACTTTTCGTGATAAAGATTGGTGCTCTTTCAAAATTGGTGAACATTAAAAATGCAGGGTAACTAACATTTTTAATGAAATTAAAAATGACTCTGCTTATAACTATATTCAACATGTATTCGCTTAGGTATAAAACAATAACGTTAATCGATTAAATAAGAAATAAAGGATTTGGTATGTTTTCGTAAAAAATCCTTCCTGTATCCCTACCTAATTGATTGACATTGAAGCTTTATTGTCGAAGTAGACTAGCCAGTGATATGTAACATAGGTACATAGTTAAGTAAGTTATCAAAATTGCGACTACTTCGTAGTGTAAGTGCGGGCATTTTTGACACGAGAATATAATTAACGGTGTCTGTTTAGTTGCAGTGACGGGTGCCGCCGCACAGCCGGAGCCGCCTCCGACGCTGGGCTTGCCGTTTCCGTTCCCGTGCTTCCCGGGCCAGTTCCGCTACTGCCTGAGCAAACGCGGCAAGCCCGCCATCGAGGTGGGCGCTCACCGGTTCTGCTTCAACGGGCGCGCGGCCAGCGGCAAGGTGTGGTGGCGTTGCTCGCGCAACCCGCGCTGCCGCGCCGCCGTGCACACTTTCGGCCTGCGAGTTGTTCAAATGAACAGCGCGCACACCTGCGGAGTTCGCGCCACGCCACTCAGACCCATGTTCTAAAATCTTCCGCTATTTATATATAGAGCGGCACGTCAATGGCGCTCTGAAGCCAGGCAGTTCCAGGTTCTCGAACCGTTCTCCTATTTTGATATTACGTAATGTCAAACTTGTTCCGCCTTGTACTGGAGCTGCCACGTGCCGCGCCTGGAAACGGCAGTAGTCGTGTATTTCGCTCGTAAGAACAGCGGCCAGTCTTCGAGTCAATTGTCGATGTTCATTAGGGACCACCGGCTCACGAAATGTTGTTGGTGTTCGGCACAGATTCTGATCTCAATTCGAATCTCTACTTAGAAGGAAATATGAAATGTTGTATTGGATGGATTAAATTTCTAGGATGGGTTGTGTAATTATGCTCTTGTGCCTTCCAGCCGGTGGTCGAAGAATAATAAATACAACATGTATACGCTTTTTATCGATTTCTTAAGTATACGAACGAATGAGATTTTTGCAAACTATAGTTTGCTCATTTATTGTCTTCTCCAAAGAGATTATAACGATGTATACCTAACTATATTGTATTAAGTAAATTAACCACATGTGAATGGTAGATATTTTTGCGCTGTGTAAAAGTATACGATTATATTACATAATAGAATAGTTGTAGTTGGGACCGTGCGTCTTCGTCGATTTGGGGCTGTGGAAACATTTATATGCTGGCTTATTTTACCTAGGACATTTTAGTAAAGCGATCTTGTCCTGATTTAATATATTCTTACGTTATTCAAATTGGACGTAATACTCGAGTCTATAGGTTTTATTTGAGTAATAATTTTATAGGGCCTATATTAATATTTCAAAGCACATTTTTCTCTATCTCTTTTTAAGCAGGCTCACATATTTTATTACGTATTCTATAAGGAAATTGTATTCTGCGACAAAAACATTTGCGAACAAATAATCATACAAAATTAGACTCAAAATCTAAATTTCCTCGAAAATTCTCTTACTCAAACTCTACTGATGCGAGGTAATATTTCTCTTAACCTACAATCCAATTAATTATTAATTTTACGTTATCTTTACAATATTAAACGTGGGTTTGGCTAAGACACGTAATCGAGGAATGTTAAAACACAGTTTAAGATCGCTGGGTGTTTGATTTTCCTCAAATTGACATGAATTACTTCAGATACATAATACGCTCGACTATAATGAATAAAAGTTATAAAAATGGGAGGAAATTTGAGCATCTAATTAATACCTAATTAAAGTTATACCTAATTATCTATACATATAGGATACATAGGATAAGTCGAGACGAAATCTCGAAGAAGCGATAGAGATTTGTGTTGTTAACTTATTTACTTATTATTCACGAAAATGTCTTACCAAACTATTAATCCGCACACACTAGTTCTTTTGTCAACACTGATGTGTAGATAGTAGATACCTACATCACAGTATACCTCAGACCAATCACGAGTCACGTCACAGTCATGAGAAGACGAGACGTCTTCTCGCGACCACGGGTAATGCAGCTTGGTCGAAACGTCTACGTAAATAAAATTAATGTTATAGCGCGATAAGTCCCGTATTTTAATTTAATATTTATAACTATGTGTTCAGATCGCGAAAGTTTAATGGTTAGAAAAATAGAAAGCAGTCAATGTTAGTATATGTCGATTTGATATCTGTGATGTCAATCGTTGAAGAAGTCGCGTCTCAATTAGTTCTTCCTGACCACGGTCTCGTTAGGTTGTAGTTAACTGTACAAAGTGATAGTTCTCTTATGATATTATTCTAAGTATTTTTATACATTGTTTTTACATTATTTTTTTACGATTTTATTCGTGAATTTGTACATAATGAAACGATGGTTGGATGGAGCGCGTTGGGTCGGCTCCGGGTGGATTCGGTTGCGTCGGTGGAAACACCTCGGTTTTGTTGAAGAGAACGCTTAGAAAAACAGAGTCATGTCATGTATACGATTAGAAATGTAACGACTTGTTAATGTAGGCATTTGCATTTATTGAACAATTTACTCTTATTATAATAATACTCATTGTATACGTTATAGTTTTAAGATATATCTTTATTTAGTGAGATTTACGTGTTTACCTTGATCATTGATGCATTTTTTACATGTTACTTATATTTTTGACGCTAAAGCTGGTACTTACATAAAAATTATTATAGTTATGATTTTATCATCACAAATATTATATACAATCGCAATAGAATTATGTTATGTTAACCTGTTTTGAATGTTTACCATATTTTATATTTAAGTTTTATGTTATATCACCAGTGGTTATTACCGAACGATGTATACGATTCTCTGTGTTAACCTTCGAAGTATTATTTTTGAAGTATTATTTTATTGTATTGTGATAAGATATATTATATTGCTCTTATTGTTTAGTCCTGAAAGTATTATGGAAATAACGGTAGCTATAAGCGACAGTCGTCGATCTGAGAATGTAACGCTGTGTAGAACTACGGTAGATGGAAATGTATAGGTACAAAGAAACGATTATATTGCGCTGATATACGATACCGGGCCTTTCATTGCTACTTCACACGTGATTCCTTGTGATTAGAACAGCAATCTAGATCCCTTCTTAAATATTCCAGTTTCAAAGTAGAAATAATCATAATCATAATCATCTTTATTGGTAAATATTATTACAAGTCAATCAGTTATAGTAATTATAAAAAATAAATGTATGCAATATGTAAAATATTACTACAATCACAATATAAATAAAAAAATAAATATTATAAGAAAGTCAATAATAAATCAATTATTATTATATTAAATAAATAATTTTGAATTAATATGTACATCTAAAAATTCTTGGTACGAATAGAATGCATGCTGGAGGAGCCAATATTTCAGAGCCATCTAGATCCGATAGCCATCGAGATTCGAGTCAAACTTTTATGTCTACGAGGAAAGAATACTTCGGGCAGAATATTTCATGGACAGCGAACATTTCAGGTATTCCATTTCTAAATGCTTTATTCAGTATGCTTTATTCAGTAGAAGGCTTTGCGAACTAAAGACCCGCACGGCACTCGTATAGTTAACTAAATAATGTGAAATGATGTGTGTCGCGCGGGGCTGGTGCATTTAGAATACATTCGAAGCGGCAACGGTACGCGGTCTAACCGGGCGACGGTTGCAGGTTGGTTCTACATCCGGTCGGCGCGGGGCGGGCTGCATCTGGTGGCCGACGGACACATATTCTACGAGGACGGCGGGTCGCATCCGCGCCGCGTCACGTGGCGCTGCGCCCGCTCCTATCAGAAGGCGGAGCGGTGTCAGGTGGCGCTGTGCCTGCGGGACGGCCGGCTCGTCTACTTCCGCGGCTCGCACAACCACCCGGCCACCTACAACCCGGCCAAGCACGAGTCGAGGCGGTTCGAGGTGGACCCCATGGGCAAGTACAAGATCGTGCCGGGGCCGAGCGGGCGGCGGGTGGTGCCGGACGTGGTGTCGGCGCCGCTGGCGCCGCCGGCGCCGCACGCGGCACTCATCATATAGGCCTGGCGCGACCTCCTCGTGCGCGGCCTGCTCGACGGCAGGCAATGACGCGCGCGCGGAGCGTCGCACACTCGCACACCTCTCGCGGTGCTCTCACCAGACCTCCGAAGCTCCGGCGTTCGTTTCAGAACACCGTCGCTTCGGGTTCTGCACTAAAAAATATAAGGCCTTATTATTTTTATGTAGGTCATACGCCTAAAATCGATACGATCTTTTTATTTTAGGTTACTGTTAAATTCTGTGTAGGTGTTATCGATTATTACGGGGAACATATTGTTCGCATTTGTAATTTGGTATTTATGGGATTATAAGTCGCAATTTATGTAATAGAGGACATTTCGGCTGGTTTAATTTCATAATTTTTTTAAATAATAATTATATTATTTGTAAATGGCACTTGGGGTTTCAGATAGGATGCCCGTGCTAACAAATATTCTAAAATATTTAAACCAAAGCAATCAGGTGATCTTCTTCCAACAGTGATAACTTATTATTGTTGTATTTTGTTATAATTTATTTTTTTATGTATATGGATTTTTATTGTTGTATATTTCTACGATGTAGATATAGTTTCTTTTTACATTTTTTTAAATCTAAAGAATAGGTTCTTAATAATCAGATGTAGATCTTAATGAAATTAGGCTATTACAGTAAGTTAGGTGGCTCTAGAAACGCTTTACGGTCGCCTTGTACAGCCCCACCGGCTGACGTATTTATTGTTTATAAGTGTTTAAGAAAATTGATGAAATTACAATCATTGTATAACGTGAATGTGCAATATTCTCTTACCAAAAATGTTTAGAAATTATGTATACAAACTATATAGCTTTAATTATAGCGTAGCCGTCTTGTTGATGCTTTTTTATAAAATTCTATTTATTGACCGCGATGTAGGAAGCGGCACGACTGATAGCGGACGATACTAAATACTCCAATATATTATCTGATATATTATTTATATTTAGCGGTAGAGTAGCATACGTAGACATGACGGTGTTCCAGCTTATGAAACAAATAATACGAGCGATAGTTTTGTATTAGAACTTATACAAATTATAACGACCATATTAGCTGTATATCTTATGTAGGTTCCGAATAACTGTATAGTAGAGTAATCGAACGAGTAGTTCACTATAGCCCGGGTTTATGTAGACCTTTAATCATTATGTATCTGAGCCTACATTCTCGGCCTTCTGATTATGATGAGATCGATTTTACTTGATAATTTCTTTGGAAGGAATTTGAAACGTATCTAAAATGCGTTCCCGCCATAGTTAGAGGGGCCGGTTTTAGGTCTCCATAGTTATATTTCATACTGGTTTGAAAATTTCCATAACCATACGTATGTCGTTTTAGTCAATAGCAATAGTGTTGTGACCCTTTTTAATTTCATGCCTGATCCATAAACTTGTATACGAATTTACTAGTTTTAATGTCTCTCCTAATCCCAGGTTTATCAAAACCGCTATAATTAGACTGACAGTTCACAATCTGACAATTATTGGCAATGAGATGGCAGTATTTATAATTCAAGTCATTTTATTTGACTCACCCCATGTGAAATAATGAACATCAATTTACCGAGATTGTTAAAATAAGAGCAAAATTATTTGATGAGCGTAATTTAACTAAGTACGAGTTTTGTACACAACAAAAATATATAGGTAAATATCTAAGCGCATTCTGTAAATGTGCAAAAAAGAGCGTAAACATTCAGCATCAGGCAATAAGCGAAACATCGAGGCCAGCATAAGTAATAGAACGACTCTGAGCACAGATCCTCTCCACTAAGCATAGGATCATCTTCATCATCATCAATATCAGCCGGTATCAGTCCACTGCTGGACATAAGCCTCTCCCAGTAGACAAGATGAGATTTATAAGCAGAGGATAAAGCCATTTATTACAAGTTTTTAATGGGTTAAATCGCGCCTTAATTCTACACATAATCGTAGATTTATACGTCCCAGTATCGTTCTACAATACTGGTGTTATGGACAGTTTCTGAGGTACATTTATTAAGAGTTTATTTACTCAATTGTACCGTTATTGAATAGATAAACTCTCAATAAATGTACTCAGAAACGGGCCATTAGTGTGCTTCGGGTGTTGATTAAAGTAGAGTGTGATGTATGAGAATGCTTGTCGGCCAGTGAGCAGATGGGCGAGCGAGGAGCGGATGCTGCAAGTAGGAGGTTATTGGTACCGGCTGGACGCGCGCTACCGACGCCGGCGACGCTGGACGTGCGCGCGCGGCTGTCCGGCGAGACTGCACACGGAAGACGAACGTCTCGTCTTCGCTGAACTCAGACATGACTGCTCGCACACTCACAATCACACCATTTGATATTCACTCAAGTTTACGCCTAAGTTACCTCAAATATCGCCTAATTCTCTCTACGTAAAACTATGTTTATGGTACATTTTTCAACCGACTTTGTCTGTATGGGTTTTTTATGTGTGTATGTTACGCGAATTCGAATGATTCTTTTTCTAATCGGTAGGGTACATTTTTGAGGTGGTCCCATTGTAATTTCATCGAGATCTGATAAGTATCTCCAGAGATATGACAATAAAAGTCTCAAACTTGCTACTGAAATTGACTCGCGGGGCATGGAAGTCGGTCGTTTTAGTTTTTAATCTATCTTAATTATCTTGGACTAAAATAATTATTTCACCGCCGCCGATGATTTAGATATGACGATTTATATTGCAAGTATAGTAAAATTATGATTTTAATGAGATTCTACAAATCGAGTTACTAATAGCTCAATGTTTACATAGTTACCGTAGATCTGTTTGCGTAACAACTATTTGTATATTTTAATTTAATGTTTTATGTAAATTATACACTGTTACCATATACTTATAATTCTTTTCATTATACCTTCTTTTCTAACTATTTAAGGTGCGACTAATGTGTCCGAACATTACAGTTAAGATGGTATATTCAAATAAGGGATACCCGAAGTTGTTGATGGACGGTTACTCTTACCGGCCGCACAACGCATACCGCAACACGTCCCGCACGCTGTGGTACTGTGCGCGCCGCTCCAGTCTACGATGCATGGCCACGGTGCGTACCTTCAACAACGACGTCCTCGGCACTACCGGCCTCCACAACCATCAACCAGACCAACCCAAACTGTATGCAAAAAGAGAACCATTCCCATTCGAACAGCCTAATTGCGGTTAGACTTGATATCGTTCATTGCGTTTAAACAAACGAGCTTCTACTGTTTAAAGTGAACGCTCACAGCCCCTCGCACCAGCTGGCGATACCCCCAAACTGAGCAATTTTGAGTTCCTTTCTTTCTTTAAAATATATAGAGTTGATATTTTATAACTTTCGATTTATCTTAGATATTCGAAACCCTAAAAATTACAGCATTAAAAATCTAAACGGTAATTTCAAAGCTTGACGTAATTATTTAAGCTCCACAACGAATCGATAAACCCACTCTAATACAGTATACTTGGCTATTTAATAGTCCATAATTGAAATCATAGACTGCTATTAGGGCTAAAAAGGTCATGTGACGTGGCGCCACGCCAACAATAGGATTTGGGACACTGAATAAACATTATATAAATTATAAGTTGCTGCAGTTTTCATTGAATTTTACACCAGGGCGCGAGATTTTTCATCAATGATTTCTGTGATTGCCATTCTTAATGTTATATTAGCGTATAATTTATATTAAGTATAATTTGTTATTATTTAAGCTTTTTATGTTGCATCTATAGAAAAAAGGTGCAGTTTTTCTGCTTATTGCCATATTACAGTATTTTGTATACACATATCAAGAAGTAGAATTCGCGATATGTATATTGTATAAAGTAGTTAAGACTCCTGTGTGCTAAACAAAAAATATATATTTAAATTCTTGCGGTCAATAAAATTTATGTTATATAGTTTTAATATATATATATTGTTTTATAACATCACCTTTTTTATTTTCAATACATATACATTATGTACATTTAGTGAAGAATTAAAAGCCATATAATGTAGATGAAGGTTGCGGTCGGTGAAAGTACATGTTCTGTTATGTTTCATACTAGAGGCGTAGAGGCCCAGAGCTAAGTTTACACCGAGGAAATTTAGTGAATGATTGTACGATCCCAATTTTTTATATTTGGATTCACCTTAATTTGTGTTGTCGAATACCAAAATTCGGAGATATTTAGCTCGTAGAACTATTATCGTAGAGGATTGACTAGAGAGTAAGTATGTATATATTTGTCTTGATTCGTTGTAGCACCTACATTAGCTACGATGGTATTGGCCTAGCCTACAACACTGTCTTCATTATAATAAGTACATTGTGGTACGTATCTTAGTACATTTTTTATCTAGGTTGTCGTAGATTGCGGCTACGGGCCTCTTGCCTACATAGCATGTGGATTTCCCGTGTAGAGTTGAGTTTAGGTTGGATAGAGTAGGAAGGAAATATTGATACGTTGACGTTCCTCCATTTTAATTATAAATATGAATACTGATCGCTTTGAGTGCCAGCAGGCACACAAACCTAGCGACGCTGGCGGATATATTGAATATCAGCGTAACAATATTTTCGTTCTTGTAGTCGTAGGTGTCCACTTATATAGTTTGTTATCGCTGTTGATGGATTTGATGATTGACGCAGTGCCGGCAATATACGTGCCCTCGCGGACGGGCAAGTCGCTGCTGGTGCACGATAACTACACCTACTATCTGAAGAACCTGCAAGCGCACGGAAGGAAGCAGTGGTACTGCTCGTCGCGGGATATGGCCGGGTGTCGAGCTGACGTGATCACGGCGCCAGCTCGCGCCGGAGACGGAGACGTGCTGTTCTTGGTACGCGGACGTCACATCCACGCTCCGCCCAGCTACTACTTCACGCCGGACGGCAAGTATGTCAGGAAGAAAGATGTCTATCAAAGGTATAGGTAGCGATCTTATACACTTTACTCATTATTTTGTATGGAAAAGTTAAGTCAGTATTGTCATTTTGATGTGATTTTTTTACAATTTTTTTATACAAATCAAATATTATTTTAAATTTTTGGACGCCTATTTTTTTTTGCATTTATCATAGTTATTGCATTTTTGTATATTTACTTTTATTATTTTTTATGATACAGAGGTGTACTACGCTGTCTGATTTAGTATTGAATGTGATTTTTTTTAAATATCGTTTACATTTTTGTTGATCGAAACAAATTATTGTGATAAAGTTACTTATATTCAAATTGTAATGAGCCGATGATATAATATATTACTTAGGTAGAAAAATACGCCCTAAAGTTCCTAAGTTAATGTAAGTAAAAAAGTACGCATAGCAAAGACAGGTGAAAAGTAAATGTACATGTAAACTGTAAGACTTTAAAATACTTAAGTTTTTAAGAAGATTTTAGTTTTTATAACACTTTGATGTGATCGTTGCATTGTTTATAATAATTATCTGTGAATTTGAAATTTGTTTTCGCAAGTCAAGTAAATAGTTAATCGTTATGTGTGGTATTGTTTTGACGAAAATGTCTCGTTGGAAGCGTTGCGACTTCTGTTTACTGCGCCTTATTACGATGTAAGGAATACTCTGTATTACTAGAATATTAAACGGTATGAATGGAGTTGGTTGTTTTCTTGTTCGGGCGGGGAAACGGCTAATGGCGTTGCTTAGGTACAAAGTAGTGCGTGGAGGGCACCGTGGGGCCAGGGGGTGAGTCGAGGGCGCTGGGTGCTGAGTAGTGCGTAGTGCGTAGGCTGCTAGGGAGACTGGGAGATACAGGGGGACGCTCGGGAAAGGGCCTGTTATGTAACTCCTTACGTCACGTGTGCGTACGGATCTCTGACGTAAATGGCTTCCGTAAATAACACGTGGTCTCAAAATGTTTGTAAATAATGGAAATGGAACACGATACTTAGGTAACTTTTTTATTTAATTGCAATTGTGTTTGCGGTTAAGTACTAGAACGTTAGGGTCTTGTATAACGAGTGGTGATGGACTGTATATATTATTTGTATTCGAAACTGAGAGGGGTTTATGGTAAATAAATAAAATATTCACTTATAAAATAACGAGTATTAAATTATAATTTAAAAATTATAAATAATTTTAATTTTATTGACTATTTTTTTAAGATTACATATGTGTTGTGTAGGTACTAGGTAGTAGGTACATACATATGTGTGATATTATTTTAATTGTGCTTCCATCTGTTATTAAATTCTTCTAACTTAAGGTGTTTATTAAAAGGTGTTTAAGTGTGTTTTGTGATATGAATGTTAATTAATAATTAATTTGAATATTTTATCATAAGTACTAAAGGAACTCATAAAACCATTATTAATGACATTAATTGAGCTTGTAAATTTACCGATAGCATTAAACCTGTTCATTTCTATAATATTCAAGTTCCAGTCGAACGTTAGCGACGATAAAATATCTACTACACCAGTAAAAATAAAAATCCGAACGCTGCGACGCAAACACAGTTATCAATTCTCATAGCTGTAACATCCGCGTATCTATTCGAGACTCGAGAGGTCATGAATTGCGCAGTTGTGACGGATCAATACCAGCTACAAAGTTATGAAAGAACTTCGGCAGGGCACGGGGAATCGTATGGGCGTTCCCTCCATCTCGCGCTATAGCCTAGTTACGCCCTGAATGCCCTAATTTCGGCGTGCCTACTACGTTCCGTTTCACGCAGCGCCGCCGCCGCCTCTGTGTGCACACAAACACAAACAAATGCGTAGTTGTACGCAACGTACTACGCTTCCACGTTTTCGTGTTTACGTCGATCCGATGCCGGGTCGCGGCGTGCGGCGCTCCACGTACCCTATTTATAGATACACTTACAGGAAACTAGATAGATAGAGCTTCTTGCGATAACAAATAAGCGTGTTCATTCAGTCAACTCCATTATATTGTTGGGTTTATTTAATTTTGATTTACTGCTTTGGTTACAGTACTTATTATTTAGGTATTAGATTAACTTTGATTATTAAATAAGTATTAAGTAATTATAGTTTTTTTTAATATCTTATAGGCTAGCGTTTGACCACTATCTCACCTGTTGGTAAGTGATGATGCGGTCGAAGTTGGTAAGCACGCTAGGCCTAGAATGGGAACTGGCTCTCAAGCTGCCGGAACACATTAGATGTTTGGCGACAGATTTTATTTATTTATATTATTTTATTTCTACCAGAAAAATAGAACAGAAACAGTATTTAGGTATCTATTAATATTAGGTTTCATTAAAATCTAAATTATAAAGATGACCAATTTTTTACTTCTAATATATAAAACATTAGTATGTCATAAGTTTATGACCTTAACTCTGCGAGGAACTCTTCAATCATTCGTAAAATAATAGGCTCGAGTATCGGCTCGGTACTTAACAAATAAGTTGGACAACACGGTTGTATTCCTGATTTGGTTTCATAAAGTGATTTGTCGAAGGGTTGTCCGGTGCGGTGTTCCTAATTGGCGTAACAGGTTCTCGGATGTAATCGTGTTTACATTGGTCGGGCAAGTGTCCCGCGCTGGGCCGCGCTGGGACGGGGACGGGACCGGGACCGGCTGACACGCCGCACCACGCGCTGCGCTGCCGAGTGCCGGGACATGCGCGCCGCCATCCCATCCTGCCTGGTGATGGTGCCCCCAATCGATAAAGCCCCAGAATCTCGCGCCCCTCTCTCCTCTCTCCGTCCTATCCCGTCCCACCCACCACCATGCCTGTCAAATTATAACATCCCATTGTAGTAATAAGGTCGTTTTTACATCTCCGCTTCCTAATGTATCCGTCATACTTAATAGCCGCGATAAAGGAACTTTTTTGATGCAGACATTGTTTCTTTGTAGGGCTTTTATGTCTGGATTCGTTGAGGTTCTCGGATTTATTATGAGATGTTGTTACTCTCAACTGATTGTATTTTTGATGCTATAGGTATAGTAACAAAGCTAGTGCTTAGTTAATTTAGGTAAAACGATATTCAGTTGGAGCCATCTTATACGAGTAAACATGTATTACACGATTCGGATTTTTGCAATTCACAAATGCTCTTTTCAGAAGTTATTGATATATTAATTTAAAAAATCTGTTATTGTAATCGGAAAGCTTTCTGCTACTAAATAGTTCACCGGTTAATCAATATTAAAAATTAAAAATGATGAGCTTCTGAATGTATCCGAATGTATCCGATTGAAATGGGAACAGCTATGCTAAAAACAATATTATTTACCGGGACTGGTAATGTACATTACCAGTCCCGGTAAATACCTCTTAATTAAGAACAATCGTTGTCTGTCACATTGTGATCTTGGCATCTGAGCACCTATTAGTAAAGTAAAGAGTCATCATTATCACACATTGTATCATCTATGGTAAGCTGTATGCTGGAGGTGTGATGGTCGGCAGGTGGCTGGGAGTGGAGCTCGTGGTGCGTGAGGGTGCAGTGGGTGGCAGAGCATCGCAGGTCGCTGTCCCTGGTGCACGCGCCGACTTGCTGCGTCACTGCCTTTGCTCGACGACGCTGCGACTGCCAGCTCCGTCGCTCCCAACCCAACAACTCATCCATAGCAGACTCCCAACACACTATACAAAACTACTCCACTCAAAATAATGCCGCAGTACAGAGAGAAGCTAACCCTAATATAATGAAACACCATTATTGACATAATTTCGTAACGCATTCCTAAAGCACACGCACGAGTAGAACATAGTACATTCGATTTGAATTTGATTCACGCAATCGACGTCCATACGGGAAAAATATGTAGTGTAAAAAACACAATTTAAGGCTCTTATGAAATCTTCCCGATGTAGTAAGATATAAAGATACTGTGGATTGCTTACAAATACCATAGCATTATAAATATATGCCAAGTCGCTCATTCTATTTTTAGATGCCATGAATAAGGGTCGAAACAAAACATAATATTCTATTTTAGTACAAACCACAAATACTTAAGTATTTCTGCGCATGCCTGCTTGCCATTAACGGAATTATTTTGGGACATATCTTCAGATTGTACACTATTACCTATAGTACTCATACTAGTTATAGAATTACACACAGCTGCCTTATTATGCTAAATCCAGGGATCTCATTAGAATACCAGTATTATTAAATATACGATTATATTATTACAACCAACTCCACGAAGACTATATTTTTACTTATTAGATCAAATTAAATGATTACAAAGATCGACTAATGTCTTTAATTCTAGTTCAGCAAGAAAAGCCTGCATAAGTGTTTTTTTAGCTGCAGCTGTCGGTGTTAAACTAAGGGATAGTCTTGGTATGAATCCCCTGTGTATGTATATGTTTTTGGCATCGTAGTAAATGATCATAGGCTATAATTTAAGCCCTCATAATCTCTGACAACAGAGAGCACTCAGCCATTACGAAATTACTTCTAGTATCTGGGTAGCTTCAAACGAAGAGTAATGAGAGTGCTCTCTAATAAGAGCACTACACCGACAGTACAATTCAATAGTGACGGTGACCACTTTCCATCAGGGCCGCAAGCCTGTTTGCTGCCCCAACCCCATATTATTTTAAAAATACTTTATATTAAGGTAAGGCAGGTAGTAAAAAATGGATGGAATGATTATTATTACATGTTCTAATTAAACACTGATGTCCCATTTAAAACAGAGATATCGTTTTAGTTTGAAAGTTTTCGCGAAAATTATTTATTTTAATGTGAACGTACCGTAAATACAACACGAGCAAATGCCGGTACGTTCACATTAAAAGATAGCATTAACCCTTTGAGTTTGGTTGTATGGTAGGTCCTAGCCATAATACCATAAATGTTATACTTTCAGTTCCACTGCTCTCCTCTACTTAATGTTATTGTAGAATTAATGCACTAATTTGATGGGTACTTAGCTCGAGTGGTACGTCCCTTGTGTGTTAACTAACATTTTGTCGGTTGTAAGGTGGGGCTCGGTACTTGGCAACGCCGCGAGGCGCGAGGCTTTTATACTACGAAGGGAACACCTATTTTATGAATTCGAGAAAGAAGCAGGACAAGGCTCGGCTGCTGTGGTACTGCTCGTCTCGCAAATCCCGGTCCTGCCCCGCCTCTATCCTGACTCTACATGACCGTGTGTTGGGTCTGCCGCCCATACACACCCATCCGCCAAAGCTTTCCTTGACTTACTGTAACGATTATGCTGATGACGAAGTATTAGGAATCCACGCTTTCTTGCAGATAGAACAGAGTTGTGACTAATCTCATTCCTATGGGAAAATAATCCGATGCCAAATATGTGTGATTAATTGTTTACTTTGACATTTAATTTAAAGTGCCAAGTTGTTGTGCCATACATTTCTATGATGGTTTTTATTTATGTCGTATAGGCTAGCGTTTGATATCTCATCTTTAGATAGTATGTATATTAAATAAGTGGTCATGCGGTCGAGGATGGTAGTACGTTAGGCCTAGAATGGGAACTGACTCTTACGTACAGCTGTCGGAACACATATGTTTTGGCGACAGATTTGCTAACTTGAGGGTGGTAGCTGGCCAGACGGACACTAGATAGTGTCCTACCACCATTCTGGGGACTGAAGGCGGGGATTGGAACGCTACCTCTGGCGTCAAAGCTGACCATTCTACCACTGCGCTTCTCGACCCTCATCATGGTCTATGATATTATATCAGTCATCATTGCGCATTTACACTTTTTTAAAGAAAACTCGTATTCGTTTGTAGTTTTACGGGATACTAATATTAATGATTTATAAACGAATCAATTGGTTTTATACTTTGATGTCTATTGCCTTAAATTAACGCATTTACCCCAATTGTTTTCAAAACTACTAAGCCTCAAAAGTTGTGAATAAAATACTCAAACTATTTAGGATAACCTAGATACATTAAAAAATATTTAATAAACACGTAAATAACTTTCAGGTTATACCTAAACCGTGTGCCTAATTTTATCCAAATCCATACATAGGTAGCTGTGCCCCGCGGCTTCGCCCGCGTTATAATATATCCTATAGCCTAATCCATAATACTGGCTATCCCTTTGCGAAATTTCATCTAAATCGGTCCAGCCGTTTAACCGTGCAGAAGGCCCAAACAAACAAACAAATAAACTGACTTTCGCATTTATAATATTGGTGTTGATTATCATACAACATACATAAGTATATCTTTTACGTAATATAATAAATATGTGGTATTGAATGATTAAGTTCAAAACCCTGTCTACGCGAGTCCAACTCGCATATGACCTAAATAATTATAGAGTCGCTATAACGCACAAACGTTGTTCTAGCTAAGAGTACAACATAAGTACTACCAAGTGATTACTTCGATCAGAATGCGTGACCAAAACGAAGGAAAGAATATTCTAGTCTAATCGAGTGATAACCATTCCAGTATAAGTTTTTTACCTAGTTATCTTGATTATTTAGGGCATAATTTAGCTTTAAAAGCTTGGTTTAAGACATTCCATATGTTTCATGTCTCGATTATTAACTTATAGTCATAAAATGTAAAATATATTATTAAAATGTAGTGTTTATTATGTATTGATTCTATATATATATTACTTATTTATCTTTGTGTCGTTATTAACAACATAACGCATAGTTAATGTTATCATTATCACATAAAATTTTATTATCTAGTAGCTATTGGTGTTGTTAAATTTACAATTTGTTTTCTAGTCACTTTGTTCTGTTTTTATAGAATGTAAGATTAAATGAGTACAAAGTGAAAACATTAAAAATGTTACAATGATCTCTGCCAAAGCGTTACCAAAATAAATGTTTCAAAATAATATTGTGTCTGGGAATATTTCTTTAGTTCACGCGGTGAAGCTGATTTCTACCTGCTCTTTCTGGGAACTAAAAAAGAAAGAATGTCTAGACGCCCTGTCTTTTAATGCTTTTTCTATTTCAAATCGTTTATATGGAATACTTTGATTGCTTTCAATACTAGCGCCAGGTGCAGGTAGAGCACAGCTCGATCAGTCAAATACTACTTTATTTTTTTGACGCTAAGATACCTTTTCACTCTAGCTCACTGAGGCATTGAATTCCGTTACTTTTTTTTGAGCTAACCCTCGGGTTATTTGCCGTCGTATTGTGCTTTTAAGCCGAGGTACGCTTGTTACTAACAGTTGATAAGGTTTGAAAATAAGTATAGGCACAGAATAAATAATAATATAAGGTATAGGTACGAGTTTGAACAGCTATTCATCGGTGGCGTGCTTTCATTCTACTGCTCCCCACTTTATAATATGGAAATTTAAATAAGTATAGGGTTACTGAGTGGGATAATGTAAGAAACCGGTACAAGGCTTAGGGCACAGCTCGACGGGATTATTAAATGTATATATCAACCTTTTGTTTGATATTTTTTAGGTACATTTTATTATTCTTCTATTTTGACCACCGAGGTTAATTTAATACTATGTAGAAGTTTGTGGCATAGAATATTATTGATAGCATCCATAGTGTCTATCCCACAAAAATATACTATTAAGTACCTATTGTAATGGCAATCTTAAAGTATCACTTACAAATTGGCTTCAGCTTACTTTGTAAACAGAATTTAGGCGGAGTTGGTGAAAATGTGATACATTGTACCATTACAGATACTAATTTGATTCGACGCGTACAAGGTTTTGAATCTCATTTACTATTCAATAAGAAGAAGAAAAAAGATAAAATGTGGAAACTAAACACAATATTTATTTGTAAGGAAGACGCTGAAGCTGCAATAAAAAAAGAGGGCACTTGGAGCAGTTCTTACAGAAATGTTCGAACTAACGGTGATTGTAAAGTGTACTACAGATGTAACAAAGTTCTTTGTAGAGGAGAGCAATGTCAAAGTGGTTTATATCTATTGTATACAGCAAATAGTCGCAAAATATTAATGTATAGGAGCGGACTCGAACACAACTGCAGATCAATTTGTAAATCAGCCTTATCCGCCCATCAAGAACGACGCAAAGCTGTAACCAACGCAAGCTGACGTAAATTATAAACGACATGATTATTAAAAAGAGAAAAAAAATGCAATATGTACATAGAGTAGGTATTTAATATTTAACAAATTCCTAAAATAATTTGATGTAGATAACTGCTAATAAATGCTCATATAACTGCTCAGGCGCATCTTGGGAGAGGCCATCGGCCTTGGGAGCCTTGGGAGGAGCCGGTGTCCACTGCTGGACGTGGTCCAGACTGACACCGGCTGATGATGATGATAATTATACTGCTCATAGGTATTCGTAATATATGTGAATGGACGAGTAACGGACGATTAGTTCTATTCTATCCAAGATGGAATCGTGGTAGTCTGAAAGTGGAAAAATCAAATTAAATTACTTTGCTTGTATGAAATCGTTTAGTGTAAACACCATGCCAGAACTCCACATAGCAACTTAAGTACTTTGTACGGTGGCTACGACCATAGATAGTAAGTAGGTACATTTATGTGCTAATGTGCGCGCAATCTGATGGAAAATAATTTTATAAGTAGTTACTATGATCTCATAGTGTTATAGATTAGCGTAATTTAAGCTGTAAGTGTGCTAAATAAAAATGTCATACTGAACAGTTACTACTTCATGTGCAATTTTTATCCGACTTCAAAAAAGGAGGAGGTTTCTCAATTCGACCGTATATATATATATATATATATTTTTATGTTTGTTCGGGGATAACTTCGTCATTTATGCACCGATTTTGATTCTTCTTTTTTTGTTCGAAAGGAGATATACCAAGTGTGGTACCATGGTAATTTTATCGAGGTCTGATAAGTATCTCCAGAGATATTGAGATAAACATCTCAAAATTGGTACTGAAAATGAACATTGAAGTCGGTTCTTTTTTAGTTTTTAAACGATATTATTGAGTCCCGGCGTCTCAACTACCCTAGTCGTCAATTACGTGCAAACGTTACAAAGCCATCACCACATTGATTAAGCTGCTTACAATTGTCATAATATCCACTTAAAATATATTTCCATATTTACTTAAGTAAGTTTTTACCAAGTGAAAACTCTTCATCGTATCGTAACTGTATTCGTTTGGCGGACCAACGAGTGAAGTGTAAAATATAGAATAGAAGACTATCAAACATGTGATACAGCTGTAGTGCCATCTTCACCCTTAGTTTTCCTAAATATTATACATAATATATGGCATCATTCTTTTTTAAGTATTATTTTTCAGATAATAATTTTGTAATTTCTTACGTCTGTCGTAGCGTGTTTCTCAAATGATCATTTAGGCCATCGAGCAATGGAATGAAGTGGAAAGTATTTGGTCACGGTTTAATACCGCCTACCGCATGTCGGTACAAACACCTGGCTCACTCAGAGCACCTGTATTCCCGTTAAAGCCGAGAAACTGGATATAATCTCTAGCTCACTAACCCGCCATACCTGCGTACTCGTTCGGAGTTTAGCGATCATTTGGAATGTTTTTGTAGAGACAGTAGTCTTTATTCCACGCTGTGATTTACCGTAGGCAATATGTTTATGGGTCAAAATCAGAGACGTGACCATTATGCTTCTGACAGAGTTTTTCTTAATAAAATAACATGATATTACTAAAATATTTATTTCAAAATAAAAGTTCTATGCATAATTACACTTACCTAGTTTATTTATTTTTCGATAATAATATTTTATTTGTTTTTCAACACCAAAAAAGTCTAAATAGTCATTCCGGGAATGCGTCCTTATACCATGTTCCATAGTGCAAACAAGTAAAACATGTTTACAATTACGACCTAAAAATGTCATACTTTAATATTAGCTTTGAAAATTATCAAATTAAGAATATACGTATAAATTAAATTAATACCGGTTTAATTTCATCATATTTTGGCTATCTATGTTTATCTGACGTTTATCAAATCATTCCGTGAACGCGGTGGATATCGATCGATGTAATTAAAATAACACACGCTAGGTGGCGTTAGCGAGCAACGGTGTGAAGTTTACCAGGCAAAGTAAAACACGCCTTTGCTTTGAATAGTGTCGTGCTTACGGAGAAAAATAATAGATTTTGATGATACGTACCTTTAAATTTGATATGTGTGAAGCGTACTTAAATTCTCTGTTACAACGGATACGGTTTTTAGAAAATTTGCATACTTTTTGCAAAATTCGTGTATGTAAATATAACAGATCACTTCTTCATACGACGTGACATGAAAATGTTTATCGAATAGTCATTTCGGGAACGGTAATTTAGGGAACGTTCTTGTATATGACGGGCGTTCCCAAAATGATAATTTTTAGGCAAAATGATGCTCTAATGCTTTATAAAGCATAAACATGCATTTTTTTGGTTTTAGGTAGGTATCCATTTAGTACGAGTAACATAATAAACGATAATAATGGAGAGAAAAGGAATGCAAAAAAACTTTTAAAACAGGACAGTATAGCTTATAAAACACATCGTGAAAAAGCTAATGCAAGGAAGCGCAAGTTTTTAAATAAAATGACACCTGAACAAAAAGAGATGAAGAGACTTAAAGATAGGGAATATTACAAAAAAAATAAAGCTGAAAATAAAGTTAAGACTGTTAGTGATATGACTGAAAGACAGAAGAGGAAACAGAGAATGTTGTGGAGAATAAATTCTCAGAAGTATAGACAGAAAAAAAGATGATGGCAAATATTTTCGCTAAAAGCTTGATTCTGAAAATGAGATAAAAATCGATAATCGCGTGTTGACTGTCGAGGAAGAAATCAGGACGAAAACAGGTTGAAAAAATAAAGCGCAGGCTTACAGAATTGTTAAAAAACAGAAACATAAAATACAGAAAATGCAAAAAACTATAGATCAGTTGCGAAAAAAATGTACAGAGAAGCAGAAGACGCGAAGAAAGAGCATCCCAAAAGAGTACTGATACGCCTACTCGCAAAGTGGGTGAATTAACAAGAAGATGTTCTGTTACTCCGGAAGTTCGTAAACGTTTATTATTTTGCCAGGTTTTCACAACCCAACTAAAAGACACCGTTGACAAATTACCAAAAAATTCTAAACAGCGAGAGGCTTTTCAAAAATGCATCAGTGGCAACAGTTTCAACTACAAAGTTTATATTTTGATTTAAGAATTGATATGCAAGAAATCCTAACGATAGTGTGTAATTAGCATTTGTTCCTGATATCTAATGTTTGTTAATTGAAACTACAAAGTTTATTATTATTAAATTTTTTGTTTACATATTGATAATCATGTTCCTCATTTACAATACTGTAAATTTATATAATATTTTCCTGCATAAAATATGCCAATAACTGGGCGTTGCGTTCAGTTAGGGAACGTCAACGTCATTTAGGGAACTTCATTGTCATTTTAGGAACACTCCCATCATTTTCGGGAACATCACAAAAACGGCAAATAAATCACGAATAAGTTATGCCATAGTAAAATCTTGCAACATTACAACATGAATAAAACTGGCCAAGTGCAAGTCAGACTCGCACTCGTAGGGTTCCGTAACACAGTAAAGTATTCTATAACTATGATTTTTCGCAACTACAAAATTAACTTAACACGGTGCACTCAGCCTTAGGCTCAGTTGCACCATCTTACTTTAACCGTAACTATAACTATTAACCGGTGTTTTTATATGGATTTTGACAGATTTTTGACGTTTGTTATAGTTAAAGTAAGATGGTGCAACTCAGCCTTAGTGTTTTAATTATAATAATATACAAAATAACAGCATTTACCGATTAAGGGACTGGTTAATGACAATTTTTTGAATTTAATTCTTAAATGCGTTGTTTGTATTATTATTAAAAAAATATTTAAAATTGTTCCCGAAATGACTTTTGGCCCTGGCACTTTTCTTAATAACAGGAAGAAGTTCTGAAATATATATTTTTGTGCGTGCCTCGTCACAGGAAAGGTTGACAGAGTTGAGGTTGGTTGGAAACAAATGACACAACAGACTCCTCTTATTAGTTTTCTGGAAGAAAGCCGGGGCTGGTCGCTAGTATATACTATTACGGTAAATGGATATTACAAAAATAAACGTACTAAGTGTCTTCCAGTCTTAAGGCTCACGCACATTACTATCTCGCCTGGTGGTAAGTGATGATGTGGTCGAAGATGGTGTAACACGCTAGGCCTAGAATACTCTGACTCATAAGAGCTGTACTTGTGATGCCGAAACACCGTAAGATTATGGCGACAGTTTTGCTGTTGATGGTACGCTACTTTTTGGTAGCAAGTCAGGCGGAACATCAATGTTTTTTTTAATATCTTATAGGCTAGCGTTTGACCACTATCTCACCTGTTGTTAAGTGATGATGCGGTCGAAGATGGTAAGCACGCTAGGCTTAGAATGGGAACTGGCTCTCAAGGTTAGCTGCCGGAACACATTAGATGTTTGGCGAGAGATTTTCTTACTTGAGGATGGTAGCTGCCCAGGCGGACACTAGATAGTGCCCCACCACCATTCTGAAAGCTGGAGGTTTCTTATGTTATATGGAAGAAATATGTAGATAATAAGGAGATGATATATGCTTCTACCACCTGAGAAAATTTCAGATTATAATTTACAATCACTTACATGCCTGCAAGGATGCCGCATTTACCTCCAACGCTCATCTCGTCAAAATGGAACTAAGACTCATATCCTCGTGTATTATGAGTTGAATTTACTATCGCTGACAAAGACTCAAGAGTCGGGAGCTCAATCTGCTAGGCCTACCGATACTTTCTTACTCTCTTTATAAATAGGATATATTTTTTTTATTTTTATGTTATGTTTGGCAAACAAGCAGACAGCCCGCCTGATCATAAGCGGTTACCGTCGCCTATGGACAACTGCAACACCATGAGTGCTGTTGATGCGTTGCCGACCCCTGAGGAGTTTGTGGATACCTTTTAGTTAAGATAGAATAGACCCAACACATGCAACATAGTCGTTTATGCAACATGGTTTATGGTTATTGTTTGATTGGACACCTAAGTTCATAATTCTAATCACCTCTAAATGGAGTGTAACTGTCCTGATCGATTCCATCTTTTATGTGTCTATTTACTAAAAAGATATAAAAAACGATTAAGTGAGTAGTAGATGGTAAGAAACGATGCTTTATGTATTTCACATTTCTCTAATTTAGGACCTAAGACTGTATCATGTTTAGATGATTCATGCAAACATGTTTTTGTTGGTCGCAGGTTAACGCACCGACTATTTGATATACCTAAACTATATTTAACTAAAGGAAAAATACTGATACCTACCTACCTACAAACAAGTTTCAGACCGGATATTATAATTTTAATAACCGTTGGGTAGGGATCTTCGAATGTATGCTTATGAATTAGCCGTTTTAGGCAGAATAATTTAAAATAGATTAAACAACTAACGTAATTTTCAGTATCAAGATTGAGGTGTTTATCTGTAAATTGGTGAGGTGTTGAGTATTCTGCAGGTTACAGAAGATGTCCCAGCATCAGGTCAATGCTACCATGTTCTTACATTATCGTTGAAGTAAGAGAATAGGTACCACATTTCGGATTGATTTGATCTATTAAAGTGGATTTCATAGCGTCATCATCCAAAAAAAAGCTCATAGCCTTCAAACGGCTGAATGGATTTTCATGAATCAAAGCTCGATTAACACACTTATCAAACAAAAAACAAATCAAAACCGGTGTATCCGTTTAGGCGCTACCATGCCACAGACAGACACACATATACACGGATACACACGTCAATCTATAACACCCTTCTTTTTGCGTCGGGTGTTAAAAAAAGAAGAATTTTCCAAATCGGTCTTTGAGTAATCGGGGATCATACATCAAAAAGGTTGCGACAAATTTATAATAATATATAAATAATTGCAATACCATAGCGCTATAAAGAATTGGGTTCAACTACCTATGTATAGAAATAATATAATATAACGCAACATTGTGGTTAATGAGGCCAGATGGGAAATATTTCATTACTAATACCTACTTACTAAGTTAATATCTAACTTTAATCAAGTAGTTTTATCTATCTAATTAATTTCTATGTCCAGCTGTGGACAGAGATAGGCAAACAATGATGATGTTTCTAATAATATTACAACTTTAGAACACCTAGAATTATAATCGGAGCTGACTCGCATCACGAGCCCGTTACTTATTGTTCCACGCTGGGCATTCACTTGTGGGTTTTCCTGTTTTGCACCACGTTTTTTTTATTACTTATTACCACGTGGGTAAGGTAGAGTGCTTCTAATATCAAAACGTGATATCTCAACAGGAAAAGAAGTTGTGAAATGTTCAATTAATTTTTTGTGACGGCAATGTGTAAGTACTTGGAGGAAGCTGCTATTTCGACAAATTTATATTTCAATATACTTTTGGTTCCTGCTTATTTGCCTTACAGTAGGTACAGTGTTACTAACAAGAGGTACTCTAAATTGGTGATGATGATGGTAAATAGGGGTAGGTGGGTTATAATGAGTCTTGGAGGTAAAACGGTGGGCATCACATATTACTGGTTTCATACGATTGTTCTTCCATGTTTCAGATGTTTTAGCGCTATTGAGTTACAAAATATATGTAACAACTGTGCTAAATAAACACATTCTCATTAATTCTCATTATTTGATTTTTTAAATTAGTGCCTACCTACCATGAAACTATTGTGATAGCCACAGAATCTATATATATACATAAAAATAATATATAATATAAATAAAAATGAAAGTTGAAGCGCAAAACTCGAGATCGGCTAGACCAATTCGGCTATATTTTTTTCGTATGTTCCGTAAGGCACACAAACAGAAAAAGACGGGAAAACGGGATCACTATTTAATTTTTACTATTAACTTTTGACGAACGAAGTCTGTCAGGGCAGCTAGTTATTTATATTTTTGTGGTGATAGCAAATTAAAAATGAATAAAATGATGTAGGTAGTATGTAGCCAACAGAAAACAAGTAAATGTTAAGCAATCAAATGACGAGCCATGAATACTTACATGTGGTTACCTGGCTATTGGCTTTTTTAGTAGGTACGACCTAAGCCTCGATCGGTATCTTCTGGGTAACGGTAAACTGCATTTTTGACGAAAAGCTAACTGTACTATAGGTTACGGCGGAGTCAAACCAGACTGCAACTACACGTGGAGTCTTAAGTTTAATTACAAGAGATTTGTGCGGCAAGTATTGTTAAGTTTATATTGACACGCTAATAAAAGTACCTTCAATTGTTATGCCTAGAATATCATTAATAAATAAGCCAAATTACCAGTTTAAATTGTATGCCATGTTATGTTGTGCAACGTTACACGTTACGAGTGACAGTTGCATGGGTCTGGGTCTGGGTCAAAGCGGTTTGGTCATTTAGGCTTTATGTTATGTTAGACAAATTGGTGATGTCTAATTATATCTAGGTAGGTAGGTACTTCCGAATAGGTAATGCTAAGCGTAGATAATATTTTCTTATCAAAGATAAATAATATATAGTAGCTAAGTACCTAGGCCCAGAGTATTTTGTAGTTATTGGATTTTACTAAAATCTTTTCTTTCTCTTCTAATAATAATTTTATAGATACCTTAATTTAATATAGGTAGTCATATCACATAAAAGTGGAACCGAAGGTAACCTATAGCATATTAAGTAAATAAATAAATAAGATGCAACAAATGCGAAACTGGTTTGGACTTGAAATTAGCTTAGCACTGCCGCTGTTTTGGAAAGAATCGGGCTTCTGTAGTACTTATTAGGGGACTATTAGCGCCCTCTGTTTATCTTCAATAGGACATACATCAGAAACCGGCTCCGCTTAACACCACATTGTAAGTATCAGCAGTGCAGCGTTGCCGAAAAATAATCATAGATGGCGTTAGCTGTATTTTATGCATGAGCATGCTAAGATTTTAACATTGTTTTTTAAATATAAAGACAGCAAGTAAAGAAAAAACTAAATGTATTCTATCCTATTATTGAAAAAGCATTTATTCTATTTTCAATAATTGTGTGGTGTAATGTTTTCAATGCCCTTATTTCTAAATTAAAAATTATGTACATTGTTTGCATTGTCGCGAAGAACGATAGATGTCGCTAGTAGTAATCTGATGAAAGAAAATATTATGATTTCATGATTATTTTCCTGCATAAAGTGCGAGGAACTCGCTTGTTCACTATGTTATATCTTATATCCAGAATGCTTGCGTATAACTACATACAGGTTGATTTAAATGAGCTTTTGGATATTTGCCTACTTAAAAATGATGCAAGTTTTTGATTGCACCACGGAATATTAGTATTTATAAATGTTTATACAAAAAGAAAAGCATCAGATTACATTAGGTTAATTTAGGTTGTGTTCCTTATACAGTTGTTGTTTATTATTTGAACAATAATTGTGAAGGCAATATACTGTTACGTACTCAGACATTATTAATATTTTACAACGAGCAGGTATAGATCATCCAACCTAAAAATGAAGTCCCTCCCATATAGGTTAATGAATAAGTAAATATTTGGTTGTAATACCTAAGCAGTACGTTTTATTATAAATTTACAGCTGCAATATTCGTGAGATCGCGACGAGGGAATCCTATGATCATCCATAGAGGCATGAACTTCATTCGAGAGAAGACGCACGGGTCCAAGACTAGATGGGTCTGCGGGAAGAAGCGACGACAGCAGTGTGTTGCTGCTCTCACCACGCTTGATGATGTCATCATCAAGACGTACGGGGTGCATAACCATGGCTCGTCATTGTCCTTTTGACGGTTATTGTATGTTTTATTTAACACCTATTCTTACATATTTCTACTGAAGTCAGACCGGTTTGCTTATGATCTCATTCAAAGGCCCTTTCTTGAAAGTGACGATGCGGTCTAAGATCGATCATCCTTTTCTGAAATTGGAAATCTACTATGATGTAATAATTGCCGAGTCAAATACTTATAGTGCAGCGGTACTGTTCCGACTCTGTCATTGTTATTCCTATTGTCTTCTAACATAATTGCAGACCAACATATTAAACAACAATGTTTTATTTAATATGTAATTACCGTTAATTTCCAACGAAATGAGCCGAGATTTTTGACATTGAAGAGTATGAAATATACTTACGAATATGATTCTGGGTTTCATAGCAGTTAGATACTATCAAAGTTATGATGTTGTGATCTAGAGTAGGTAATAGATCTACATAGATACATATCTACATAGTAAGTACCTATATAGATGTATATACCTATATACTTACTAGAATTATTTGTAAAATAAATCGAATTCAAAATAATAAACAAACAACACGCTACGAATACGATGTAAGAGCCTTCTGCAAGTGTTACACATTACTAGTAATAAAATTATATATTGTAAGAGTTATTCGTAAGACCTCTAATAAATAAATAATTATAATTATCTTTGGTGCTAACTTAATTTAGAGAGATTAAATCAAATTTTATACGTAATGTTATTTTGTTTCTAAATTTTATTTCTCTTTAAATCTACGTAGATTTCAAACAGAAAATAATTGTAATAAATAACAATATAGTTTATAAAAGCAATTAAATTTATATATTAGTTGAAGATACACTGATAACTCGTTAAGTAGGACCTCGATAACTTAAGGACCGGGGGAAATGTAAAATGATTTAAGGTACCGTAATAAGTTGAGTTAATACCTTACCTACTAAGGGTTTGAGTTAGATTGTTAGAGAGGTTTTAATAATTTATAATTTTACTTATTAAGGTTCGTTTCTGTGCTTTTGATTCGGGATGAAGGTACCCAACCAATGAAAAAATAATAATTTGAATCGGTTCATATTTGGCGGAGTAATGGCGTAACATCAACAAAAAAAACGGTCTAGTGCGAGTTGGACTCGCACATCGAGGCTTCCGTACAAACTGGTCAAACTAGGTTAAAGTACAAACTTTAGTTTGTAGTTTGTAGTTCATTGAGAATGCATTATTTTATGTAATTCATGTCATTATACACAAATAACAAGTTTGTAATATTACATTTACCTTCTTTTTGTTACTAAACTACATATTTACGGGTTTCACGATTTATTGCTATGTAAGTGCTTCAAGACCTTGCTTCTTGCCAAATTTCATGATTCTAGATCATCGGGAAGTACCCTATAGGCTTTCGACCCAAAACCTATAGGGTACTTCCGGTTGACCTCGAATTGTCAATATTGGTAAAAAGCAGTCTTACAGCACAAGTAAAGGGAAAATTTTGAAAATTAAAAAAGTTGAAAATTAAGGTACATTTTGGTACTAACAAGTTTTCGCAAAAATCTAAATTTGCCCATATCTTTTTATCGTGTTGACTCAGGACTTTGATTTTTTATACACCTAATAGGGACTGTAGACCTCAGTATCTGCTATAAATTTCAACTTGCTAGGTCCTTCCGTTCCTGAGAAAATCGGTGGTGGCACACGGACAGACAGACAGACGGACAAGAAAGTGTTCTTATAAGGGTTCCCTTTTTACCTTTTGTGGTACGGAACCCTAAAAAACATAGGAGCATTGAGAACCTACTTCTCTTTGGAAGTCGGTTGAAAATAATAAAATAAATAGTTAAATCTTTAAAAAAAAACCGACTTCATTACTACAAACAGGCACTCCAAAGCGAAAAATAATCTATCGAACAAAACAAACTAAATCAAAATCGGTTTATCCGTTTGGGCGCTACGATGCCACGATGACAGACACACAGATACACAGATACACACGTCAAACTTATAACACTCCTTCGTTTTGCGTCGAGGGTTAAAAACCAAAATCAACGTGAAGAAAGATGTAAAAACATTATTCAAGGTCATATTTTTTAGTCTTCATAAGTATATGCAATAGCAACCTCCATTGTGTATAATCTTCTTGGGACTCTTCTTCTAAAACCAGTACATTCTCCTATGTTTGAGATATTTATCTCCATATCTCTGAAGATACTAATCAGATCTCGATAAAATTAAAATGGGACCACCTCGGAAACGTACCCTACCTATTAAAAAAAGAATCATTTGAATCCGTTCACAATTGACGGAGTAATCGCGTAACATACATACAAAAAAAAAGAAAAAAAAATACAGACGAATTGAGAACCTCCTCCTTTTTTGTGAAGTCGGTTAAAAATACATTTATTTCCTCATCACAAAGGTAAGTACAACTACATATAACAATAGGTTTAACTAGTATTATATACTAATTTAAAAACTATATATGCAGCAATATACCTTCTATAGTGGTACCACTTTGTGAGTACTGGTGCCTGATGTAGGTTTTTTTGAAAACCTGTATTACAGGTCACCAGGCCCCCCCACAGTAGAAACAATATATATATATATATATTTTTTACTGACGATAAGCAAGCGTTTGACCACTATCTCACCTGATGTTAAGTGAAGATGTGATCGACGATGTAGCACGCCTAGAAGCCTAGACCCACTTGCCTAGAAGATACCTGTTCACTCGCGATTTGAAGACCCCCGGATTGTACTTCACAGGAAACACAAATTCTGGCAGGGAATTCCATTCCTTTCATTCCATATAAGGGTCAATTGACTGTAGACGGGACACGGAAGTGTACTATGTTGCAGGAAACGGTGTGTAATCTATAACTACTTAACCTAACAAGTGTAAGTAAAGTTTAATACAAAAGTACATGCTTTCCTTAAAAATACACGAAGATGTGCAACCAGGTGCTTGTAGAGTGCAAGAATGAGAGTGTGTTTAAGTGACCTGAAAGATCGTAAAGTGTGTACAGCTGTTTTTGTAATCTTCGTAATATTGTGATTTTCGTTCATAATTTTTATTTTATAACAATAAGCACAGCGATACAAAAGTAAAAAGAAAGAACAAACAGAATACAGATACAAAAAAAAGAAAGATTGGCACACTCGAAAGGGTAGAATAAGTGGAACTATTTCTTTAGATAAGTACCTTATATTACTTTGTTCTAAAGCCATTTTTTTTATTGATTTGATTTGGTATTTTTTGGAGAAATGGTTAATACTTAATGACCCTAAGGTAAAGCTTCAAATAATGTATTCACAATAGATCTACTACTGATTATTCCTGGAACATTTTGTTTAGTACATTCGTTTAAAATGAGGCACTAATAAATTGAGGCCGTCAAAACATTCCGTTACAGAAGGTCCAATGACCAAATTATTCGTCAAATTATAGAGACTTCTTATATTAAGTAAAAGAGGTATTGAGAGGATTTGGGTTCAGAGGGAAATATTGTTTTTAATTTATAGTGATTTTTACGTTATCAAGGTTCAACTACATCATTATATTAAGATCTATCTACAATTGACCTTGTTACTAATCTGTAAGATAATAATATACGTAGTATAAAAAAAATATATATACTAATATAGTTGAAACAAAGTTACATAATTATGATTTGTTTGGTTGGCATAACTGGTTGCTACGAATTCAGGATAGATAGATAGATAAATAATTTATTTGCACACTAATAATACAGAAAATACTTAAGTAAATAGACTTATTCTAAGTACATAATGCAAAGGGCGGTCTTGTCGCTTAAAGCGATTTCTTCCAGACAACCAAGCTGAGAGTGATATTGAGAGACTGTGACCGACGGAGGTATATCATTTCACATCTTAGTTATTATATAATTACACATATTATATAGATCCTTATTTATTGTTTATAGGGTAGCGTTCGACCCACAGATATATGCATATAATATATCTGTGGTTTAACCACTATCTCACCTGAGAGATCAGACCTGTTGGTGAGTGAAGATGTGGTCGAGTAGGTAACACGCTAGATCTAGAATGGGAATACATAACATCTTAATAATGTTTATCGTGTAGTAGTGGTCGCGTACCTCTCGTAGCCGTCGTAGCATAGTCCGTGGGGATTAAGGAAAAGAAATGATCTTCACATCAACATAGGTGAACATAAAATCCGCAAAACACATATATACAAATGGAATTTATTAATTACATATGATACAAATAATACATTAATTTATACAGAAAACGTATTTTTTGGAAAGTTTTAGTCATATCTGTTTTTATAATGACTATATTATGCCTGTTTCAATTCAAAAAAGTATTACGTCAAGAATTTATAAATATGTATATATTTTATTATAATGTACCTATTATATATTTAAATGAAACATGCCAATATGTAGATTACAGCTGTACAATTTTGTAATTCAACATCAAAACTTACCTGTACTCACAATGAATAAATGAATAAAATTGAAATTGAAATTAATTGCGAACGAGAAAATCTGTATATGGAATGGGTTTTTTTAATAAATAATTTTAATACATGGATTTTAGTGGTTTTGTATCAATATAAAAATAATCTACAAACAAATAATATTTGTTACAAGTATAAGTACCTATAATTTAATTTGACGTACTTTTGTACTTAATTTGTTTTAGTATTAGTATTAAAAATATTTCTCGCGCTTTATTGTCATCCTAAAAGATAAACATTTTCAAAACCTTTACATATACATTATTACACACATTACATTTTGAAACAGTACATAGTTAAATAATGCCCAAACATCGTGTGCTGTAGGAACATAAATAACATTTATTGTCATCAATTACGGCGTCTTTGATTACGCCACATGCAAGATAAACAACGACACTCGCTAAAATGTTCATACATTTAAAGCCGGTTTACACCTACGTGTGACGTCATTTACGTCGCCATGTCCCCACAATTTCCTTTCCTCAACTGATATTTATAGATAAACAAAAAATATATATATTTAACGTCAAAAGTTGTTATTTGTTGAAATATTAGAATTTCGCTAAAATATTTCATGCTTAAATGTCGTCAAGCATCCTTTTACTTGCGATATACGATTAAGCTATTTTAAACATAATTTTAATTATTCCTATTGTTAAAATAATTAAAAGTTTATTTTATACACTTTATATTTGGTTGTCTTTTTTATACCATGCAATATTATCTAGATATTTAAATTTAGGCAATAATGCTATAAAAATGATTTTGTATTAATTTCTTAGGTCATACTAATCGTCACTTTATAGTAGGTAGGTACTTATGATTATATGCAAAGTATAATATGTACGCTTACATTAAGAGACTTCATTTTTTAAAACTGACTTGCTAACAAAAAGTGGCTTAAATCCACCTTATATTGGCCACCATCTAGCAGAAAATCTACCGCCATAACCTTACCGTGTTCCGGCAGCACTTAGGCTTTTAGAGTCATGTATTTTAGGCCTAGCACGTTCACCATCTTTTGTACAACTAAATTCGTCCCGCAAATATCATATTTATTGGACGTGCATTGTTACATGGATCAAAATCTTGCAAAAGAACAAGAATGAATTCGATGCATGCAACAGCTTTTCATACATAGGTATTTAAATGAGCAGCTAAATTGCAATCGTACTCTTCCAGACTACACACTACTACACACGACTAAACACAGCGGATTATATAGTATTTTGCCATGCCATGAGGTTTATAACAAACTGCTATGCAAAACTTGATAAAACATTGCGCGTTACTGCACTGCTCCCGTTACCTTGATACACTTTTACACGTGGAGTCTCTCATGCCCTGTAATTTTATTAGACATACATTTTTTCAGGCGTTGCAGCGAAAGAGCCACGTTACCGGACAGTGAGCTTTCAACAGCGATCTAGATTGTATTCGTTCAACGACTTGGAGATAGCGCTACAGTATTGCTCTAACGATTAATAGCTAGTATATTAGTTATTTTAATTCACGAGCGTCAATGGTACGCGCGCTCGTGATTTGCAAGAACTAATAACCAAAGCCTGTCTTGTCGTTATTATTTACCAAAAATTCTGTAAATCCCTAATAATAATCCTCGTAACTACTAAGTCATAAAAGTTAACTGATTGAATAGTAATGCTCAGTGAAACATGTCTTCCGAATATTGCCTTGCTTCTAAAATTAAATGCGAATATGCTCACATAAGGTATGCGCTATCGTATTAAGCTATGATTACTGTGGTACTTATTTTACTTATGTCCATAATGTATAAATTGAGGCTTTCCGTTTATGAAGATAATATTGCTGTTATATTAATTTTATAAAAACATATATTAATGTTTTTTGGGTCTAGGATGTAACTTCTTACAGCGGTAGAGCTGTAATCCTATTAACGTCCTGATCTGGGCCTTAATTCTGTAAGCTAACGAGCAAAAAGACGCAATTTTCAGTACTCTGACTACTCGGGCAGTTGTTAGCAAAATAAATAACTATAAAATATCGTGTTTGACCTATGCATTTCCTAATAATACAATTTAACGCTGATATTTATGGTGGACATTCCACCTGTAAAAACTAAGCGTTTCGGTGCCTCTTTCATTTAAAGGACTGGCAAGAAATGGAACAACTTGCCGGCGTCTGTTTTTCTACCTAAATACAACCTGCATTAGGACCAGGAGCGTGTAAGTCTATAGTGAATAGGTTAATTTACTGAGCAAGCGTGCTCCATCCTCGTCCGCGTACCATTAGGTGAGATAGTGACCAAACGCTTGCATAGTTTGCGATAAATAAAAACCTTTTCTACGTATTTTGTAATGGTTGGTTATGTAAAAATCAATCACGATAGTTTATAATTTTGATTTTGCTAATTACTGGCCGAGAATCGAAAATTGGCCCCTTCACCCTAAAATTCTTGCTTCTGTCAAAAATGAGAAGACATTGATAAAGCAATAAGTTCGATGTTTTTTTCTGAAAACTTTGGCTTGCATATTACAAAATGCTAGTAAAATCGGCGAGCGAGATGCGTGTAGCTTGCTACATAGGTGTTCGCTACTAAAGCGTAGCTACAGAATTGCAGCTCTGATCATAATATCCCATGAAATAACTCATAATCTCGCCTGGTGGTAAGCGATGATGTGGTCGAGAATAGTGAACACGCTAGGCGTATAATGATCTGACTCTCAAGGGCTGTGTACTACCGGCACACCGTAAGATTGTGGCAACAGATTTTTTCCTGTGGTAAGCTACTTTTTGGTAGCAAGCCAGGCGGAACATCGATAAGATGTACCTACTACATGTGGTAATATCGTCTATTATTAAAGATCACCTAAAGATCTTGCTCAGTGGCGAGATTTAATACTGAAGTGGTAAGTGCTGACTAAGCTATTTTACAGAATATGAAAATTGGAACGACTATTTTGACACATAAATATCGTATATGTATTATATGTAGTAACTTCCGCCCCATACCTCCTTCCCCCTCTTACCTCCAATTCAGTCCATGCTTAAGGCGTTTAGCAGGGACTGGATTGAGGGTAGCAGGAGAGAAGGATTAATGGGGTGGACTAAAAAACACAACTGAGTTTAAAGTTTTTAGTTGCGTGTTTTTATTGTAATTTTATTTTGGGTCATCACAATACCTCATATGTTTTGTCAAAAAAGTTATTTTCAAAGTGCGTTAGTATTTTATTACAGTAGATTATATTATTAAATTAATGTAAAGAACAATTATTAATAGTTTAGATAGATAACACTTTATTTGCACACCACTTATAAAATAAACATTGAACATAAACAAATGAAAAATACTTAAGCTATGTAATGCAAAGGGCGGTCTTATCGCTTAAAGCGATTTCTTCCAGACAACCAAACAGAGAAAGATATTGCGAGACTGTAACCGTCCGTTACAGTCTCGCAATATCTTACGGTTTAATTGTGGCATAACAAATTTAAGCTAATGTTAGGTTTTTTATTAGGTATCAGGTGTTTTAAATAACTTGGTATTGTTAAACATAAAAAATTTTCTATTGAATATAGAAAAAAATATACATACATTTGTAAGTATTATAACTTGTCTGTCATAAACATTAAATAAACTGGCCAAGTGCAAGTCGGACTCGCACTCGTAGGGTTCCGTAACACACAAAGTATTCCATAACTATGATTTTTCGCACAAACTACAAAACTAACTACAAAATTAACTTTGTTTTTCATAGTGTTTGTATGAAAAACAAAGTTATCTTTGCGGACGGTATATCTCTTAAACTGCTGACTGTATCTCGTTCAAACCAATTTTCGTTGTTAGTTTTTATTGAGATCTACAGCATATATTTTTTTTAGATTTGTTACTCCCATACTTTAAAAGTTAGAGGGGGGGGGGGGGGGGGGACACATAGTTTACCACTTTAGACGCGCCTATCTTTCAAATGATTGACTTTGAGAAAAAATGATTTTAGGAACCTCAATGTCATTTTTAAAGACCTACCCATAGACACCCCAACCCACACGCATAGGTATGGGATGCTCCCCCTTAAACTTTTATATTTTTTATTTTTGTATAAAAATCGGAAAGCGGTTTACAGAATACATCTACCTACCAAGTTTCAATACTGTAGTCCTAACAGTTTCGGAATAAAATGGCTGTGACATACGGACGGACAGACAGACAGACATGACGAATCTATAAGGGTTCCGTTTTTTGCCATTCGGCTACGGAACCCTAAAAATACTTATTATCGAGCTCAGTCGCGCGCTCTAAGCGAGACTGATTATGATAAAGAAAAGAAGTTTTTATTACTTCTGCCGCTAATTATTGAGTACACTTAAAAGGCTAAATAGCCTTTGTATTGTTCTCATTAAAGTATTTACTTATTTACTTCTATACTATTTTTATTTTTTATTTTACAAGATTGTCTCACCAAGATATAATAATGATGTGTTCTCTATTCTGTTTAACACAATGTTTAGGCTATATGTATGTTGGCGGATATTACAAAAGGCAGAGGTACCTAGTTACTTAATTAGTGTAAATATCTCTTTTTAAGTATGTTATCTCAGAACCTTTTACACGTTGACCGAATTGGATAATTATTTTTTGTTCGAAAGAGTATATACAATACAATACAATAACTCTTTATTTGCACAACAAGAAAATATAACAGATAGAAACAGACACAAATTATAAGAATGAGTACAAATGGCGGTCTTATCGCTAAAAGCGATTTCTTCTAGACAACCGGGTATGGAGAGGAATAGAAAATAGATTTACATAGGTAGGTGGTGTTGCAAAAATTTGAAATTAAAAATATTATTAGAAAAAAAGAAAACAAAAAATAGTATGAAAATAAAACAAAATATTAAGCTATTATATAAGTTATAAATATACCTACACATATCATATACATATATACTCACATACACACAAATATATACACAGATACACAATATATATATATATATTGTATATACAGGGTTACAGGAGAAGTCGTGCTAGATCCGTGAAGGGCGTGGAGTACTCGTCATTTCTGACTTATTTCTCTATGAAACACCTCACCCTAAACTTAACCCTTTTCGAGATATACGGCTTTTTTCATTTTTTTGAAAATTGCCGATTTTTAGGCTACTACATTGATTTGTGTTTTATTTACATGTCTTATTATTATTGTTGTTGCATTTTTACTTGTGTAATGAGATGCTTTAACGCGTTAATAATCAAAATAGTGCATAAGTTAGTTGAATAGACCGTAGTAGACAAGTGAAAGTTAAGAAATTAAAAAAAATACTAGCAAGTTTATTTTTCTCTAAGGAATATCTAAAAAAAATATAATGGCATTTGTTCGGCAGATGTTTTTTTTTAAATATCTACGGTTCATCAGCTATCCAACGAGGTATAACAATCTAGGATTTGTATTAGATTTCGTGGAAAAAAGTAGTTTTATAGGCGACAGTGTAGAAGATAATTTACAATAAAAAGTAAAATAAAACAATAGGTAAAGCATGAAATGTCATCAGGATGCGACAATGTATCCGAAATAGAGGCGCCCATGTTGAACATGAACTGTAAAATAAGGAAAAGTTGTGTGAAAACATTTAACAAATGAGAAGAACAGTGCCATAATATTTTTTTTAGATATTCCTTAGAGAAAAATAAACTTGCTAATTTTTTTTTTAACTTCTTAACTTTCACTTGTCTACTACGGTCTATTCAACTAACTTATGCACTATTTTGATTATTAACGCGTTAAAGAATCTTATTACACAAGTAAAAATGCAACAACAATAATAATAAGACACGTAAAAAAAACACAAATCAATGTAGTAGTCTAAAAATCGGCAATTAAAAAAATAAAATAAAAGTCGTATATCTCGAAAAGGGTTAAGTTTAGGGTGGGGTATTTCATAGAGAAATAAGTCAGAAATGACGGGTACTCCACGCCCTTCACGGATCTAGCACGACTTCTCCTGTAACCCTGTATATATTTTATATATATATATATATACCATACGATAATTATATCTTATATACATACATACATACATACGAATATGATATATCTATTCAATATTTTTAACTGAAACCTGGTACAGCTGCGAAATGTAGTAATTGTAAAGTTTAGTTTTGAAGCTCAATAGTGACTGTGCTCCTCTGACTGAGCTGGGTAACCCATTCCATAAGCGAATAGACTGTACTATAAAAGACCCATCAAAGAAAATACTGCTGTGTGTTGGTACACTCAGCAATAATCTTTCAGCAGATCTGAGAGAATAAGAACTCAAGTTACCGAGAAATTTAAATCGTTCTTTAAGATAAAATGGTGTGGATGGGATAAAAAGGACGGAGTAAATACGGGAGAGGATATGTATATTCCGGCGAAAACGTAAAGTTGTAGGTCTGCCCTCAAACAATTGTATTTAAAGTCTCAGTTGTAGAAACACCTTTTAATAACTTGTGCCTACCTCAAACTCGCGCGACATGTGCAATATCTCTTTAGAAATATGTATATGTATATAGTTTTTGAACGATGCCTATGTCCAGCAATGTATCTCGTTGCGACCAGAACGTATTAAGTATTAAAGCGCATTTATACGCAAGCACAATTTTACACGAAATATTACACAAGCAATGTTACGATATGTTTTTTATGTATAGCTTAATGTGATGTTAGTAGACAATAAAAATCAGCAGAGCTATCTGATCGATATCGAAGTAATATTCATTTTAAAATTACCTTGCATTTGTAACATTATTGACGTTAATACCGGATGTAATTCACGTATCCTTTAGTCGAAGTAGTCTCGATAAAGTTTCTAGGTCACGATAATTTTCGTAATTATCGAATCATTTTCGTAATGCCAATGCATTTTTACATCATGATATACGTACCTACCTATGTTTTAAGCATTCTGAAACAATATTTTTGACCGACAGGTGTATTAATACCTTCTAAGAAAGGCAAGAAACCGTTGTTGTTGCTAGATGGATTCACTTACAGTCAAGAGCACGATAGTATTCGCTGGTACTGTTCCTCCAGGATATCTAAAATGTGCCCAGCCATGGTGAAAAGGCTTCCAACAGGCGAAGTCATAAAGATACGTGATCAACATGAGCATGCACCGCGATTCGCCACTTCTACTGCTAACTATTAAGTACTGGTTCCGGTATAACTGAACCAATGTTCAAATGATTACTATGTTCAAATATATTGGAATGTATATGGAATAAGCCTATATATACAATAAGAATATAAGTAATATTATAAGTAAAATATATGATAGTTTTTATGTTTGTTACTTAATCACGCAAATACAATAATTAATTGAGAAAACGTCTCATAATCAATTATCAATCAATTATTTTTCAAGCAGGAACTTCGGTGTATAATAATACAATACAGTCAAGATCTACAAAGAATTATTGTAGACACGATCAGGTAGGACCCTCAGTACATCAGCAGGCTTATTGAATAACACAGGATAGTTTTTTTCCACGTCCAGACCAAAGTGTGAATCTATCTATCCTTGAGATTTAACAATCTCACTTCTCTGGTATTGGTAGGTAGTATACCGAGTTTGCAGTCCTCTATGGAGCCATTTAGTAATTACTTATATATATGAGCCTACAACATTTAGAGGCTACCAAGCCCTTCTAGATTTCCTCTTCTTTTAGAGTGCATGTACTTTACTATATTATCTAGTAAACACAATGCTTGCTCAAAATACAATGACGTTTACTTAGTTATAAAATCTCACGTGAATTTTAAACATATTGATTTAATTTATATCGACATCGCTTAAGTGGGGTGTACTTTTCCATACAAATGTATTCCTCCGTTTCCCCCTGGAAAATGTTTCTAGAGCAAAATTTGTTTCTACATAAGTTATTTAAAAAAAAAAAATAAAACCGACTTCATAACCACAAACAGGCACTCAAAAGCGAAAAATAAATTACTTAATATAATTATTATAAGCGCTACCCACTTATCTATTAGAAGTTGGTGCCAGCCAAGTCTATTGGATAGTAGATAGATACTATGTCTGTAGTAGTAGTAGTAAGTAGGTAGATAGATACATGTAGGTAGTATCTATCTACTACCTATTATATTATACATTTGTATGGAAAAGTGCACCCCGCGTTCGCTCTTAAGTCACGTTGAATTACCGTTTTAAATCAACGCTTTCACTTAAGTATAAGTTCTGCGATGTAATGGCCAATTTGTACATATCAATTTCATAGTACCGAATTTCTAACATTACACTAAGAGCTACAAATGTTTTTCACAGGTGGTAAATAAAGCGTGGGCTACAATTAATAGTGCCTAGTAGTTTTGATTGAATATTTAAGTACATATCGATATTTTTGTTGTGTTCTTTCTTTTGAAGATATTGCTAATATTTTCTTATTAGGGTTCCGAACCCAAAGGGTACCAACGGAACCCTATTACTGAGACTCCGCTGTCCGTCTGTCTGTCTGTCTGTCTGTCTGTCTGTCTGTCTGTCTGTCTGTCTGTCTGTCTGTCTGTCTGTCTGTCTGTCTGTCTGTCTGTCTGTCTGTCTGTCTGTCTGTCTGTCTGTCTGTCTGTCTGTCTGTCTGTCTGTCTGTCTGTCTGTCTGTCTGTCTGTCCGTCTGTCACCAGGCTGTATCTCATGAACCGTGATAGTTAGACGGTTGAAATTTTCACAGATGATGTATTTCTGTTAAAAATTAAAGAAAAGTTTTAAAAAGTTTTTTACGATAGCGCAGCGCCACCTGTCTAGTTGCTAAGATGGCGCTATCGTCTTTACCTTAATCTGAATCTCGGAAGCGGCTCCGACGATTAAATAAAGTTTAGTATACCTACAGGGGATTTCGGGGGCGATAAATCGATCTAGCTAGGAGTCATTTTCAGAAAATGTTGTTTTATTCGTGTGTTCAATAATCAACTTTATTGATAATCAACTTAAAATATGACTCTTCCCGACATCTATTGGCGAGTAGAAGTACTGTATCAGTAAAGCAGTTATTTGCTCTCAATTAAAAAAATAGTATTATTATTCGTCAATAGATGTCGGGAAGAGTTATATTTGTCTGTTTAAGTGGCAAAAATACCAAGCAAAGCTCGGTCAACCAGATATTTAATAATATTAATTACTACAATTACTATTACTACTATTACTACTATTACTATTACCACTATATAATACTATTCTACCTTTGTGTTAACGTTTACTTAGTTGGTGTTAGAAGTTCGTTAGAAATTCGATAGATGGCGTTCGGAACCCTCCGTGTGCGGGATAAAGTCTGACTCGCACTTGGCCAGTTTTATTAGAATGTGTTAGCATATTTTTCGGTTTGAACGAGAAATTATCCAGTAAAAATTTAAGAGTAAAAATTTAACATCTAAGTATCTTAGGATAACGAGTGCAGTGCAGTGACGCAGTGACGCAGTCTCTGTTTTTTTTTTTTTCCTCTATTTATATTCCTCCAACATGGGTCAGAGACCTTTTTGAGCGGGTTTGAATATAAATCTTTGTTGCAATTAACTTCATTGAGCTTTCATGCATATACATAATACAGTAGTACGTAGTACGTTTAGTGTAACTGTTTTTTATTGTGTGCGTTAGTGTGTGTTCATTCGTGAACGTGTGTATGTATTCCAAATTCTTTTCTTTTTGTTTCGTTGTCAATTTTTTTTTTGTTATATTTTGTTTTTGTTTTTCTTTGTTTTTTCTTTTTTTCATTTATTATATACACAGTCTCTGTTATAGACAGACATCAACGCTTACCATCAGGCGAGCGTCTTGCATGTCTTATTACCTCAATATCATAAAAAAGAGCTTGCTTTGATTATAACTATACATTACCGCCGACTATTCTCACCTCCAACCAATTTGAAATGAATACAATTTTTTTGATTAAATTTAATTTTCAATAATACCAGAAGTTACTTAAGATCATAGCAGTCACGTAGATTCGTATATAAGGTTCGATTTTGATTGAGATTCTGTCTATAAATGTCAATAAAAACAGCAATAAATGAGACTTATAAATCTTCAGTTAGCTGTATCGCTAGCGTGTATAGCTTATGCTCAGCTATCAGTATCTAGCGTACGGGCATGGAATTTAGAATAGTTTTAAAGGATTTAATAGTCTTAATTTGAATCTAGTGAATGATGTTGCCACATTTTTATTTGATGCCACAAGAGGTCCCGAGACGATTTAGCCAGCGCGCGGCACATTAATGATTGTGCCGTGGCACCTCTTTCTTTTTAATTTAGCTACGATTAGTTCTCGTACTAGTAGTCAGTATACAGGTCTTGAGCTTGTATCAAGCTTATATTAATCTAGTTACAGCCCTTGACATGATAGTAGGAAACAGTTTAGTGTCCGCTGCCTAGAAATCACTGTCGGAAAATCTGTCGCCAAAACATCTAATATGTTCCGGCAAAACGTTTGGTTCCATTTCAATGATATCGGAATCTTAGCATCTCCATAAATGTACCTCAAACTTGGCTGAAAATACCTAGCGCGGCATTTGATATCAGTTTTTTTCGTTTTGTAAACGAAATAAAATTATTATTATTATATACCGGCTGTAATTCACGTACCTTTAGTCGAATTTTCTCGACCTAGGTTTCGAGCGAGTCAGTCGCTCTTCCTCGGGAGTGAGGTCACGCGGTGAGATCGCGATGTTCACTCTAACTAACTGAAATAAAATTATTTTGACAACTGTACATCAGACTGTTTTGCGTGAATGCTGCTCATAAAGTCGTAAATATGTAATATTCAAATATAAAAAAAAACCGAAAACCTATGTATAAATAAGAAAAAATCTTGTTAAATATTTTGTACTAAAATTGACGGCTGTTCCAGACGTTCAGTTTATTCCGACGGAGAAGGGGAAGTACATCTTGGTGCTGCGTGGGTTCACGTACTCGCAGGTGGGCGGGCGGTTCTTCTACTGCTCCTCGAAGCACATGGGATGCCGCGCGCGAGTACGCTTGCTGGCAGGGAAGCTCGTGCCGTCGGGAGATGCGCACAACCACGCGCCGCCGTCGCACGCGCGCTGCGGCAACGGCGCCTTCGTGCAGCTACGGCCGCGCCCCTCCCTCGCCGACCTGGCCGCCATGCTCTCCCCACCCTCTCCCCTAGCTCCCCTCACTGCTCTATCAGCCGTGCCTACCCTAAACTTCCCCCGGCTGTTCCCCAAAACTGACCTCTGGACCAGACTACCTACTCCAGAAGTCAAAAAGGATTCATAGGACACAGTCGCGATATCAAGCAGCTGATAATGATTCTCATATCTATATAGAAGTGGATTTATAAACTATCTAGTAGTTTAGAATCCTTAGATAAGAGTTCTAAACAATTATAAGATTCATCAGTATGGTAAATCAACTGGTCGATCATGCATGGCATGATTCATGTCTGTTGTATTTAACAAAAGTTTTTAAAGGCGCGTTCCTTTAGTTTATTGTCGGTCTGATTGTAAATTAACGACTGTAAAATCAATAGGTTACTGATATTTTTTGTTTTAATTTTCTATTTAGGCAGTCGGGTTTTAATATGGTACAAACGAAAACCGTAAATGGAGGGATCCAAGGGCTATCCAAAAAAAGCCATGTATGTTCCGCGGAAACTGGGATTGTGAACAATGAGTAGGTCTTTAAGGATAAATTATTAGTTTTTTTGTTTTCCACCGACTTTCAAAAAGGAGGAGTCAATTCGTCTGTATGTTTTCTTTTGTTTTTTTTGTATGTTTGTTACGCGATTACTTCGTCTATTGAGAACCGAATCAATATTTTTTTAATGGGTAGAGTACATCGTCACGGTGGTCACATTATACAATTCATCCAGATCCGATGGAGACTCTCTCCAGACATATGGAGATAAAACAACTCAAACTAGTCACTGAATATGAACCTTTTTTAATTATTCTTGAGTAGGACAACACGGTCCTTTAGTAAATTTTATCAAGATCTGATGACTATCTCCAGAGATATGGCGATACATTTCTTAACTCAAACTTGCTACTGAAACTGACTCAAGCGTTATGTGAAGTCGGTGGTTTTAGTTTTTAAACTAAGTATCTTTTTTATTGCCTGAGACAAAAAAGAAAATGTGTTTTTTTATTCCCTTCCATAGATGGTTTTCGTTTCTATTCCATATGAATTTCGTTCCATATGAAACCCTGTATAACCCTATTGTTAATTGCGTAATTTTGCTCACTCTAGATTTTATTTGTAGCTACTATAATCACAAGCAATAAATTGTTATCAATGACTTTGCTACGTTATTATGTAGTATATTCCTTATACCTATGTATTTGTTGATCGATCTCGAAAACGTTTTTATTATTATGTTTAAGCTTCGCTTACGGTGATATCTCAACGCGATACGTAATTCGGTGATATTAGCTAGGCAATAATTTTAAGCCTGATTTTATTATGTAAAGATCTATGTTGTATAGTTCTAAAGTTATCTACTTAATATATTAGTTGTAAATGAAATCCTATTTTTATTATAGACGCTTATCTACAAGAATTATATTCTGCTTACGAATTTTATGTTGTTTTTATGTACAATAAAAGTAGTCGATAACTATTCATACATAACATGGAATAATAGGTAAACAATATGTGGATCGGTATTAAATAATAATCGCTTTTCGCCGGCGATATCCCGTATTCTGATTTTGATGGGACCATTAAACAAAAATAAATAATATTTTCACATCATTTTTAAAACCAGCTTTGCGGAAATACTCTTGTCATCGTATGTAATAGAAACTACTCAGGATCGAAAAACATCGGCTCACAGTCCAAATTTGACTGTCCTACCTTAATGCCAATAAAGAGTGCCAGTCCTTACACCCTGGTTCCATCATCCGATGTAGGCAATGACTATCATACCGTCAACAAAACTACAAATTAAACGTGTATAGTTCGTAGCTTCATGATGAGCTTTGCGAGAGCGAAAATAGGCCTTATATAGGCCCAGCAGTGATGGATTGAGTAGTACAAATACTATTGATGCTGATCAATAGGCACAAGATATTATGTCGTGCATTACGGGGTCCTGACTCCTGAGCGACTTATTGAGGTAGAACTATGTTTAAAAGATATTCTCTCCATTTGCCTACTTATTCATTGAACATGTATGCCGCATGTCGGTCAATCTGTGGGCCAAGCTCTACAGAGTGGGTTCCATAGAATGTTAGACGACGACGCGGTAGACACGGCAATGGTGGGACTAAATGGATTCCTGCAGGGTTATTCTCAATCATTCGAAAGGAAATTCGGATTAGGAAACTGTCTCTCCTTTTACTCGAATCTTTGCAATTCACAAAGATCCGTTCGGTTACTTTTGATATTTCAATTGTAAAAAACAGGGATTCTAATTGGAAAGTTATTCGCAACAAAATAGCTTACAGATTTATCAATATTCAAAATTAAAAATTAAGCTTCCGAATCCGAATAGGTTGTCGAATGATTGAAAATCAGGGGGCTTAGTTACTACGAGTCTAGATAAATTTTAATTAATTTTAATTGAAAGGATTATTGTTACAGCATATGCAAAAATCTTCAAAACTAATAAAGCAGCATACACTATGTTTACTAAGGGCGCAAATTCTTAAAGATCTCTTAAAGATACGTTAAAAAAAAGACACGTTTTGTAATAATTTGCTCACTTATTCAGGAATATTTTCAGATGCTGTATTTATCAAAACGGGAGTATCCACTAGACTACTCGTGTACCAGGGTCATAGATTTTCTAGAAACTACCAAAATGGCCACAGAATATCATGGAAATGCAACAAAAATGCATGTAATGCTCGGATACAAACTATAAACGATATGATTGTTTCTATCAAAAATGAACATGTACATGACTAAGCTATTTCATTATTCATCTCTTACAAACCACCACCTCAACTTACCACCTCTTACAAATGGAGAAGTAGATCTAAAGTTAGATATTAGACGTGCTAAGGGTCAGTTTCACCGGTTATAGATATCCCTATTAGGAACTTATCTAACAGACTTTTGAAAACTTTTATATGGCGTGATCTGTTAGATAGCTTTCTGAAACTATATCAGGAAACGGTGAATCTGGCCCTAAGTTTCTTACGCAATTTAAAGCTATGGTTAAAACTTACTACTAGTCTCGAACCAGCTAAGTGTTATACACTGCTGTTCGACAAATGTATTTATTTAAATGTATATTCATAATCTACTTGATTATTGAATGTATTGTGAAAATGATTCATAATATAATTATTTAAAACGGAGCTTGCGGTAGACGTGGCTCTTAGAATAAGGACATCAAACATGTCCGAAACTGGTCGGAGCAATTTCGATGACAAAACCCTTCAGTGTATAGCCGTTTTTAATAATAATTATATATAAACTTTATTATATAATTAATAATTATATATAAATATTTAGTGGATATTATATACGTCACTAGCTGTGCCCCGCGGCTTCGCCCGCATTAAAAAGTATCATATAGTTTAATCCATGATACCACTGGCTATCCCTGTGCAAACTTTTTGTGAAGAAGTCCCAAACATAGAAACAAATATACAAACTGACTTTCGCACTTATAATATAGGTGTTGATTATTATATGTTATTCTAAGCATATCTATATTTTAAAATTATATACTGTATAATTATATTGTATACATACGTATGGAATTAGTATATATATTATAAATGTAATAATACATACATTTAGAATTTTCTTTTTTGATTGTATTATGGTTTAGTTTTTCAGTAGGTCATTCGCCAAAAACTATGTATTTTAACATTTCCTTATTATCGGTTATCTGGAAGATATTGTTTTATGATTTGCAAAACCTAATTACGTTTTTGCTGTCTAGAAATTAAGTTGTTTTGATTTACAGTAAAAATTAATTGTATTCTATTCCAAAGTTCGGGCTCAGTGGCGTGTTTTGGTCTCTTGGATAGCTGGGGCCTTATTCAGTATGACCATTTTAAAGTCTTACCGTGCCGTGTTACGTTATCTCCGCGTTATGGTATTCTCTATGCCAATTAAAACGAGGTAGAGTAAGGTTATGAGCGCGTTTTGAGCTGTCAAAATATCGTGACATATGAGGACGAGTATCGCGCGCGTTTTGTATAATTTACCTATCGTGTGGCATATAGAATAGAATTTTTCAATAACGTGACGTGGCGCGTTAAGGAACGCGTTATCTCATTAGTAATACTGAATAAGGCCCCTGGTTGTGGCTTATGATGATGATGATGATGATGATTTTATCTTCTTCACGGATAATAGACTCAACCAAATTGGGTAAATGTTAGAGAAATAGCTGGTCGGAATAGGACATTTAATATTTTTAGTAGTATAGTAATAAAATCCTTTAATCTAGCCAGAAAAGTAAGTTATGTTACTCCGTAATACTTACTGAAATAGTAGAATAAAGGGTGGACACAAACATTTACAAGAGTGGTTATCCTCTATATGAAATGCAAGGAGAAAATTCATTAAAACAAATTATTTTTGTGGCATACCTTATTTCAAATAGTAAACAAATTCAAGAGCCTCCTTTTTGTTATCCTTTACTGGGATTCTAACCATACATTTGTTTCCAATTGGGGGATGTGGTCGTGAATAAACAAAAAAAATCTACAATATAATAGTTACTGGGTGAACTTTCTTATTTAATTCCTTTATCATCATTATTTTCCTCCTCTATGGATCTATCTAACTAAATATCTAACATGGAAAGTTCCCGCTACGCAAAGTATTATTCTACTTTGCGTAGCGGGAACTTTCCATGTTACTCTACTTTCTAATTTATCTTCAAGTTCCGTTATTTGTATTGCGTTTTTGACGTATTATTTGTGTAGTGTAGTCATACCAATGATTATGTATTACATACTTTATTTTTATACATTTTTCAGAGTTTTCAATAGAGATGTCAAATTTTGGGCGACCGCAGATGAACCTGGGTCGTGAATAAATTAAAAAAAAACCTGCAATATAAAAGATAGTTACTGGGTGAACTTTCTTATTTAATTCAGTTATCATCATTATGTTCATGCTCTATCCCGCTACGCAAAGTAAAATAATTACTTTCCCTGTTACTCTAATTTATAATTTATCTTCAAGTTCCGTTATACGGTATATGTTGATGTATTCATTAGTGTTATTTATGTCATACCAATGATTATGTATTTCATACTTTATTTTAATACATTTTTCAGGGTTTGCAATAGGGATGTCAAATTTTGGGCGACCGCAGTTGAACTTGGGACGGTACAAGTTCTGTAAAGCCAACCCCTACAGCGAGGGACGGAAAGTCCGGTGGCGCTGCACGTTACAAGCCAAGGGATGCCGCGCTAAGCTCGTCACCTTCGATCAAAGTCTCATATACGAAAATAATAATCATAACCATTGATTGTACATGTAGTTGCACCATTTTTGTTTCTTTTCGTTATTTAGTTGACTTTTATGTTTTGATAACATGTTTATCTAATATATCATTTCAGCAAGGTTCAGAAGTCTCTAACATGATTAAAATGAATTATTTACGTATATAATTTAATCACTACATCTTTATTTTTGACATTTATATCATGTTCACTTGTGAATAAATTGTAGGGTCCACTCTCCACGGCATAGCGAATCTTATTGGGTGTCCGTAACGAATGCACCACATGACCATGACTACCCGGTCAGTATTTGGGTGGGTAACCATAAGTTACATTTATAATTGAGAGATACCGTGGTTTGTATGATACTTTGATTAAATTGTAAGTCTCGGTTGTATCTTTACTATAGTTGTGTGCCATCTCAAAAGCCATCAAACGTTTTCATGACTTTCCTTTTAAAGCTTCTGTTCATTGGAGTAATCTATTTTGAAATATTTTTTTTTACATTTATATTATTATACATTTTGTTCATATGTCAAAAGACGTTTGTTTAACTTAAAAACTGTTGAAAATATTTGTTTAGGATCGGTTGAAGACGACCGGGGACTCGTCTGTGGTATACGCCGTCTTTGTAGTAAGCACAGAACAGTTAAATTGCCAAAAATACCAATATGTTAAAGAAAAAGAACCGGAGAAAGAATGCTTTCCTATCTGTTATATTTAAAAAAAAATACTTTTAATAAAATCGGAAACATGGTATAGACTTTGTGAGCCTTGCTGGATATGATAGCAGATGAATGAAAATATAATAAAATTAGGGTTTGTATTGTTACAGGTACTGTCTGCAGTAACTGCAGAGTAGGTATTCTGATTATTACCTGTACTATATTACCTGTGGTATTACTGAAGGTTAAATTTGTGAAAGTATCAACCTCAATGTAAAGTGCCTAGCAGGCGTTTGTAAATGTGACTATATGGTTAAAGTTTTTTTAAATTTCAGGCTTAATTGCGCGGCAAAGCTCTAATGGCGGAATCACCGGCAGAACTGCAATAAAATTAACAACACCTAAATTATTTTATCATTTTTTTTTACTTGCGAACATGATTTGAATCCTAACAGCAAGTCATTGTCTGCATAAATAATATTTAAATTATTTGAAGTAGAGGGTACTTAGTAAAAATATTTCACGCACATTAGTTTAGAAATAATAGATTATTACAATCAGTTTCAGTGACAACATACCCGATTCAATTCACGACATCCAAGTTTGGAAACCCAACAATTTCTTGGGGCAAGTACCGGTTCAACAAAAAGTTAACTCGAAGGTCGAAGACTTGGTGGGAGTGCTCCGCTAAGCGGTCGTCTAAATGCAAGTGTATAGTGGTCACCGTTAACGATAGACTGATGAAAGTTAACGGCTGGCACAATCATTGAATACTCATTGGATGCCATTTATTGCCAAAATTATCAAAGATTTGAATGGAAAAAAGTATGGTGCGTGCTACATACATCACTTAGACCTCTAATAAGTCAATGTGCACGCTTGACTTATTATGGTATGATGCACACATTAAAGATATCTCATCCAAACATCGATATAAATATAAAAAAGGGAGATAAGGTACCCTGCTCATCAACGTGGACCGTATAAATTGGGTTCCCGAACCTAATTTCACCTTAGTCACAATCGAACTGGCGTTTGTGTAGCACGTACAGAATAAATGTGCAATTATCGCAGATCCATTAAAATAATCAGCAACAATGCCTTCTTCTGTTCTTCATGCACATCAAGCTAGACATTAGATATTCGTGTTTTCATGTAGTTGTTTCTAGTTCGATTATGTTTACGTGGCATAAGAGTGAGTACCGCATCTACCTTTTTATATCTATGCATCCAAAGGATTTAAAACTAACGATGTATCTGATTAATTAATATTACCGGGGTGGGGTTTTTTTGTGTAAAATTTCGTTTTTACAAAAAATACAACTCTACGAGTAAAAGCAAAACCCTATCTGAAAACAATATTGTATCAGAATTGTTAAAGCCGTTTCCGAGATACATAATAATAATTATAGTACGAGAATTGATTGATCTTTAAAATATATCTAAGAATATTCTAAATATGGCTATTCGTAATTTGCAAATTACACAATTCTGATCTTCAATGCAGTTAAATGGCGTAATGATATTGAATTAATAATAAATTTAATATAATTAACCTAGTTTTTTTTAAATAAATATACAACAGCAAACAAGCATGCGGTCCACCTGATGGTAAGTGGTCACCGCCGCCTATTAACATCTGCAATACCAGGGGCAATACTGGTGCGTTGCCTGCTCTTTTGAAATAATCTGTTAACTCTTCTTTTGAAGCAACTCAGATCAACCTTCTGTGGGAATACATCGGGAGGAAGGTCATTCCACATCTCGTACGAACTCGTTGTGTGGGAGGACCACGTGTCTATAATATGATTATTTGACAATGATAATACACGTAAATGTTGACTTGATATCTGAATAAGTTATTTTATATTTTATACGACGCTTGCGACATAGATGCATATGTAAATGTGTATGCATGTGTTGTGAGCTAAGACTACATACACTGCATTTCGCTTGTGTGAGGACACAAGTTATCATAAAGTCTAGAAAGTATAATAGTACTATTTTTATCACTGTAAAATTATGTCTGACTGAAAGAATCCATAGGTATTAAAAGTGTTTGTATGTTGTAGAGCCGAAGTTCGACCTCTCCCAGCGCGGCAACCTAGTCATCCAGATCGGAGAGTGGCGCTTCAACAAGCATGCGTGCTGGGGCTCCAAGGTGCGCTGGACCTGCATCAAGAAGAAGAGCGGCTGCAACGCTGCCATCACCACCGTTAATGATATCATTGTGAAGACGTTGGGAAAGCATAACCATTGACATTTATGAAATCTATACAATGAAAATCTGGTCGTTTGATAACTAGAATTTAAAACAAAGTCATGCACAAAATTGTATTGTTTAATTTGTTTGGCACGTAGTGAGATCGCGATTCTTGGCGTTCACAACAATGCGTGTTGTCGTTGGTATACTAATTCGTATGATTTTCAGTTAAACACGATTAAATATGAAATATCTTGACAAGCATCAGAATTAGATATACATTTAATTAAACAATACAACTTTGCTAATGCAAATGATCATCATGGTAATCCATGATGATCATTTGACCTTAACAACAGAAAATATCGAATTGTTTGACTTAAGGGTCATCGATAGGGAGTAAGTAATAAGGTCATAAAACTGTAAGTGTAGTAAAAAGTCTTAAAAAAATGTCGGTCTCCCTGCGCTCGCGCAACTGTTAGTATTTTCTTCTTTGTTCGAAATATTATAGGCACTTTCGAGTTTAAACTATAATGATAATTGACCTTAACAACAGATAATATAGAGTTGGACCTAAGGGTCGTCGTCGGAGCGTGACCTTAAAGGTAATGTTATCTTCTAGGCAAGCGTACTTTATCTTGGACCACATCGTCACTTAACACTAGGTGAGATAATGGTCAATCACTTGCCTATTGAGCATTAAAAATTACATCAGAATGGTCTTATTTTTATATAGTTCCTACTTTGCCTAACCATAAAATCATTTCCATCATAACGCGGGCGAAGCAGCAGGTTATAGCATAAATAACCGCAGTTATATTAAAACTGTGAGAATATTACACCGACATTTAAATGGGAACATATATTTACGAGCGTGTATTTGAGAAATTGCTGTAGGTACTGTTGTGATTGGTGTCACATTAAATGTGGTAGTTATGGATGTTACACAAGTCTTTTATGCAAACACAATATGTTTATCGTAACTGATTGTTGAGTGTTATGCGGTACAAAGTATTTTTCAGTTCATTTAGTTTCTATGTTGTTGTATGTTCGTAAAAGTATTTTTTACAATATTTTTAATGAAAAACTAATATACCTACAGTATTCGGCGGCTTTTCGCATTTAGTTGAATGCAAGATACGGATATATTCATGTATAAGGTATAATTAATTATTAAAATCTCAAATATTTTATTCTTGTAAGCGTATTTTAAGTAATTAACAGCCAAAGGCTATAAATTCCGTGATTTTTATTACGAATAAATTACCTTTGTATATGTTTTTAACAAAGCCTCAAAATTGTATTTAATGTTAGTTTGTTCAGTATCATATTTAAATAGCGCATGTAAAGATTCTTGTTGGTTGGTTGTTCTTGTTTGTCACTAAAATACTAAATGGTAAATGCTAATGAAATCTTATCTTTAAAAAAAAAAGCGCCGGGCGCCTGTTGCCTTCATTCTATTAATGTTATGAAATGATTCAGTCAGGTAGAATCTCATATATAAAATGCAAAAGTTGTGTAATAGGTAAGTATGCAATGGGACTTGAATAATTTTGTATGGAATTGTAAAAAAATCTTTTTCATGTTACCGCGCAGTATGCTAGAGGTATATATGAATAGGATAAGTAAACAAACAGAAATTGTCACGTAACATGGTACCCTAAAATGTCACGTTCCAGAGATATATCGAGGTAAAGATCGCCAAATGAAAACAACGACAATAATTAAAAATGCAGTAACTACGTGTGTATTACGCATTCCATTGCATTCAAATAATAAATAGTTCCTAGGTTAATTTAAATATTTATTATTTATTTTTGTCTTATTTTTAACTAGTTAGGGAAGAATAAGCCAACCATCGCGGTTTGAGTTACTTACCTACTTTGACAAATAGGGAATATGCATGTTTTTTTTTATATTTTTATTTCACTCATTACATTTTTTTTATTCGTTATAGTCAAGCGTTTGACCACTATCTCACCTGATGTTAAGTGACGATGTGGTCGACGATGTAGCACGCTTGGCTAGAAGATACCTATGATATATATATTATATATTTCACTCATTACATCCATACAACATAATAAAAAAATAAAATACTGCTGGAATTAGTCTAATTATTTTTTAAATAAACATTTAAATATACAAATAAATTTGAGCAGTTTAAACGCCATCATTTCCCGGGCTCTTTGGTAATGCATTGTGACGTCACGCACTTACGTCAGACACACGCCGCTTGAAGTAAACTAGGTTTTTTTTCTTTAACTAAGACTCCGCGCGATTGTTGTATTTAGCCAATAGCATGTTTTTATTAAATTATACAGTTTCTCTAATCTCGTACTCAATTTTATCTATATTAAATGGTTAATAATATACATTTTTGCACAATAATAGGCGGCAAACACAATATTTGGAAATAAATACATTAAGACCACACCATACATTTATTTTTATGTTCCCGCGCGCAATGTTTCTATCACGTGGAGTAGTGCATAATGACGTCAACTTTCGATTCGACCAATGGTGATCTGATTTACAAACTTAAATTCCCCTCGCTTTAATTGCATTTTTAATTAATTATTTTAAGCAAATAAAATTGAATTAAATAAAAAAAGGTTTTACATATAACTCCGATTGATTATTCAATAAGAATAAAAAAAAATATATTTCCAATAAATCTGAGCTTCATGCATATTCCCTATTAGCAGAGTTTTTTTTTTCGTGCTACTAAGTTGTGCTGCCTTCTAATAAATAGTTAAATCAACCTGGGAACTATTATTTTAATGCAATGGAATGCGTATTACGCGTAATTACTCCATTTTTAGGGTTCGGTAGTCTAATGGCAAAAAACGGAACCCTTATTGATTCGTCATGTCTGTTATCTGTTTTTTGTTTGTACGTAACAGTATCCTCTATCCATAATACCACTTTCACTCGAAAAACTCGAAAAAAAAAAACAAAATGGCGGTTGGTGGATATGCCACAAAGGTTCTATTCCCTTTGCATAGTAGGTATTTGGTATTTTATAAGAATCAATTAGTGAAGGATTGATTAATTGAATTTAGTGATTTCAGTTTAGAATAAGCATAGATACGAATACGTACTCAATTTTTTGTATTTTCTACATCGCTAATTTTAAAACTTATGAAAATGAGTATTTAATAATTTTAGTATTAAGTATTTCTGTTACTGCAACATTATTAAGATCGCTATGATTAATTATGATAACTTTGTTTCTAATGTTTGATCTGTAGATAAGTTGGTAAGTTTATCTTTTATATTGTAATTTTATGATCCTTTTTTTAAGCACCAATTTATTTGTTCATCATGTTAATGTATCTGTCTTTAATAAACGCTGATTGAGAAAATGGTTTGTTAATGCCTGCATACCACAAATTTTAAATATGTTTTACAAAACATAAAAGCTACATAAAACCCATTTTGCAATCAATTTATGAAGGATGTGCACCATTAAAGATACTTTAGTCGAAGATGTTACAAAGGTCTGTGGTCAAGAAAACAGTTTTCTCATAAAGTATTATTTTAAATAGCTTTTCTGACGATAGTGTCACTTGCAGATCTAAACCCGACGTTTGCAAGGTCTCAGCGCGGCAACCCTGTGATCATGATCGGACAGTACCGGTTTAACCGTGTGAACAAGTATGGCAGCCGTACGCGCTGGGTCTGTGTGAAGGCCAAGAACGGCTGCCGAGCTTCTTTACACACCGCGGATAACGCCATCGTACGTGTTTGGGGCTTCCATGACCCGCTTGCGCACACTAGCGCTAACCGATACCCGTCCTAAAATCTGTCTTATTGAAGCCAGATGAAACCGCCTTGCTGCATCTGTGTGCTTCTTCTATGAAGACTGCGATAGTAAACAGCAGCATTTATTCATTATAAGCAAGAGTTCTCTGTATGAACATTTCATGATAAAAAAACGTATAAGCTTCGTGATATAAATAGCTTACGTTTAGATGGGTATACATTTCGGCATTTATTAGACATATCTCGATTTGAAATCTCTCAAACCATGACTTAGTTATGTTCTGGTGCTTTTTAACAATAACTTAATATAGTTTAGTGCGAGTGTCCTACTTATTGAGGCTTTGTTTCGGACGATGAATGAAAATATTATTTAGTTTTAGGTCGTTTTAACTAAAGGATGGTTAGGAATAAGTGTTACAATATTCTTAATATCTTCGTGTGACAGTGACAAAACATCGACTGATAACATAGTTTTATCATCATTAATATCATTAGAAATGAAATGTTACTTAGGATTTGGTGGTGGATATACAAGCTATTGTTTCAGTATTTTATGATGATCATGAGCAATATTTTACTACATTACATTTTTACATTTTTTTATAAAAAACCGTAAATATATAAATAATTAATTTACGTTATTATACAGGTTTTATCCGATATTTTCAGCCCATTTTCTTTGCCCAGGTCAGTAATACAAATTATTATACCAGGCTTACCATATCAAGCGAGTTAATGTAAATAATAATAAATAACACAATAATGTGTTAACAATTGATAGAATGCCATAAATTAATACTGATCGCTAATATTTGGAATGTAATCAACACCAATATTATAATGCGAAAGTCTTTTGTTTGTGTCTCCTTCACGGGCAAATGACTGCACCGATTTGGCTGACTATTTGATTAGTGATAGCCAATGTGGTAGAAAAGGACATAGCATACTTGTATAATTTTCAACGCTGGCGAAGCCGCGGGGCGCAGTTAGTTAGAGTAAATAACGACTATTCAACTATTGTAATATCTAGGTGTGACGCAGCTACAATTTCTACGATGCTAGTGCTAGCATGCCAACGCGACGGGCACCGTGTAAATCGCTTTTCGTGCCAATCCAGCGCCGGCCGCCAAATATAAATAGATATCGTATAAATCAGCTTCTTTAGACCGGTATGGTAGTACCTTGATTAATGCAGACTACGAACATCGGCAAATTACTAATTTTAATTTACATTCAGAGCAAATGCAAAGCCTGCGTCCACATCTTTTGCAATTGTAATGGTTACTCATTGTTAATATTGCTTCGTCTGCATAAATAATGAACTGTTTGAATTTTTGAAAACGGTCATAGGTTAAGTTTGAACCCAAACTAACAACCATATGATCTATTATATTACTATAAGAAACTCTTTCTTTAATATTATTAGATTCGTATTTTTCTCGTGACTTTTTCAAAGAGTGAGTAATTTACAGAGCGCATAGTTCAGGAATATAAAACAAGTCGCGGAACGGTGATGTTGCTGGCAAACGGGTACCGTTTTTCCAGGGAGCGGACTCGGGGATTCAAAACAAGATGGCAGTGCTCTCTGAAAGCCCGGACCAGGTGTCGAGCGTACATCACCACCATAGATGGACAAGTATTCAAATATAACTTTGATCACAACCATAAATGTTATTGAAACATAGCGCGTATACGTAGTGACATATTTTATACGTCGTGAGATTTTCGCCAAATAGTGTAGATCTGGTTTTTTTTTGTAATTTATCAAGTAGTTAGGTAAGTATATGATCGTAAACGTACAGAGTAACGACGTTGTGGCAAACATGACCGCGTATAATGCACCTTTTATTTTCTTATACAATTTAACAAAATTAGTGGGTTAAACTATGTATTTGGTAATTTAAGTAAAATATTAAGGCATTTAAGATTTAAAAAAAAATACGGCATAGGCAAATATGACGCCACAACGTTTAAAAAACTTTGAAAGTTTTGTCTGTAGTTTTGTACCGACAATATGGTATGTAATATTAATTTACTGGTTAAGCCATGTTCCGTCCTGATGTAATGTTAAAATAAACATGTAAGTGCCTCTAACTGCTTAAAGCAACTTTATTAAATAAAATTATATTATAGGTATTCAATTATTTTAAATACAAAATGAATTGAAGTTTTTAATGGTACATGTTTTATTTCTTTCATAATCTATTAAATAACCTTATTTACTTGTGGCTATCTGAATAGTACTGATAATGTATTGACACCGTTTTTAAATTTCAGTATTTCTTTACGAGTCTCGGCGAGGTTCTCGCATTTTAGTGATAGAAGAGAACCGTTTCTGTAAGACGTACTGTCGTCCCACTGGCGTCACTCGATGGCGATGCAGTACTAAAACTACGACCAGGTGTCAAGCATTTGTTACCACTTTTGACGAAGCTGTCATTAATTATTGTAACATGCACAACCACAACTCAGGGCGCAACTGGCGTGAGAAAATCAAGAAAATGTACTTTATTAAAATATTAGAGCAGCGTTTAAGAAATCGCCCAAAACGAGTAGCAATAGTTGATAATAGTCCGGAATCAGAAACTCAATAAATGTATCAATAAGAAATTCTAACAGAATTGATCAAGCTAATAAAACTTGCTACAGGCGCACAGGCTTGCACAAGCGTATGGGTTTTTACTGCTGAAAAGAGAAAATTACCGTAGCGTATATTTTTCATGATCATCATCATCATATTTTTTGAAATTTTCCCCCTAAGAGGGTGCAATGGGGTAACAAAGTGTGAAAACAATATTGTTTCGGGTTGCGCTGAAATTCAGAATGCAGATAGTTATTATGACGTAGGTATCCACTCAGAAATGATTTTCTGAAAATTCCTCCCGGATACGGAACGGGGATTCAAAGTTTGTATGGCGAAACAAGATGGGATAAGTACGTGTTGTAGGATTTTTCGAAATGGTGTAGGTAACAAAGTCTGTAAATTTAGGTTTTTAGGGTTTTATAAATATGAATCCCAAATTGCCTTAATCACGCGATAACATGATAACGGGTCAACCGATTTGGCTAATTCTTTTTTGACGTGTTTAATGACAGAATCGTTTCTACAAAAGAAAAGTTTTAAGTAAATATAAGAAGGTTTTAACGCGAGCAAAGCCGCGGGACACTTCTAGTTTTACTATAAATCTAGTCTTTCAAGCTGTTAATTAATTATGTTTTAGCACGCTTATTACTCGCCTGCAATGAAAAGGTTATCTATGTTTTTCGGGTGTATCTTGTTTGTATGTTTGTAATATTCTTTATTACTTCATATCTTCCAAACTCCCCGGACGCATTTATATTATTAAGATATCGTCAGACCAGATACGTCTTGATAGCCCAAATGTTCTTAGATATGTGACGTTAAAAATAAGCATGTCAGGTGTGAGATGCTTTTGTTTGAAGTTAAAAAAAAAATTACACTGCAATATGGGTATCGAGTTTAGGCTTATTATAAAGATTTCAAAAAGGTATTCGTGACCGTAATACTAAAAATAAAACAATGACAATTAAACGTTATAATACGATATTAACGATCCGCCCGCTAAATATGTAAATTTTAAAGTGAGAAATGTGTATTTTATTTATGAACTAATACTAATAAACCCACTATATACTGTTTACGACTAAAACAGACTGATATAACATTGATATTGATTATTGTCTTTTCATGTAGGCGAATGTCTTTGTTTTTAAATGTATTTATGGCTTGTTTATCTAATATTAAAGCAGAGGATCATAGAGATAATATTATAAATATAAAAAAGATAAAGGATTAAAGAGTTATTAATCGTAATATATTTTAGGAATGTAATAAATATAGTTGTGTGTTGTTTTGTCAAATATGATGTTATTTTTTTTTAATGAATTATATAACTATAATTTTGTATATTATTATTGATCTCAAAATAATTTAACTTAATAATATTAATGAAAAATGAGTACAAATAAAACATAACGTTAACAATACATCTTTTATTGTATAATTAAAATAATTACTTTTCCGCGGGTCGAGTGCATCCGTATCACGCGCAACTGTTCAAAAAATACAGAAACATTATTTCCATAGATACTTTTTAGATTTTTCTTTGGTTCTTTTTTGTTATGGTCGTTCATCTATTCGGCCACTTAGTCTAATGTGTTTTGGCCGGCAGCTATCCTTGAGAGCCAGTTCCCATTCTAGGCCTAGCGTGCTAATATCCTCGACCGTATCATCACTTACCAACAGGTGAGATAGTGGGCAAACTAGTCTATATGATATAAAAAAAAAAACAATAAACTCTGAGTTTACAAAAGGCTTAGGAAAGTTTTAGCAACTGCTATTTACACTACCGGCTCGCACCTGTTAAGAGACAGGCAACTAATAGTTCAGTGGCAAAGGTTTTAAATTTTGGTACAGATACAGTATAGATAAAAAGTATCCCTGAGGTGTAGGGAAATATGGGATACTTTTTCTTACTTAGAAGGACAATTAAGCATTGCGACACTGGGTGCTTGCATCTAATATTACATTAGAACTAAAAAAAATATCTTTATATGTTTTATTAACCCTTTGGTTAACAGCCGGTACTTTACAATAAATTAGTCTGACTTTCTTGTAACTTTCATTTATACATTTATAAATAAATAAATTTATATTAAATCATCCTAGCTACATAATATACTTTTTTGATTTTTTGAAGTTTATTGCTGTCAGGTCTGTCAGTAACAATATGTTCATATTGTCATTGTCATTACAGTGACATCGTTCACGACAAACAGAGGCACCCACATGCTCCTACACGGTGGGTATCGGTTCGGAAAGTCGTACGAGATGGGTCGTAAGACTCGCTGGCAGTGCACCACCAGGTCACGCACCAAGTGTTCCGCATTCATCATCACCATGGAAACTTTCATCATAAGGTCAAGTCTCGTACACAATCATGAATATTGAATCGAACAAGTTTACACCCTACAGGTAAGTACATAAATGAAGTGAATGAATCGTTGACAAATGGCACGGAGTATCTATCTTAATTGTTCCGTTTTTTATAATAAATAAATTTTGTTAAACGTTTACTTTTTTATTAATAAGGAACAATTGACTTCATAATATTTTTTTGCGTTGCGTACACGATATTGTTATGATTATTACGAGTCAGCTTAAAATCAATTATTTTATAGAATAGTTGCTATACTGCAACTGTATTTAAAATAAAAACTGCACACTACATATTTTATGTTTTCATTTTGTCTCAAAACGAGTAAGTATGCTTTCAAATCCAGTTGATGCTCGTTTTTGCAGTGACCCGAATTAAAACTGACCGAGGTACCTACATGCTAGTTGTCGAGGGCTACCGATTTTCTCAGTGCAGTGCGCCAAACACAAAGAACCGCGTGAGGTGGCAGTGTTCTATTAAAACCAGGACTAAGTGCAGAGCTTCTATGGTCACTCTAGACAACTATATCGTTCGTGCGAACCTGGATCACAACCATTGATTACTGAGCCGGCGATTACTCTACGCCGCCACACCCCTTCTGCATTAATATAGCCGAAATTTCTGCATAAAGCCGAATTACATTACGAAATTAGTGGCATGCATGATATATAAAATTAATGCGTGTATTGTAAAACTTGATGTTTACACGTGAAATTGATGAAAGTAGTGTCGTGAAACTAATTTTATGCCACTCATTTCGTAATGTAAATTCAGCTTTACTCTCAAAGCAAGAATTACACGCGTAACTTGGATATAAATTAGCTTTAATTATTTAAAAATAGCAATCTATTACATCGCGTTACCTATCGCAATTTTTTTATACTTCCGTAAAGTACTTGCAAAAAGTTTATTAGGTTTTCTGTTGCGTACTTAAGTTGTTTATGATTTCCAGCTTTCGCATTATGAATGATCTCGACACATTTTATAAAAGTTTAGAAATCTGTATATATCTTCTTAAGTTTGTGTATTATATATATGAAGTTCTTTATGAAATTTCTGAAAAAATATAAACAAATTAAAGTTGCTAATAAAAATAGTTTAATAATAACTGTTTTACATAATACTGGAGGTAATTTAACACTGCTGTTCTATTTAATGATAATTCCATAGATCTAAAACTATTATAAGTATTAAATTACTAGAAAAAATATGGGTAGTTTTTAAGTAAGTAAATATAATTTAAAGTATTAATTAGATTCAGGACAAATAAATATATTTATATTTAAATAAAAGTTCTATTATATACCAAAAGGAGGATCTTTAGGAAAGAAATTAATAAAGGTCTTTCATCATCTGCCTACCCTTATCCCACGTTAAGTGGGGTCGGTGCAACATGTCATTCTCTTCCATTCAGGATTATCTGTAGTCATTTCTGTATCCACTCATTTAAAAACTTTATATTTTTTAATATCTTATAGGCTAGCGTATGACTACTATCTCGACTGGTGGTAAGGTGGTGAACACGCTAGGCCTAGAATACTCTAACTCTAAAGGGCTGTGTGCTGCCGGAACTCCGTAAGGTTATGGCGGCAGATTTTCTCTTTGATGTTGGTAAACTACTGTTTGGTAAAATTTAGATCTTATGTGTTGTATAAGTACGATTCAGCTTTCAGATTTGGAAAGCTTCTTCAGAATCTTGAGTGAATGTTATGTAAATAATTGAAACAATAGCAAGTATGTGTTCAGTTGTTTCAGTTGAGTTCGAGACAACTAAGAACGGTAACCAAGTGATGGTGCTGGGCCGGTACCGGTACAACAAGGTGACCAAGTGTAAAGGACCGCGGTTCCGCTGGACCTGCGTCAAATACTCCAACGGATGTCGAGCGACCGTCATCACTCTAGGAGAGAATATCGTAAATTTTCTACACGAACATTGTCATTGACATAGCTGCGAACTGTAACATTACCTAAGTCTATTGTTAGATTTTTTAACCCCGACACAAAATGAGGGGTGTTATAAGTTTGACGTGTGTATCTGTGTGTCTGTGATGTGTGTGTATGTCTGTGACATCGTAGCTCCCTGACTGATGAACCGATTTTTATTTAGTTTTTTTTGTACGATAGGTATGTAACAAAGACGTTTTATATGCAGACAGTGCACTACCGGCCCGAAAGAGACCGACCTTGAACGGAGTATGTCTCCTTCTTTTGTCCTTTTTGTTTTGCATCATCAACATCTGCTGTGCACGATCCTTTTATTGTAATTCCATGGTATTTAGCCGATAGTGTGCTTAAGTTCTGTTTCAAGAAAATCTGTTCATCTGTTTAAAGATGATGATGAGCTCTTTTCTAGTTGATGAGGCTATGAGACCAACAACAACAACAATATTACCGTTTATGTCGCATTTTTGTGATTTCACAAAGGAATCAAAACCAACTCAAAGGGATTTGACCTAGAATCATGAATTTTTGTATGAAGCATGGTCTTACAGCATATATAAATTAAAAAACTGTAAATATGTAGTTAAAAAACAAAAAAGTGAATTTAGTATAACAACATTATTTTTTGCGGTTGGTGCATTGCATTAACCGTCTCTAGGAAATAAACGGTGAAGTTAAGTTTGTCCTTTAACCTAGTTTGTCTTTTAGTTAGAGCAATAATGTCTACAAGTGTGTACGGAACCTTCGGTTTGCGAGTCCAACGTGCACTTGGCTGGTATTATTAATCTTTTTTACGCAAACACACACATTTAGACACACATACACACACACACACACACACACACACACACACACACACACACACACACATACACACACACAAACACACAAACCAACATACAAATTATGTTCTTCGATTTAACATATATATTATTAAGTTCTTCGATTTAATTTACCTAAATGTATGCTTATGATATTCATTTGTATTCTTTTAAAAATAAAATTAATATACAAATTCAGTTATATTAATTTAATATGACATGAATCATTCTAACCAAATATTAATAAGTACTTAAACTATAACGTTCAGTTAAGTTTTAATAAAGAATGTACCTCTTAATGCGGGAGAGTCATGGTGACCTGTATTACAGGTTTTTCTTAAAACCTATCATAGGCACCAGTCTCGTCACTTATTTGAAGAGCATTTTGTGATCGATAATATTATGTTTGAGATGAATAAATGATTTTATTATTATTTTATTCAAATTATCTCACGGGTCGTCACACTCCCGGTCCTTTATAAGGCATTGACGGAGCCGAAGCCAACGTCAAGAGGCTCTTTACAATACTAAGATACTTAAATAAACTTAAATAAAATTTGAGGGCCCGGTGGCGTAATCGGGAGAACGGTCGGCTTTGATGCCGTGGTACCGAGTTCAAACCGCCGTGCACCAATGGATTTTTCTATCCAAAAATGTATGTGCGCTTTTCACAGTGGCCCTCCGGTGAAGGAAAAACATCATTAAGAAACCAACAACCCCCGCATGGTGGTAGGACACTATCGAGTGTCCGCCTGGCCAGCTACCACCCTCAAGTTAGAAAATCTGTCGCCAAACATGTAATGTGTTCCGGCAGCTATCCTTGAGAGCCAGTTCCCATTCTAGGCCTAGCTGCTTACCATCTTCGACCGCATCATCACTTACCAACAAGTGAGATAGTAGTCAAACGGTAGCCTATAAAATATATATTTAAAAAAAAACTTTGATATGTGGATGGGAGGATATGATGTTCTATGAAAAAATGGTACAAAATATCATGGCTATTGTTCTTAAGCTTATTGGTGGCGGATTGCTAGTCTATGGGATGAGGTACGGCACCCGCCACTTATGCCTCATTACAAAATATTTAGGCGGGTGGTGACTTGCCATCCACTGAATGGGCACCCCATAAAGGCGGTCCGTTATATTGGCGCTGAGGGGCAACATTGGCGTGGATAGCTTAGGTCAAGGCAAGCCGGGGTCAGAGGGTCTCATTTAGCCCTCACGGGATAGGGGTACGCGGTGTCGCCACTCACCGTCGGCTCGCCATAAAGCCGCCTCTGCGGGATTATTATTATTCATTTATTCGATATTATTACATATCATCGCGGAATTGCATATTCTATCTATTCCAGCAGAGGCACTTTATATATGTTATTTAATTTTATTTTAAATTCGAGAAATTGCACCCACAGTAATAAATAGAATGATTTAAAAAAATATCTTATGAATGTAATAAACAAGATCACAGGTTTTTTTGTAGTGGTAGGGCGTCTGCTAGTCTGCTGCACTTAGCCAATTAAGTTTTAGCCGTGAAATAGGAATGTTTTTCGGTTGAAATGGCAAGGTGTCCAGTGAAATTACAGGGCATGTGAGACTCAACGTCTTTATGTCTCAAGGTAACAAGCGCAGTGCAGTGACATGCAAAAGTCTGGCAGTTCAGAATTTTGTATGCCGTTGTATCTGTTATAGGTAGATAGATCTCATCGCATACTACCAGGCGAGCGTCGTGCTTGTCCTGTATAAAATAAAAAAAATATCTTACCTTATACCATAAAAAAAAAGGTGTTTCGTGTGGAATATACCCCACCCCAATGGTTCAATGTAAACATCTTGGTGTACACATTGAACTAAATGTCATTTTCCACAGTCTAATTTTACGCTAAAATGAGCAAGAAACAAAAGATCCGTTTACGTGTATATAGCTAATATGTATATTCCCTGGTTAAAATTTTAAATCGCGTCTTATCGCTTCTAGCGTTAAGTCCGCCCATTGTACTGTAGTTTTAAGTGTTTACTGTTTATTAAGTTAGTTTTAATTGGTGTACAATAAATAATTTTGTATTGTACAAGTATTGTGTAAATTTTATACATCTAGGTATATTAGTTATGATCAGATATACGCAAGCTGGCTGGCAGCGGTTGGAATCCAACAGCTGAGGATCAAGCTCAGTGGCGTGCCATTGGAAAAGCCAATGTCCAACAGTGGACGAATACGGGCTGTTAATAATGATGATGATAATATTTAGATGTTTACTGACGTTAATAGTTTTGTATCAGCCGAGTCCTGGCGAGAACCACTAGTTCGATTGCAGGTATTGAAGGCGCAGTGGTAACTATTATATAATCTGTGCCAGTAGTTAGTAGTATGTCGTCAAGATAAATAAAATAAATGCATCGTAATATAAATGTTGATATATTAAAAACAGCTCAGCCGATTTAGTTAAAATTTAAATGGGACCACCTGGGAAGGGTTCCCTTTGAAACAAAAAGATTTTTTTCAAAATCGGTTCAGGCATCTTCGAGTATAATCAGTGAACATACATTAAAAAAAAGATTGCGACGAATTGAGAACCTCCTCCTTTTTTGTGAAGTTGGTTAAAAATACGGTATTTATCACGCTAAAAGCATTAATTATATTTACCTCGACGTATCAACCAAGTTGCATTGATCGTGGTCACGAGAAGGCACAAGGGCCGAAGTAACGAAATTTGTTATTTTTTTATTTATACAAAAATAAATACAAAAGTAAACATGGTTCTGCTACTTAAACAGTTAACTAAAACGTTAATATTTCTTTATCCAAATATTATAAATGCGTAAAAGTTTTGGATAACATTTTTAGTTGGCCCTGCAATTAATTTTACTCCATAATTGTTATTATTGTTGATGATGTAAAATGATATAAAAGATGATGTAAAACATACATAACTATATTTTTTGCATCAGCTTGTTGCGTCGATCATAAATTAACATATTCAACGATTATCGTCATATTTCCGCCAATATACAAAAAACCTTAACAAATTATGAACCATCCCCATGAATCACTCGTCTATTGGTGAAAACCGCATGAAAATCCGATCAGTAGTTACTCGCGAACAGTCAGGCAGACAGAAAGACACGGAGGGAACTTTGTATTTTTTTTATATGTACTTACTGATGTTTGCAGCTATTTTCATCAATTCTATTAAATATTTGTATATATGTATATAAAATCGCTTTGTATTAACCAATTCTGCACAAGCTACTTCCAGGTTCTGTGCTTATTGTGTTACAAGCTGTATATTAACGAGTAATGTAATTATGATCTATAGGTCCAATCTTCAGAACAACCAAAACAGGCGGTTCGGTAATCATACTTGCTGGTCATCGCTACAACCGTGTGTACCACAAAGGGCCCAGAGTTCGTTGGGCTTGTAACAAGAAGCGTAGAGGTTGCCGAGCTACAATTATCACGTTTGAAGATACAATCATAGTACACAATCATCAACATAACCATTATTGAGCAGCGATTATAGATAAGATATAAAACAATCTGTGATCTTGGATGTGCTTATCTGTGTCTTATACAGTACCAGAAGTGCCCCGCGGCTTCACCCGCGTTAAAAGCTTCTTTCACTTACTTCAAACTTTACTTTTGTAAAAACCTGTCTATCATAAAACACATAAATTTTGGATTGTGTTTAACAATTTACAAAAATATAAAGTGTGTGACACTTCAAAGAAACATAATATTTGATTTACGCAGTGCAACATCTCTCGTTGGATTTGAAAACTGTAATGATTTCTTCCGAATTATTAACTTACGTAATAAGTAGTCAAAGATGGCGCCACCAATGCATAATTGGGTTCAAAAATGCAATCCACTTAATGGCTTAAGGCAACGGTCGGCAACAGGCGGACCGCAGTCCGTTTGCGGACCGCGAAAGGCCGAACTTCGGACCGCCAAATATTATAATGTGTTGTACAGTTATTGCAATAGGTAAATTCACAGGGCGCTTGGCCTTTGTTTGTGTTTTATGCGGGGTGTAACAGTGTGCGTGATTAATTGCGACATTAATCTTCTTGTGTTTTACTTAATCTGAATTATATTTTGAGCAAAAACAATAAATAAATAGCACTTAATTATTATCAGTTGTTTTTTTCTGGACCTCGTTAAAATTTTCTCACAGTATTCGGACCCCACATAAAATACTTGCCGACCCCTTAAGGAATGGGGATTAATGTGTCCCGACTGTTAAAGTCTTCTTTGCGTCGCACAGTCGGGTAAAAATATAAAGTGTGTGACACTTCAAAGAAACATAACATAAAAACACATTACCTCTCCTTTGCGTCGCGCAGTCGGGTAAAAAATTGGCATTAAGTAATCAAGGGAAATAGTATATTTTATAAAACCTGAAAAACAATATTGATTTTTAGGGTTCCGTAGCCGAATGGCAAAAAACGGAACCCTTATAGATTCGTCATGTCTGTCTGTCTCAGTCAAAGTCAAAGCATTTATTCAGTATATGGGCAAATTAAAAGTTTGCACTTACAGTCGTCAAATTACATTAAATAGATCATATTCAATAAAAAATATTATAGATATAACAGAAACATAACTTATTGCTTAGAATTTACAAAAAAAAAACAAAGGTATTGAGCCATTCAGCTTTCATCTAGACGTCGAACGTCACACTTAAAACACTTGTTTAATTCCCCAGATTCATGTAGGGTTGCCAACCGTACTATTACGAGCACCCGCAACCCAGTGGATGTTTTAGTACTTCAGACAATTTTTATTCAAAAAATTGTGAAATAATGAAACATAATAAATAAATAAAACGCAGACTAATTGCAGGTACAAATCATATTCCGAATGGAACTGATTGTCCGTCTATCAGCTGCATATTACCGTCTTAACAGGTAACCCTAGATCTGCAAACAAAATATGAAAACTGATTGACTGTTGAATCTACTGGTGTTTCGGAAGTACTCCCATCAGAGAAGAAACACCAAGAAACTCTATGGGGCTTGTCACTTATTTTAATTCATTTTTGTTTTAATTCATATTCAATATTTTTTAAATGTTACAACAAATAATTATGCTATCATACAATTTATATTATATCTTGGAGCTTGGGGCATTCAGGCCAAGCATTTTTGTCATTCATATAGTCATTTAATGTATGGTACGATTTCTTCATTAAATTGGATTTTACAAAGGTTTTAAATCTGCTCATAGACAGTTGATCAATATCTTTAGGAAGTTTATTATGAAATCGTATACAGTTCCCCAAAAAAGAACCACTAACTTTCCACAACCTGAATTGAGGTAAAATTAATCTATTTTTGTTTCTTGTATTGAAATTATGTACATCGGACCTCTTATCATAATCATTCAAATTTTTGCGTACATACATAATATTTTCATAAATATATTGACATGCCACTGTGAGAATTTTAATTTCCTTAAATTTTTCACGAAGTGAGTCTCGCGACTTCATGGTATATATAGATCGAATAGCTTTTTTTTAGGGTTCCGAACCCAAAGGGTACCAACGGAACCCTATTACTGAGACTCCGCTGTCCGCCTGTCTGTCTGTCTGTCTGTCTGTCTGTCTGTCCGTCTGTCACCAGGCTGTATCTCATGAACCGTGATAGTTAGACGGTTGAAATTTTCACAGATGATGTATTTCTGTTGCCGCTATAACAACAAATACTAAAAACACAACAAAGTTAAAAATGAAAGAAAAGTTAAAAAAAAGATTTTTACGATAGCGCAGCGCCACCTATGTAGTTGCTAAGATGGCGCTATCATCTTTACCTTAATCTGAATCTTGGAAGCGGCTCCAACGATTAAATAAAATTTAGTATACTTACAGGGGATTTCGGGGCGATAAATCGATCTAGCTAGGAGTCATTTTCAGAAAATGTTGTTTTATTCGTGTTTTCAATCATCAACTTTATTGATAATCAACTTAAAATATGACTCTTCCCGACATCTATTGGCGAGTAGAAGTACTGTATCAGTAAAGCAGTTAGTTGCTCTCAATTAAAGAAAATAGTATTATTATTCGTCAATAGATGTCGGGAAGAGTCATATTTGTCTGTTTAAGTGGCAAAAAATACCAAGCAAAGCTCGGTCAACCAGATATTTAATAATATTAATTACTACAATTACTATTACTACTATTCCTATTACTACTATATAATACTATTCTACCTTTGTGTTAACGTTTACTTAGTTGGTATTAGAAGTTCGTTAGAAATTCGATAGATGGCGTTCGGAACCCTCCGTGTGCGGGAAAAAGTCTGACTCGCACTTGGTCAGTTTTATTGTAAAACAAATATAGATTGGATTTCGGCGGCTTTCCCCCACAATAAAATGCCATAGGACATTATACTGTGGAAGTAGCTAAAGTAAACCAATCTAGCAGTGGATTCGTCAGTCAAGTTTCTAATTTTACGTACTGCTTATGCAGCGGAGCTCTACCTAGAGCCGATATTTGAGAACCCCATTGTAGATTTGAATCCAGGGTGATGCCCAAGAATGTAGCGGATTCAACAAATTCTAGTGGTACATCGTTTATTAATATCCTGCTATCAATGACACCCTTTCTTACATTTGGCAGCGAGAATTTAATACATTTAGTTTTTTTGGCGTTCAGTAATAAGTTATTGGTTGTAAACCAATTCAAAACCTGTGTGATTGATTTGTATGGTCCGTCTGTCTGTCCGTCCGTATGTCACAGCCATTTTATTCCGAAACTGTTAAGACTACAGAATTGAAACTTGGTAGGTAGATGTATTCTGTAAACCGCTTTCCGATTTTTATACAATATTAAAAAATTAATATTAAAAGTTTAAGGGGGAGCCCCCTTAAACTTTTAGTTTAAGGGGGCTCCCCCTTAAACTTTTAAACATACATGGAACCATACATGGAACTGAAACAAAAAATAAAAATTTTCTTCAAACCTATACGTGTTGGGTGTCTATGGATAGGTATTCAAAAATGACATTGAGGTTCCTAAAATAATTTTTTCTCAAAGTCAATCATTTGAAAGATAGGCGCGTCTAAAGTGGTAAAATGTGTGTCCCCCCCCCCCCCCCCCTCTAACTTTTAAAGTATGGGAGCGAAAAATCTAAAAAAAATATATGCTGTAAATCTCAATAAAAACTAACAACGAAAATTGGTTTGAACGAGATACAGTCAGCAGTTCTAGAGATATGGCGACCGCAAAGATAACTTTGTTTTTCATACAAACACTATGAAAAACAAAGTTTATTTTGTAGTTGCGAAAAATCATAGTTATGGAATACTTAACTGTGTTACGGAATCCTACGAGTGCGAGTCCGACTCGCACTTGGCCAGTTTATTAAATGTTGTTACCCCATTTTATCCTATCAGGGTGGAATTAACTTAAAATTAAAAACCTTAAACACGTGTTTTTTTTTATATATTTACATAAGTACTTATGTAAAGTTTCTAATAAAAAAAGACTTATCTTATCTTGTTTCTCCATACAAACTTTGAAACTGCGTTCAACCGAAAATCAACGTATTGTTAATAATGGTAATATTTAAAAAAATATTTATTTAATTCTCATCAGATATGGTTACAAAAAGGTGTTATTATTTAAGTGTGGTTTATTATTTTGGTTCATATATTTTCATTTATTTGGCATGTGAACATTATATTTGATCAGGATTAGCAAGCTGAAGTGGCAGTGGACTGGTCATTTCTGTTGTAGAACCGATAACCGTTGGGCAGACCGTGTTCTAGAGTGGAGACCACCGCTCGGTAAACGAAGCGTAGGACGCCCTCCAGCTAGGTAAAGCGATGATATACGCAAGCTGGCTGGCAGCGGTTGGAAACAAATCGCTGAAAACCGAGCTCAGTGGCGTCAGAGGAGAGGCCTATGTCCAACAGTGCATAAATACTGGCTGTCAATGACTTCGAGCATTTACCAATGGAGATTTTAACGTTGTAATCCGCAAACATTTTTTTCTGCCGATACTTACGGGGGACGAGGTAAACACGCATTGCACACAGACGAAACACTCACTTTAACGATCCCGCACACTAGCTTGAAACACGCACACAGTATTAAAAATACAGCTTAGTTACGTACGCTCATATGGCCAAAAATGGCTATATGGCCAGCAGAGGGGTACGCCTTGCATTAACATCTCCTTTGGTAAATGCTCGAAGGTCAATGATGATGATTAGATAGTATTTATTTACAAAGTATGATTACATTTACCATAATATTTCTTAATTTAAAAATTAAACATTATTTAAGTTACTTTACTTACTACATCTTCTTGAAAAATTCTTTATTAGAGTGTGTTCCATTAGCCACTGATGGAGTGTTCTTCGAAATGCTAATAGTTCTTCATGTTTTCAGGCATGTTACTATATAGTTTTATACCCATAACGTTACAGTTTCTGTGGTTATTATAAAATATCAATCATGTCGGCTAAAATTGTTATCGTTGGTGGTTACTAATAACAGTTTAAGAAACGTAGAAATAAAATAGTTGATGTTTCGATTATCTTGGACTAAGTTTTTATGTTGTATTTTGTACACGTAATAGAATCACAAAACTAAATTGTTTTATTAGAGATTTAAGGTACCTGTTTTGTTTTTATTTTAATCACTACCTAATTTTCAGTAGTTCAAAAAGACATAAAGATTAAAGATGTCTTCCGTAAAGTCTAAACATCTTCAACCTTTATTTATTTTTACCTTTCAAAGCATGGTACACAACAAAACCAGTTAAAGGGGTATTTTTTTTTGTTCCACAGGACCAATATTCGGTGTGACCAAAAAGGGTAATCCAGTACTTATATACGCTGGTCAAAGGTACAACCGAGCCAATTTATATCAACCGGGCCCAAAGGGCAGATGGAGTTGCGTCAAAAAACCGTTCGGTTGTCAAGCGAGATTGGTAACACTTAATAATATAGTTATACAACATTTGAAAGGACACAACCATGAAGCGTCATCCGAGCAAGCCAGCACTGTAAACCATCAATTTAATTCCATAACATATAGGCTACATTTCTAGAATTAACAAATATTTTGAAGATTTAAATCAGTTTATTGTATTCTCACCGCCACATAAATGGTATTAGTCTTTACTACTGCCACGGGGGTCAAACTAAAAAGTTTCTAGATAATGGCAACCGGAATGTAGAAACTTGTTAATGTTTTTATTGATTTTTGAAGTAGATCTTTTATTTTTGAAAACAAAAGTCACAAGGTGTCAGGTCAGGACTGTATGGAGGAAGATTTTCCGGGATGGTATTTGGATGAATGTTCAAGTAACGAGATAAAGAGCGCGGTATGCGATTTACATTTACACATACTCATAAGTAACATGTATGTTACATAACGCAACATTTACGACATATTTTCTTTTAAAGGGCCAGTTTTTAGCGTGACCCCGAAAGGTAACCCAGCGTTGATGTTTGGTGGCTACCGCTACAACCGTGCGGATGTCCACAACAGAAGTCCTAAGGCTAGATGGCTATGCATCAAGAGGCCCTACGGATGTCCCGGGAGAGTTTTTACCTTTGATGATGAAGTTCTGATACATACTTTAAGGGTACACAATCATGAATCTATGTATTTTTAACCGGCTTCAAAAAAGGCGGAGGTTTTCAATTCGACTGCTTTTTATGTTTATTACCTCAGAACTGCCTTATGATTAACCGATATGGCAAATATTTTTTTTTTGTTGGTTGGTTGAGGTTGGTCCCAATGAATTTACGAGATCTGATGAGTATCTCCAGAGATATGGAAATAAACACCATAAATTTGCCACTTAAAATGACTAGCGCAGCATTTTAAGTCCGTTTTTCAACCAAAATAAAAAAGGAGAAGATTTTTAATTCGACTGTTATTATGCTTTTTGTTTGAGCGACTTTTTTTTGTTTCACTTTCCGCTTGGTGCCATTGTTATTTCATTGAGATCTGATGAGTATCTCCAAGGATATAGAGATAAACAACTCAAAGTACTGAAAATTACTAGACTTGGTACTACTTTTTTTTTCATTTTGTTGTCTTAAAGTATTTAGTTCTATAAACGATCCTAAATAATTAAAATGACTGAATTTATATGCGTACACTTGAAGTGTCGATTATGAGAAATAATATTTTGTGCTTCAAAAGCTTATTGTACTTATTCCATGTACTTTCTGAGGATTTTTCTTCTAATAAACATCACATATTCAAATATATAAATGAAATATTTTCTTAAATATAAATATCTCTCCCATTAAAAAAAATATCAATTCTCACCAAAATGACTTAAGGTCGCTTATATAAAAATCCGTAGTAGGACCACCGCACGGACACAATTACGTATGGATCATAGGTTCCCGAAATACTTATGTGTTTCGAGAGCCAGATTAAGCCTTGTATTAACAGTTTTATACCTCTGGTGTCTGTAAGTGGGCAAAGTTACCTATAACTTAAACGATTAACTTTCAATAATTCCATATTGGCAGTGCCAGTGTTCACTACTTCAATATTTGGCTCTCCTGTGATTGAGCTGGGTGCGTATCGATTCCGTTGGATTAAGAACAAGGCTGGTGCTGAGGCGCGCCGCAAGCGGTGGGTGTGCACTAAAACTGGCTGCCGAGCATCGCTTTGTACCTTAGATGATGTTATTATCACCACTAAAAATGAACATATTCATTAGCACTTTATACACCACTACATTGTAACTACCATTACTCCAGTTTATACGCGGTTCACTTTTGTTTCGCATAACTTTTTTGTCGTAATTTTAATTCGGATAATTTTGTTTTTTCTTATTATAGTTAAGCAAAAATTAATTTGGCATAAAGTTATCATGCATATTTTTCTTGACACAATTTACTGTTCGCATAACCATTTAGTAGCATATACATGTGTAGACTAATATTATAATTGCATAACTATAATTTAAACATAGATGTAGAATTTGTTTTTATCATATCACTGTTAGCATACATTTTTAATGGATTTTTTAATAATTTTAATATCTTAAAGGTCAAACGGGTAAACCGATTCTGTTTGCACAGTTATATCCAATATTATGGAATAGGACATAGAGTACTTTTAAACGCAAGCAAAGTTGCGATGTTCAGCTATTTGTTCCATTAACGAAAAAGTAATGAAATTAATAGAACGTTTTACTAGATGTATGAATTACGTCAAGTTGCCAAAGGTAAATGTAAATCTTGACTTATTATCTGACTTAATTATAACCAATATCAAGAGCAGAATCAAATGCAGAATGCTGATTATGCTTAATGATAGTTATGCTTATTTAAACAATATGCCAAAAAATTTTTGCATTAGTACTATTATGCCTAACCCGTTATGCCAAAGTAAATAAAGAATAAAAATTATGCGAATCAAAGAGATCCTTTCCTACGCTAATGCTAACAGATTTATTATTGAGGTCAAGGAAGGTTAATTTGCTTTTCTTTAACATTTACTTCCGGTTTTGCTTTAATACGCTTTGTATTGAGGCCGAGAATGTATTATTTGATTTATTAAATTGCCTGCGTGGATTAGTGTACATGTATTGATTAATTAATTTAATTAAAAATTGATGATACTAATCATCAATTTTTAGAATATACGATACGATTTTGCTAATCATTATTAATTTACTAAAATTAATAATGATTAGCAAAATCGATAATTTGTGGCAGTCACAAAATATCGCCTGTTTTAAGTTCGTTGAATGAAGTAGTTGTTATATTTCATTTAAAGCATGTTCATCTTTTGTTTTAAGGATTAAATGTTTTATGATAATTTTTATCATAATACTTCATGTAATGCCCTACATCTTCTGAAATTACCATTAATTATATATTATATTAGATATCTACAAGGAGGTACATATACATTTGCTTGTATTTTTTGGTTGCACTGGCATGATAATACACAATATGCATGTTACTTGCATGTAATGTTGACCCAGATAAGTAGATCTTTTTTGAAAGACCGGATAAGATCTACATTTATCCTATCAGTTGTTATGCAGAGATGTACAAAGCAATGAATATAAAATCGTTTTGTCTTTTCTCCAAGTTTGTAGACTTTTGAGATAAGCTTTGCTACTCTTTTCATTTCACTGCATGTTTTTTTTGTTGCATTTGCTTTCCAGTGCTGGCACCAGTATTTGGCAAGACTCGTCTCGGGAAGCCCACCATACTGGTAGGACCTCACAAGTTCTGGAGTGTTAACTCATCGAAGAGTGGACAAAGGTGGAGATGTAGTTTCAAGGCCTGTAAGGCAACTCTGATTACAAAAAAGGATATCATTACAAAAACTAGTGGGGAGCATACACATCCTTAAGGGTTTTTTAATATCATATAAGCCAGCTTTTGACCACATCTCACCTGTTGGTAAGGTTTATGTATTGTTCAACTGCATTTAAAAAATTATAATGATATACTTTTGTTATATGAATTCTTTGAGATGAATACACTCAATGTGCCATAATTAAATTAACACAAGCTCAACATTAGTAACCGAGAATAAATTCATATACTTACGAGTTACTAAGTTACTAAATTAACTACTTCTTGCCTTGCCGCATCAATATTAAAATAAAGCCAACGGCCCATCGTTAATTGTGACGTGTGAATAGAGATAAATAATCATAATAATAACAACAACAACGTTTAAGTGTCTTCACAAATGTTATCTTATTCTGTAACAATACATATGACGTTTAAGTTAAATAAAAAATTAAACTGGCCAAGTGCGAGTCAGACTTTTGTCCCGCACACGGAGGGTTCCGAACGCCATCTATCCAATTTCTAACGAACTTCTAACACCAACTAAGTAAACGTTAACACAAAGGTAGAATAGTATTATATAGTAGTAATAGTAATTGTAGTAATTAATATTATTAAATATCTGGTTTACCGAGCTTTGCTCGGTAGTTTTTGCCACTTAAACAGAAAATATGACTCTTCCCGACATCTATTGACGAATAATAATACTATTTTTTTTAATTGAAAGCAACTAAAGGCACATTTAGACGGGGAGAGTTTCTCGTCTCGAAGATACGATTATCGAAGGAATATAAAAAATATTATATGTCTAAACATTCACACCTCTCGCTCTTCCACTCTGGCGACAATTGACTCGCAATATAATATTGATAGTGTCGGTCTAAACAGAATTTTCTGGTATTTCGATTTTCGCACTCAAAACGGTTCAACCCGATTTGTACGATACTCGTATGAACTTGAAAAATGTCATACGAGATCGTGTTTATACAAGTCGAGACTTTCATAAGCAAGAATCTGCTTACTATACTTTTGTTGTGTAAACAAACATAGGCAATTATCGCCTAGAGATAAGTCATATGCGAATCTCGTATGACATAATCGTAGGCGAGATTTTAGTTCTTGTCTGTATGGAAACATTTTGATACGATTGTGTTATGGCGATTATTGCTTGTGATAGTAGCGTATGGTTTCTCGTAAGGAAACGTACGAGAAACTCTCCCCGTCTATATGGGCCTTAATTGCTTTACCTACACAGTATTTCTACTCGCCAATAGATGTCGGGAAGAGTTATATTTTAAGTTGATTATCAATAAAGTTGATTATTGAAAGTTGAGTATTTAAATCTCGAGGATGTTACACCGAAGTATAATATATGGTTGAAAGAACTTACCTAAGTGAATTTCAACCGGGATTATACGAGGTGTAACATCCGAAGAGATTTAAACTCCCACCCACCCGTTGGATATCCTGTTGTCAATACAACTTTAAACCCAAGTGTTGCAGAATGCAGACTGATCTACTACTCTAAATAAGTTATATGCTTTAAACAGTGTGACGATGCGATACAACGAAAGACGGACTACATGGTTAATTTAAATCTCTTCGGATGTTACACCTCGTATAATCCCGGGTGAAATTTACTTAGGTAAGTTCTTTCAACCATATATTAGATTAGATTACTTGACATGATAATGTATGACATAGATATGATATATTTAAATTTATATAGATATGTGATATTATAGTATAAAGTATATGTTAATATTTACATACATATTATACATTTAAAAATGGTTAAATATTAAATATATTTATAAGGCGGTAGTCATATACACATATATATGAGTATATATATATATATATATATATATAATGTAACATATATAATACAATCTATATGATTGTGTGTGTTAATTAACTACAAATACTCTTTTGTTTTTATATGTATGTGGTTATCATAGTTTTGTAAGTTGAAGTCATTATATTCAGATCTTGACAATGACATAGAAGTATATATTTTTTGTTTTTCTATGAGAATTGTGAAAAGCCATCTACTATCTGACCACTATCTCATCCGATATTAAGTGAGATAGTCTGAGATGAGGCGCCCAACAGTAGATTTTTTCCAATCCATACCGCAAGACTATTTCAACCTGTCTTCAAATTATTAATCGTAAAATATTTTATTTTCGATTAAGAAACTACATTTTGCAAGAATTAAAGGAAAATATCTGTTACCGTTACAGAATACTAGCATATCTATAATCTGTAATATTTCATACAAAAAGCGAAAAACCAATCTATAAAATTGGGCATTTTTTCATTAGCCGACCCGGCACCAGCACCGTCAATACTCGGCGACACGACACCGGCAGCTAAATTCTTAATTTGATCGACACTGACAATAGAGAATATATATATATACAATAATACTTCGTACCGATACGCTCCGACCCAACATGACGGCCGTAGAGGTCGCGGCCAGGATCACGCTAATTGCACTCCGACATAGAAGCTTATGTATTAAATGTATGTATTCAACACAACGTAAGAAGCAGACACCATACTAGAAGATTTGCTGCCGATGACGCGTCGGTGCCGGGCCGGTGCTGAATCGGCCAATGAAGAAACGCCCATTAGAGTAACAGTTAAGTTTAAATGTCAAAGGTGGTAAAGGTCATAAGATGACTTTTCAAAGTATTATTAGACGTATACATCGTAAATATTAAGCGTTATAATTATTTAAAAAAATACTTATGTGTTTATCGTCTATACCTACAGGGAATCTTTTAAGTGGGTGTATCTCTCAAGTGGGCGTGTATAGCCAAATCCCGAGTGCAAAACGCTTCAAGGAGTTTGGAAACCTTGAGCTTCTTTTGAGCTTCTTTGCTAGTCTTATAATATTATTTTATTTAGTCATTCATATCCAGTTGAAAGATTCGTCCTCTACCTATCCTCTACAAATTTTGTCTTAGAATTTTGTAAGAATAATTTTGCTCTATATCCATATGAATATTATTTAGTTACGTAGTTACAGTGGTATTTTTAACCGGGATTAAGAGATTTAATTGTAAAAATTAGATCTGGTGATACTTTTTAGATATAAGGATGAGCAAGAAGCTTGCCTAATAGGTAAGCCATAGTCTGCCATTCATTGAGATTGTGGCATACAAAACTCTGTGAGACAACTAGATTTTAAGTTCAGTGTTGAGAGGCAGTTTCGAGTATTTTCTTACTGTTAGTCAGCCTAGATTATACATTATTTATGTCAAGTGAGAAAATGACAGACTTTTATTTAGTCTAAAAATAGACGAATTTTAATGTATAGAGAGTGTGTAAGACTTTTTATTTTATAGAAAAGCCAAAGGTTCTATTAATGTGTTCATCCTAATTTGGAATAGAAATAGGATTCTATACTTAATATGTTTATTCAAGTTACACATAATCGTTATAGAGATGAAAAATGTGCTTAAAAGTTTAAATTAAAAAGTTATACCGTAAGTTTACATGGTACTGCTAAACCGTTGTATTTGAAACTTTGCATGATCCTGGCATAACTAAGTGTATGCATTTTTCTGTATCAATATCCTAGTTTGTAAGCTTTTTCTTGTATCGACATTTATGAAATAAATATGTGCCATAACTACTTTAGAACGCTGGTTATGTAAATTTTTTGCATTAGACGTTTATATGCGTTATGTAATAAAACTGACTTATTTTCAAATTATTGGCTTATTATTGAAACCACCTAAATGCACACCCATAATTTAGTAAATCTACGTTCATTTAAATGTTTGCTTTTAAGATATAGAAATGCAGAATAGAAGGGATAGTCAAGTAGCTCAGCAGATAGTAAATGACCTGGTCTCATATACGTTTACATTAGGTATTAAAAAAATAAAATATTCATTATACATCGAATTACATTATTATTTCCTTAATCTATGATTTAAGCAATAATATGTTTTGTGTAATGCTAAAGTAACATGACAAGCAAGATGCTCACCTGATTGCAAATGATGGCCATAAATACTGCATAGACCATAAAACTGCGAGCCGAAACCGAAGTAATCCTATCTCGGATGACCATTAAAGTGACTGAGCGTTTGTACCGCCTAACGTGGAATGACTCTAAGGAGTCTTACCACTATATAACTCTATATAAATTTCGCTTGTGTTTTTAGTTTCAAATGCTTGTTCTACTATCAAAGTTTCAGCTGTAGCAGCTTGAACTCATCATCAATTTTTTTTCAAAGACATATCAAATTTGTCTTCGATGTGTACTTAATTGTAATTTTAGGAAACTGCACGAAGAACCTTAGATTCGAGACGACTCGTTTCGGAAACCCTGTGATTGTGTACGGTCGGTACCGATATAACAAATGGAGTGGCTCCAAATGTCCTCAGATTCGATGGACCTGCGTCAAGAACCAATTAGGCTGTAGGGCGACACTTGTTACCTACAATAATTGTATCATCAGAATTAAAAACGAACATACGCATTGATTATGTCTCTTTAGGTAATGAGTGAATCGGTAGCGTTTAGGCATACGTGTTACACAGTATCACATTGCATCGTTACTTAGTATCAAGTTAGCTAGTCAAACGTTTGCACATGTGATTCTATAATAATACATTTTAGTATCCATACTGACATTTAGACACCGTTTAGCCGGTTTCAGTGTACATTTATTGAGAGTTTATCTATTCAATAATGGTATAATTGAGTAGATAAACTCTCAATAAACCAACCTCAGAAACCGACCATTAGCTGATTAGCAGTGAACGATTTATGTTTCTTTGTAGTCATGCTGAATACTGAATAGATACGAAATAATCATGAAACGGAGCGGTCTCATCGGACTATTTTTAAATTCCTTACTTTGGCGGTCGCTTTAGCTTGGTTAAGATTTATTAATGTGTGCTTGGCAGATAGAGTTTTTGTATTTATTGTAGCTAAAGTTGTAGAAAATTAAATAATGATAGAATTGGATTTAAAATAATACTTGCTTGCTTCGCTCCATTTTTTAATGGATCAAGTAGATTGCTATGCACTATTCTCTTTATTAGGAGAAATATCAATATTAGCGTGTTTTTAGTGATACATAGAAGTGATCTTTTTGAGCATAATAACGAGTAGACATATAGATATATATGAGAAATAGGTAAATTGTATCTTAGAAATAAACAATATTAAATTATTTGAGGTATGCCTGATTTACCAAAGAGAGTTTGTGGATAACGAGCAGGCGATTATGTGAAGCGGGAATAAGCTCGCCTTCTGTAGCCTGATAAAAAGTAAGCAGTTTTAACTTATGTCTAATGCAATTCTTCAACTCTGTGTACTCAGTTGGGCTGGTCACGTCGTACGTAGGACCAATAACCGATGGTGTAGACGAGTCCTTGAGTGGAAACCGCGTATAGGTAAACGTAGTGTAGGACACTCCTTCAGGCCAGGTGGGGTGCGCAACAGAGCCGAAATATCAAAACTAATAAACAAAAAAAAAACATGCTAAATATCTCGTTAATAGTTCTATAAATACTTCCGTATTTTCGCAAAACTCTCTTTGTCTAAAGCAGGATTTATTTTACTTGTCTATGTGCTCGTGTTAAATGTTTTAAAACAACAATAAGTCAGTACATATTTTATTTATTGATCTCATGGAAATGGTATATTTCCGCAAATATTTTTGTACAACTATTATGAAATAAGAATAATATTAACCTGTTTTATCTAACGCCATTAAAAATTATATGATAATATCTATATGTTTTCTTCTGAATTTTAGTAAAACATTTAGTTGATTAAGTTATTTTAGAGTGGCTTATCACGGCGCAAGATATCACAAGTCGAGCCAATACCTTCACACGGCGCGTAGGCGCGAGCTGGCGCAGCGTGACTTGAGATTTGAGATATCTCGCGCCGAGAGAAGCCAGCATAAGTCTTTAACCTAGATCAATACTATTATATATATAGTACATAGTACATAGTATACAAAGCACTAGTTACTCAAATTGTCCGTTTTAAGGTTACATCACACTTTCACTGCCAAGATGTTGTAGATCTTATTTTAAAATTTATTTTCCGGAGATGGCGAGAATTTTATAAACGGCTCTATCCCTGCATCTCGCTGTCTGCTCTATAAAAGTAACTTTACGTCTAGCGGGCTCTATATACACACTTTCTCTCAAAGACAACCATGTCGAACTATTGCGACGCACAAATCTATTTAGTCACTGGCTGTATAATATACATATCGGAAACAGACCCAGGCAGAGTGTTATTATTATTATTATTTTTTGCACACATTAAAACAGTGTTTTGTAATTGCTTATATACTAAAACAAAGCATACCATGTTTGTGACATACTCATTGACTGACTGACTGACCTACTTAGAGACAACGCACAGCACAGCCTAAACCGCTTGTCGTAGAGATTTTAAATTTGCTGGGTAAATTTGTCTTAGTACGTAAGGGTGTACTAAGAACCAATCTTTGGAAATTTCACCCCGAAGAGGGTTAAATGTGGTAAAAACGTTTGTATGAAAGTTCTTTGTTTTTGAACTTAAAGCGATGAAAATTTGGTATTTGGGTAGCTCATTTAATTTTTATTAGGTTATTAATATTTTTTGCCGGTGGTGCAATGGGGGAAGAAAGTTCGTGTCGAAAGTTCTATATTTATGAAGTAATACTGATAAAAATTGGTATTTGAGTAGGTCATTTCATATTAAAATTAAGTTATCAATAATTTTTGCCAGGGGTGCATTACGATGGTGCATTGGGAATGAAAGTTCATCTCGAAAGTTCTTTATTTGTAAAGTTATACAAATTAAAATTAAAATTGTAGTTCATATAAAAATGAAACCCTATTACCCTTGGTCACGGCATAGCTCAAGTTCTCAAGAACAGGTGGACCGATTTGGCAAATTCTTTTTTTAGGGTTCCGTACCCAAAGGGTAAAACGGGACCCTATTAGTAAGACTCCGGTGTCCGTCTGTCTGTCTGTATGTCCTTCTGTCACCAGGCTGTATCTCATGAGCCGTAATAGTTAGGCAGTTGACATTTTCACAGATGATGTATTTTTTGTGCCGCTATAACAACAAATGCTAAAAACAGAATAAAGTTTAAAATTGTAGGGGGTACCCATACAAGAAACGTGTTTTTTTCGGCGTTTCAATATAACGCCATCTATGAACGCTTAGGAAAACGTCCATAGATGGCGTTATATTGAAATACCGATCCCTAACACCTTCGTTTTAACTTTCACTTAGATAGCGTTAGTCGATAGATGGCGTTATAAAAAATAAGCACGCGGCTAACAACTCTGTTTTGATAACATGTTTATTAACCGACTTCACAAAAAGGAGGAGGTTCTCAGTTTGTCTGTATGTTTTTTTTTGTGTGTATGTTACGCGATTACTCAGTCAATTGTGAACGGATTCAAATGATTATTATTTTAATAGGTAGGGTACGTTTCCGAGGTGGTCCCATTGTAATTTCATCGAGATCTGATTAGTATCTCCAGAGATATGGAGATAAATACCTCAAACATAGGAGAATGTAATGGTTTTAGAAGAAGAAATACACAATGGAGGTTGCTATTGCATATACTTTTGAAAACTGAAAAATATGACCTTGAATAAAGTTTTTACATCTTTCTGCTCGTTGATTTTGGTTTTTGACAGATATTCTTACGGTAACTGTGAGCGAGATAGAAACAAAGGTGGGGAGAATTAATTTGTCTTCACAGGAATGTTCTAAAGGGCAAAGTCTTGTTAGGGTGCAACGTTTTTTAACAAACCTAATATTTTTTGACATGACATGACGTTTGGCGAAGATGGCAGCCATATGGTGGCGACTAATGTTAATAATCGCAAATAATACTTTTTATAATCATTTTGGAATACAACTAGTCCGTGTCGTAAAAGTATTTGGAATTATTGTAATAAAATAGACCATTAATTATCGTGTGTGTCAGATGCTTTTATTGCACAGGGCCATTTTGGACATTGTCCTTTGATACCTTGATGACATCATTATGACTAGTGGATATTTTCACTAGCGCGGCATTTGAAGTCAATTTTTAGGGTTCCGAACCCAAAGGGTACCAAATGAACACTTTCTGAGACTTTGCTGTCCGTTCGTCCGTCCGTCCGTCCGTCCGTCCATCCGTCCGTCCGTGTGTCTATATGTGCGCACTTTACAGATCTGTATCTTCTTAACCGTAATAGGTACATACTTGAAATTTTCACAAAGTATATATCCGTTAGTGTATAACGGCCCAGACACGAAATTTTATAGATGCATGTAATTTAATTAAAACTTGTTTTGCACTAAAAAGGGTAAAATAAATTATTTTTCAAAAAATATTAAACCGACTTTATAACCACAAACAGGCACTCAAAAGCGAAAATAAAATGCTTAATATAATTATTATAAGCGCTACCCACTTATCTATTTGAAGTCGGTGCCAGCCAAGTCTAATAGGTAGTAGATAGCATTTAGCATTTCGCTCCATGTAAAATTTAAACAATCATATTTTAGACCTTGTCGTGGTTTTCCTGTCGTTATTTTAAAAATAATATTATGTTTAAAGATTACTTTTATTTTTATATTATTTTAGCTTCGGAACTATATTATTAGCTATGCTAAGTACACATATTATTCCTATATAACCGTAAACTGGACTGGGTGTAACATTCATGGGGAACATTAGTTGAATCTTGATCTTAATTGTCATTGCAGGGTTGCGCCTTCGCTCTATTTTTAGATTGAGGTTTGTATACAATGTCTCTGCCCCAGGAAGAGGATACCCTTGATTTATCACTTTCTTTAACGCTGTGCTGTGATAGGTATTTAATTCCCTCATGTTGTGCGGAAATGTTGCATATTTTCGAAGCGTTGCTGTAGCAGTGTCGTAGAGCAGTGGGAGTACAGTTACGTAGCACGATTGTAGCTGTTAGCAGGCGTAGACATTTTGCCAAATCGTTGAACCAACGATTCAATCGTGTTGCAATAAAATAAATTGCGAAAGACCCTTGATAAAATTTCAAACTTTTTTATTTTATTTAATGAAGACATTTGCTATGTCTAATAAAATGTATTAAATAAATAGATAAAACACATGTTTAGAAGAAAAGTCCGCTATAACTTAATTTTATTTATTGGTGTATTCTTAATTATACATAACAGAAGAGGCAAATGCAAGTAGACGTACATAAACTGTATCTTTAATTGTATATGTGATCGATTAACAAGCGACGATAGCCTATCGGCTAAGGCGTCGGCCTGGCGATTGAGAGGTTGTGATTTCGATCCCCACCCGTTGACGTAAATCCACTCCAGATACAAGCATATTTAGCTTAGTTGGAGGGGTTAACAAGACTACTAGTAATGTGCAAACCACATTACTCGTAAGATATTTGTTTTTTAAAAAAATATACATATTTGTTAGGAAGTCAAGTACTGGGGCTCCACGACACAGACACAAGTTCTAGAGCGGAGCTCAAGAACTACGTGTTAAATACACTGACGGACTCATAAACTGCATTAATGTTCAAGACGCCTTTGAAATAAACATTTTAACCAAGTATTCAAACTTTTTATACAAATTTAAATTGAAAGCTATAGTTTGGTTCGTTAACTTCATAACAGCGTTGTATCATATCCTTAAGTATATGTTTGTATACTAGAAAGGACCATTCAATTAATTCGAAAGTAATCCTGAACTTTGATGCAGTTAATGAGTCCGTCAGTGTAATTTAGCTCTAATGTTTAGTATCGTTAACTAGTCTAAGTTTTTGTTCGAAAAATAAATTATCCAAACAATAAAAGTAGATGATACGATTTCTAGATGAGGACACGCCAATCTTCACGACATCCCGTTGCGGGCGACCAGTCATTACCATGGGCCGGTATCGGTTCAACCAAACGGCCCCCTGCAAGGATAAGTCGCGTTTCAGGTGGATCTGCGTGAAAACTTGCAAAGGTTGCCGAGCCACCATCATCACTGTAGACGATGCTGTAGTTAAAAGTAATTTAATGCATAATCATTAAATATGATTATAAAACACCGACTAAAACGACTAAACGAGATCGCGATCTCGCTGCGTGAACTCCCGAGGATGTGCATCGGACATGCACGAAACCTAGGTCGAGACAGTTGACAACAAACAGTAGTGAGTAAAATAGTCGGTGATTTATGATCATGATACAACTATCATCGACAGAATATCCAACGGAGTGCCGTTAGATATTCTGTTGTGGTGGGAGTGTAAATCTCTTCGGATGTAACATCTCGTATAACTCCGGTCGAAATTTACTTAGGTGAGTTCTTTAAACTATATGCAATAATTTTGGATTTCTGACATAATTATCTGGTTGTACTATGTAGTACCTTGTGTTATATAGCCTTTCTTTTACATACATTTTTTTTATTTTACTTTTACTTTTACATATTTTTAAATATATGTTCATACGATACAGGAAGCAGTTTCTTTCTGGATAGCACCGCGTACTACCAGATTGAAAAATTGTGAAAATAGATAGATGTATAATATAAGAACAGTTTATTGCATACCAAACAAAATATTATAATCTTAGAAAAAATGATATCTAGATTGGTTTGACAATGGGCGGCGGTCCTATTGTTTAGAGCGATCTCTACTATCACAATATTGAACGATTCTGTTGTTCTTTATTCTGAATGAATATAATTATTGGTAAAGATATTAGAAGTTAATGGTTACGCGTCTTTACCCGTTACAAGCAACTACTTTATCTTAGTCACTTTAAAGGATTTATTCTAAGGATTTTGTATTGGGTACAAACTTATACAACACCCAAGTTTAACGACTATTACTGTTAAACTAATGAAGTTATCTTAACCGCTATAATTGTCCTTTAAAGTTATGAAATGCACTATCATCGTGAATTTTTCAAGCCAGCTATTTAGCTTTTAGTGGGAGGGGGTGAATATACAGTCGATGTAAAATAATTGTCGATGCTCGGGAATATAAATAAACATGAAAATAAAAACGTGTTTTAATGTTTGCCTTTTAATAAACATATTTACAATGTATTAGGATTATGACTTCATAACAGGGCAGTTAATTATCTTACTCGTATTCCTAAATTTGTCACTTATTTTGAAAGTGCTCTAGATTTTCATGCTCACATTAATTAGTTTTTGTTTGTACAGACTGCAGCTTGATTCCCATTTTTACGACGTCTCGATTTGGTAAGCCTGTGATAATGATCGGCCAACATCGGTTCAATCGGCACTGGAGAAGCTCTGGTCGACGAGCTCGCTGGGAATGTACTAAAAAGAACTATGCATGTAGAGCGAGTATCACAACTCTTGATAATGATATTATAGCCAGTGTGTTACAACACAATCATTAGTCCTGTCGTATATATACGATAATAATCACTCAATCACGCAGAAACGGCTGTACGGATTGGCACACAAATAATTATAACATGGTTATTGACTAAACTTATTTACACATAGGATAATTTTTACGCGACTAACTAAAGTCGTAGGAAATCTAGCATAAAATATATTTAGAATAATTAAGATAGTTTAAAAACTAAAACAACCGACTTCCATGCCCCGCGAGTCAATATCAGTAGCAAGTTCGAGACGTTTATCGTCATATCTCTAGAGATACTTATCAGATCTCGATGAAATTACAATGAGACCACCTCGGAAACGTACCCTACCGATTACAAAAAGAATCATTCAAATAGGTTCACAATTGAAGGACTAATCGCGTAACATATACACAAAAAAAAGAAAAAAAACATACAGACGAATTGAGAACCTCCTTTTTGGAAGTCGGTTGTAATGTAACGAACGATAGAGTGATAATACTAAATGTAACTAATGTAAATATGAAATAACTGTTTAATATAATTCAAACAAAGTGACTATTAATAAAAACGTGTATTGTATAATATTTGTAGTACATCTGATACGGTTTAATATCTTAAAGACAAGGACGGCGCTAAGATACAGGATTATACTAGTTTAGGACTTTATCTTCAGAACGGTGAAAGTTAGCTGTTATTTTCACAGAAAATATTTTATAGTAGTCATAAATAATAATCATAATTATAATGTATAAATTAAACATTAAACATATTTAAGTTGTTACTTACATAATGTTTTTTTGGTTTTCTTTAGTTTTAATGAAAAATATTACAATTATTATTATAAGTAATTAATTTAGTTAGAACATCGTAAGTCCTTTTTATTTATATCACACATAAAAAAGTGTTACTTATATGAAACTGTGATTACAATATACTGCAAATTGAGTTATTAAAATGTCATATTATTTTAATTGCTCTAAATAGATAAGTGCAACTGTTATATGGCGTTATATGAAACTTTATCAGGTACTTGTGAAACTGGTTCTCAGTGTGATCTGATAAAATTTGGTTTTGAGTTTTTAACTAAACTTAATAACTAAGTTCCTAAATTAATGTAAGTATGTATACCCAAGTAGTTTTGAGTCTTTTTTTTTTACCGACGATAAGCAAGCGTTTGACCACTATCTCACCTGATGTTAAGTGAAGATGTGATCGCCAAACAAGCAAAGATCACTAAATAACCTTTAATTTAAAGAAATTACCAAATCAAATTAACAATGCAACGTGAAATCTCCAGCGATGAACAATAACATTCCAAAAAATGCGCTTTCACACGCCCCAAAGACTAAGTAGAGATGCACGACCACTCGCAACGACGTGTGCCCTCACGTGTGTGCCAATCACGGGCCATCACAGATTACTATATATATGTGGTGCCCGTTCGGGTTGCTGTATCGCTGACATCAACTTTGTTCAACTTTGTTTCAACAACACTCGGCATTTTCCGGCGCACTGGCGTGTCGCGACGCGCCTCCGCCGCGCATCGCGCGTACGTATTATATCTATATATATACCTACGTAATTAATTAATTTGCTTGTTTGGCGCCGACTCAAAACTACTTGGGTATACATACTTACATTAATTTAGGAACTTAGTTATTAAGTTTAGTTAAAAACTCAAAACCATTACAAAAATATATACTGAGGTATATTAACAGTAGTCTAAGAACTTTTTTATCAAGGTTAAATAACAAAGGTTTATTATTTTTTACTTTTCAGTTTTTCGGCGGTTTAATTTTTTTGTTAAAAAGTTTTATTTTATATTTTTTTGTGGTCATAACCTACTAATTACTACATTCTTAATTTTTGATTACTTTTAAATAGCGATACCTTACTTTAGCTATTAACTGTTATATAATACTACTTTATCTATAATTTGTTGTGAAATAATTGTGAATAATTAAAAAAAAACAGTCTTTATATGATCATCACCAACATGGGAAGGCATACAAAAAATGCCGCTCGAATGAAAAAAAGATAATTTAGAAGAATCTAATCATTAGATTAACACGTTCACAGGAGAGCTTAGATCAGCACGAGGTAAGACTATAGAGGATGAGAATCTACATTGAAGGTGTAATCACATCTTCACTTAGCAGCAAGTTTTCTGTGCCACATGTTATAAGCAGGCGTCATTGCGTACCGCTGGCCTAGACAAACGTTTTATAGCTCATTTATGCTTTATAATAATAACAAGTAATATTTAAAAAAACCTTTTCAAACACAAGCTTTTACAAACTTAACCTAGGACCAGTAAGTCAAGACAAATCCAACGAGCCTTGCCGTCGTGTTTGCGACGGGTATAACATGTATAGTTTAGGAGTTCATTTGGGCACCTTCCAGCTCCATCATCAGATCAGCACCATGTCATCATAATATTGCACGGCCACGCGATTTACACATGTATGCAAAATTTTAGCTCAATCGGTAACCGGGAAGTGGATCAAATTTATTTTGTAAGATTTGTGACAGACAAATAAATTCGCCGTGAAGTAGAGATAAAGCTTGTAGAAATAATTTAAGATTATTTAAAAAACAAAAAGAATAGACTTCCAACGTCACGCTAATCAATTTCAATACTAAGTTTGAGGTGTTTATCTTCATATCTCTGAAGATACTGAACATCATCAACATCTCGATGAAATTCAAATGGTACCAACTGTGAAATAATATCATCATCATCATCGTTATCAGCCGGTATCAGTCCACTGCTGGATATATGCCTCTCCCAAGACACGCCACTGAGCCACAGAATAATGAATAGTATACAGTAACTGATTATCCGATTTTCGGCTATTTTTGTTTTTCCAGTATGTTCGTCGATATACATTGACGTTACGATGAAATCATCGATATAATATACTTTTATCTATTATTTTAGTTGATTTATTAAAAGCCGCTCGCCCGATTTCGTTTAAAATTAAATGGGACCACCTTGGGGGGGTACACCTTTCCTATAAAAAAAGAATTATCAAAATCAGACTACTCTGTAAAAAGTTATGCGTGTTTACACATAAAAAAAAATATATATAGACGTCGACTTGATAACTTCCTCCTTTTTTTTTCGTCGGTTAATAAGGTAGTTTGTTCTATATTTGTATTTCGCCGAATATAATAAAATATAATCGACTTCAAATCTACTGTAAGATAACGCAATTTGATACAGACTAAACGCTAACCTACCAATATTAGATGTAGTTTTCATCTTGTAATATTTTTTCAATATCTATAGGCTAGCGTTTGTTTACTATCCTCTAACCTCATCTGCTGCTAAGCGATGATGTGGTCGAAAATGGTGAACACGCTAGGCCTAGAATACTCTGAGCTTCAAGGGCTGTGTGCTGTCGGAACACTGTAAGGTTATGGCGGTAGATTTTCTGTCAAAGTGAGTTGGTATTGCTGAACTAAAATTATAAAAAAAAATTCAAAGTCTAAACTTTGTTTAAAATTGTAGGCTCGGAGCTGTCGCCAATATTTACTTCGTCCAGATACGGCAAGCCTGTGATTGTATTGGGAGGCCACCGATACAACCGATACTGGAATTGCACGGGTCCTCGAGTCAGATGGAACTGTGTAAAAATTGCCTCCGGCTGTCGGGCTACTATCATTACTTTTAACAACATGATTATTAAGTTAATAAATACTCATAATCATGGCTAATACTACATCTAAACAACTCTATTTTTTATAACATAGTTTAGGTACAAACTATTATATTATATTTTTATTGCTTGTGATCTTTTACTACGGCTCTGAAATTTTGCACAGGAATACTCAGTATGGTCATATTAATTCTGTGGCATGGTGGAATAGTACATGTTTTTATCCTTGGTGTCTAATGTCTTGCTCAATTGATTGTATAGGTAAGGACCGAATGAATATAGGGCACGTTTTACCATATTTGGTTCTGGCATTTGACGGTGCTGCGGAAATTATGTCTCTTCGACATTCCTTTTTTTATATTTTTCCAGAATTTCTGTGGTAATTGTATATGTTCTATCTTTACATTTATGTATTGTATTTTGGATCTGGCAGTTTCCCATAAACCCGTAATAATTAAATAAAATCGGTATTTCTAGAGTCGCCTATTTTCACGACCTCCCGTTGCGGCCGACCGGTGATTATGATTGGACGGTATCGGTTTAACCAATGGTCTGGCAGCACGGGTAAGCTCCGAGCCAGGTGGGCCTGTGTGAAAGCTTGCAATGGTTGCCGCGCCTGCATCATCACCGTACAAGATATTATAGTCAAAAGCAATTTAGAACATAATCACTAAATGTAATTTAATCTAGTATTCATCAGCACCAATATCATAAATGTGGAAATCAGTTTGTTTATTTGTTTATAACCTGTTTTTGGCTAAACGGGACGACAAATTTCTCTGACATTTTGCACAAGGATGTGCAATAAATACGGTGGCATATGACAACGAACACTTTTACGCGGGCGAAGCCGCGTGGTGCATGTTGTATTTTCTAATTTGTCGTTTGTTCAGAAATTATACAGAAGTCTCAAAAACTCGAATTTAAAATAATAGTAACGAACAATATTACAATTGCCTTAGTAATACTATGTTAAGGGACCATTATGTCAGACAATGTAAAATCCAGACTAATCTATATATATATAAAAGAAAGTCGTGTTAGTTACTACACTTATAACTCAAGAACGGCTGGCCTTTGTCAGCAATAGGATAATATGTACTTAAAACAATGAATAATTGACCTAAAAAAATTATATAATCAAAAATATTTTGCCAAAATGTTCCTGGGTTCCAATCATTTGATGTTTAATTGTTTATTCCGTCGATGCGGTAAACCGCATATTAATAAGCGCCATCGCACCACACGATTTGTGTATTTAGCCAGTGTGAAGTATAGAAATTCTTCAAGTTTTTGTGAATTCAAGTCATGTAGATTTTAAAAATGTTAATAAATTTTAAATACTGTCAGTAATGACAATTGTATGACATATTATTTATTGTATTGATTGTCAAAAATGCGTGCGTTCAGAAATGTATGATTACAAGCAATCAAGATTATAATAATCAATGCCTAATCAATTTTATATTTTGTCAGAATGTAGGTAAATATAGAGATATGCAAGAATGTGATAGCCAATTTATGAGTGCCGTATACAGTCTTATCCATAAGGAAAAAATATTAGACAGTTATTCATGAAGTAAGTATACTTATTCAGAATTAAAATTAAAAACTGGTGATTAAAATTAAATTCATTCGAACTAATGTCAAGTTAATAACTTATCTATAACAATAATAACATTGTTTCATTCCATCATGTCTTGCTGACACGCGGTTGAAGTTCTTGATTAGTGTAATATTATTTTATTTCTGTATTGCCATAATACATTACTAAACTGAATGTCTCTTTTGTATTCATTGTATTACGTTCATAATAAAGCCTAAATTAAGTTCATCTAAAAGGTAACACGATATTAATGTTCTGTTAGGTGGTACGAAGTTCGCCGGGCCAGCTAGTATTATAATAATTAAATCACCTACTCATTCATGAATGATTGTTTTTTTAATAAAAAGATTACTCGCAATGTGGATTGCACATTACTAGTATTCTGGTTAACCCATCCAACTAAGCTAAATATTCTTGTGTCTGGAGTGGGTTCACGTCAATAGTGCAATGCGGTGCGGTGCGATGCACGGATGGGGTGGGGATCGAACTCACGACCTCTCGATCGCCAGTCCGACACCCTATCCATAGGGCCATTGCCGCCTTAAATTCATGAATGATTAAACTTAAATCCAAAATTTAAACCCACCTCCAACCAATCTATTTGTAATCTGTTTAAGTGTTCATTGATATCATTGCAATGAGCCCAAACACGACATCTCTGCTTTATCTTGGTGAAGAGTTGAGTATTCTGCAGATTTCAGGAGATGTCACAGCATCAGGTCAATGCTACTATGTTCGTACAATATCGTTGCATGTCAAACGTTGTATGACACATGTGCGGATATTGGTTTTTACAAACTCGTGACTATGGTAAACTGGGGCTCTATAGTACAACATGCGGTCAGACTGTAAAGGACGGTCCATAGTGGGATGGTCTTGTGTTAAAGTACACAAATGATGTCCCGGTACACTTATCACCATTGATAATTAAATTATCAAACAAAACCACACAATCGCGATTGAAAATCGTACATTGCAAAAACTATCTGTTCAAATATTTGATGTGACATGCAATGATGCGCCAAAACTGAGACGTTAGGTAATTTTATTGATCATGCCTTGAAATAATGGTCTTTTCATCATATTTGATAGAGTGTTTTAAATGTAGTGATTTAATTATTTTATGAAGTATGGATTAGTATTATTATTTTAATTAAATTATTAAAATTACTAGTTTTCAATTTGACGTAATTTTTTTTTCAGATGTATGCATCGTTCCTGTAATGAGTACATCTCGCTTCGGCAAGCCTGTTGTAGAAATCGGTTCATACAGGTTTAACAAATATTACACGTGCATTAGATCCAAGACGAAATGGGTGTGCAACAAGAAAAGTACCAAGGGATGCGGAGCCTCTCTTGTATCTTACGAAGATAGAATAATATCTGTAACTGGGAGGCACAATCATTAGTCCATCAATCAATTGTTACAATACGTATATTACCTAATATACTAATTCCGACATTTCGTTCTCATCGAATTAAATTATTATTAAGACTAGTGACTCTGTGAGGTCTAGAGCTCACAGAGTCACTAGTAGTAGTGGGGATCGAACTCACGACCTCTCGATCGCCAGTCCGACACCCTATCCATAGGGCCATTGCCGCCTTAAATTCATGAATGATTAAACATAAATCCAAAATTTAAACCCACCTCCAACCAATCTATTTGTAATCTGTTTAAGTGTTCCGACTACGTAATTCCGACATTTCGTTCTCATCGAATTAAATTATTATTAAGACTAGTGACTCTGTGAGCTCTAGACCTCGCGAGTCTGTCTTTGTTTAGCTTAAATGGCTGAAATATGATATTTAATATTATACAATATTTTTATACGTTTATAACCTCATGTATCTCCGCCGAGAATCGGTTGAGAAATGCGACCTGTAGCTGAGAACAGCCGGACATACGAAAGCATTTTTGGCCAAGCTGAAGCAGAGACCTTCGCTTCGCTCGATAAAAGCATCTAGATAGGAGTTAGTAGGTAGCACAGTTCGTTCTTGTAATTATTGCCTAAATATGAGCCTGCATCCCGCAAACAATATTTTCTGCCATGTTAGAACCAGATGCACTTGATTCGTCATCAAACATCTTAAAATTAGAACTAATAACAAAACATTTCTCATTCATAATATTAGCTAGGATTAGTAGGAAGTAGGATAGGATATTACGTTTATGTATATTCTATTTTTATCAACGGTGAACATGGTGGAAAAACGTCTAACACTATTATTAGCTTTCACCACTTTTAGCCGAACTATCTTTTATACTAAATCCGCTGAAGACATTTTTTTTTTAACATTGCTCTCATAATATATACAATCCAAAATTTCGCCTTTCGCGAACTAGCACCTCCTAGGTAACACGCCCCAAGCGCTTTAACCTACTTAGCAATGGACGATTTCCACCAAAACTTTGGATTGTATTAAATCATCATCATCATAATCAGCCGGTATAAGTCCACTGGACATAGGCCTCTCCCAAGTCACGCCACTGAGTCTGATCTTCGGCTCTTTGTTGCCAGTCACTGCCCACAACATTGTGAATGTCGTCGCTCCACCTGGTATAAAACCTGGCACCTGGTATTCGCTTTGTATAAAATAATGTACAAAAATATAAAGTGTAGATAACACTTAAAGACACATAATATTAAGTGTTTTTACATTTATTAAGAGAGCACATTAAATAAGCCAATATAAATTAATAATATTACTAGTTGCGCACTGTGGTTACCTCGTTGTAAAACTTGTTACATGTTACAAACTACCATATTGGCAAGCCCTGAGCAATAATACAGTCGAGACGGTCAAACCGTTTAGCCGTAAAGAGAAAAAATTGCAAAGTCGCAGTTATAATGAATAATCTATTAAGATTACATTAAAAAACCTGTCAAATCTATACTCTCGCATTTGTACCTTCAAATAAAAAAAAAATAAAAATTATGTCAGAAATAAATTCGTTAAATAACAATGAATTAATACCGCCACGGACGTACCACCCAGTGGACTCCGCATGAGAAAAACTATGAACTAATTCGCGAGCGAAATATTTTGCGGGGGGTTATACGTAATACAGCACTGTGATTGGACAACTTCAATTTGACTCATAGCAATAAATCATGCTTAGTGCTGGGACAACGTGACACTACCTCGTCATTATCGATAATTTCATCAGTCATATGAAATATAGCGTGTGTGAGAAGCGTGTAGAAGTGTAAAGGTATAATGATAGAGACGGACAGACGGAAGGACAGATAGACAGACAGACGGACAACAAAGTGATCTTATAAGGGTTCCTTTTTTCCTTTTGAGGTACGGAACTCTAAAAATGTTCGTTTGCTTGCTTACACACTAAATTCTAACTTGTTTCTTACCACTAAATTGGTTATTCACACGCATCAGTATCACGTATCAAGTAACTTAAAATGTATTTATCTACTTGACCTTTATTTATGTACCTATCTGGCGTGATTGAATAGCAAAACAAACAAACATTCCAGTTTTCGCGTTTATTAAGTACATCAGTAGGATAATTTGGATTAACAACATATCTATCTTAATACTATAAGAATCTTTGTCCTGACATACTGACTGACTCACTGACAGACAACGCACAGCCTAAACCGCTGGTCGTAGAGACTTGAAATTTGGAGGGTATATTTGTTTTAGTACGTAGGGGTGTACTAAGAAAGGATTTTTCAAAATTCACCCCTTAAGAGGATGAAATGGGGGTTCAAAGTTTGTATGGAGAAACAAGATTAGATAGTCTTTTCTATCCGAAACTTCACACAAGTGCTTCAGTACAAAAAAAAAATTAATTACGTGTTTCAGGTTTTTTTGAAATTCCACCCCTAAGAGGGTGAAATGGGGTAACAAAGTGTGAAAATCAATATTTTTTCGGATTGCGCTAAAACTTGGCATGCAGATAATTATTACAACGTTACTTTTGAATTACTTTTGAGTTACCTTTGAAAAAGGATTTTTCAAATTTCACCCCTGAAGGGGATGCAACGGGGGTTCAAGTTTCTATGGAGAAACATTATTAGATAGTCTTTTCTATTCGAAACTTCTCACAAGTCCTTCAGGACATAAATAAGTAAACACATGTTTTAGGTTTTTTCGAAATTCCACCCCTAAGAGGGTGAAAGTCTGAAAATCAATATTGTTTTGGATTGCGCTGAAATTTGGCATACAGGTGGTAATTATGACGTTAGTATCAACTAAGAAAGGATTTTCTAAAATTCACCCCTAAAAGGGATGAAACGGGGGTTCAAAGTTTCTATGAAGAAACAACATTAGATAGTCTTTTCTATTCGAAACTTCTCACAAGTCCTTTAGGACATAAATAAGTAAACTAGTGTTTTAGGTTTTTATTGAAATTCCACCCGTAAGAGGGTGAAAGTCTGAAAATAAAAATTGTTTTGGATTGCGCTGAAATTTGGCATACAGGTGGTTATTATGACGTAAGTATCAGCTAAGAAAGGATTTTCTAAAATTCACCCCTTAAAGGGATGAAACGGGGGTACAAAGTTTTTATGGAGAAACATTATTAGATAGTCTTTTCTATTCGAAACTTCACACAAGTGCTTCAGGACATAAATAAGTAAACACGTGTTTTAGGTTTTTTCGAAATTCCACCCCTAAGAGGGTAACAAAGTCTGAAAATCAATATTGTATCGGATTGCGCTAAAATTTGGCATGCAGATAGTTATTACGACGATAGTTCCCTCGGGGAAAGGACTTTCCAAAATTCACCCCTGAAGGGAACGAAACGGGGGTTCAAAGTATGTATGGAAAAACAAGTTTAGGTAGTATTTTCTATTCGAAACTTCATACAAGTGCTCCAGTAAAAAATCAGTAAATATGTGTTTCATGTCTTTTTGAAATTCCGCCCCTAAGAGGGTGAAATGGGGTAACAAAGTGTGAAAATCAATATTGTTTCAGATTCCGCTGATATTGGGCATGCAGATAGTTATTACGACGTTAATTCCCTCTGAGAAAGAATTTTCCAAAATTCACCCCTGAAGGGGATGAAACGGGGGTTCAAAGTTTGTATGGAAAAACAATATTAGATAGTCTTTTATATTCGAAATTTTACACAAGTACTTAAGCAAGTAAATACGTGTTTCAGGCTTTTTAGAAATTCCACCCCTAAAAGGGTGAAGTGGGGTAACAAAGTCTGAAATCAATATTGTTTCGGATCGCGCTGAAATTTGGCATGCAGATAGTTTTTTTTGACTCAGGTATCCGCTAAGAAAGAATTTTTCAAAATACACTCTTTAAGAGGATGAAGCGGGGGTTCAAAGTTTGGATAGTCGTTTTATTCGACATTTCACAAAAGGACTTCTGTAAATAAATAAGTAAATACGAGTTTCAGACTTTTTCAAAATGCCACCCTAAGAGGATAAACTGGGGTAACAAAGTCTAAAAATCAAAATTGTTTCGGATTGCGCTGAAATTCAGAATGCAGATAGTTATTATGACGTAGGTATCCGCTCAGAAATGATTTTCTGAAAATTCCTCCCGGATACGGAACGGGGATTCAAAGTTTGTATGGCGAAACAAGATGGGATAAAGTTCGTGTTATAGGATTTTTCAAAATGGGGTAGGTAACAAAGTTTGTAAATTTAGGTTTTTAGGTATTTATAAATATGAATCCAGAATTGCCTTAGTCACGCGATAACATGAAAACGGGTGAATTTGGCTAATTATTTTTTTAAGTTATTTGATGTGTTTAATGATAGAATCGTTTTTACAAAAGAAAAGTTTTAAGTAAATAAAAGAAGGTTTTAACGCGGGCGAAGCCGCGGGACACTTCTAGTATATATATATATACATATAACATAGTTGAATTGAGCAATTTCATTATCTATCAGTAATCATTGTCGATTACTTTCACAAAACAACAGAAAAACATCACTAAAAGTGCACAAGTACCGCTGCGTACAAGGGCGGAGCGAGTACAAAAGATATAAAGATGCCGTTGTAGGAAAGGGATAGACTGATACACATGGCATCTGTGACCAGTATATGTTGAATTATGAATTTTATTTACAAATTGTTAATATTGAATTGAATTTTACTTATCGGTGAAAAGAAACGTTGTCCTTTGTAAAATTTAATGATTTACTGGATTTCCTACACCACTTTATAGCGTAATTCGGCATATTTAACAGCTTTTTCGTTTTTTGAACAATTAAAATAGTGCGTGTGTACGGGTCTGGTATTTGGTCCGAACTGAAGTAGCCGCTCAAGGATGATATTATAAATACCCCATTGCGCCTATGTGTTTCGCGCGGGGGGATACAACAATAGGTGTCCACTGGGTGGTACGTCCGTGAATACCGCCAACCCCTTTCTTTAATTGACAACCAGACGTACTGATGTGCGCCATCGCTTTATTGTGGACGTTCCATCTACCCGTACAAAACGTTTTCCTTCAACATTCCTAATACTAACTGCCAAGGAATTAAATTCCTTGCCGATGATATTAACAATATCTAACGCGGTTAACATACTACGATTTATGTACTTTAAACAGTCTTGATGTTGATAATATTAGTTTATCCACGGTAATATTATTATGTTCATTATATTACATAAATTTTTATTTACTTAAAACATTTCTTAATTAACAAAGTCAAAATATAATTAAAATATAAAATCACTATTTAATTAGCTCGTTACATGAATTATATAAAATAGATATATTTAGTTGAGAATCCCGCCCCGCAACGTTTCCGGTGCAAAGGTGCCCATAATGCTCGCAGCGTTGCCACGCTGAATGGCGATGGCCATTCTTTGCACCAGAAACGAGCCGGCACGGGCTTCTCCAGTCACTTCAATAATCTTACGCCCTAAACTTTTAAGTAAAGTTTTAGCGTCGACGCCCCAACTGCCCATTGTCTCCACGGCTATGGGCACAAAATAATATTGTGGCTCCATTGCCGCGTATTTAGCCTGCTTGTTCCTAGCGGCTTCTTCCGCCGCCGCTGCAGCTACATGAGAAGTGCGGCTCACGTGACTGGACGCGACAGTGCTGACACAAGTAGCGTCTCAGACCAGGCACTTGCCGTTCCTCCAGGGCACAAGAGTCAAACCATCCGGTCTCTTACCGTCGGTCCTACTGAGACCCGGCGGCTCCAGCACACAGGGTACGTTGGCCGAGACAAATGCTCTTCGAACTATGTCGTTGAGTGCATGGTGACGCGGAAACCTACCCGTGCAACGACGACAACTCAGTGCGTCAAGGCCATTGGCCTCCACCATAGAACCGCAAATGCATCTATAAGGTTCACACACTTTACAGCCCAGGTGGAGAGCCACCGCCACACCCAGAGACTCGTCATCTAAAAGAGTGCCCAGGTAAGGCGATGGAAGGCGTGCAACCATGCACCAGATTCCGACTGCGACACAGCTCTTAGTCTTGCCAATTCTGCCCCTGTGGCACTTTCCAAAATCTGTTCGAGGTTCTTCTTTGCTCCAATATTATCCCATGAGCGCAGGAGGCCAATGGGATTGGTTCATTATATTACCGTGGTATATCCTTGTGTCTCGTATTCTAAAGTAAGCGTGCTACATCGTAGACCACATCGTCAATTAACATTGGGTAATAGTGGTCAAATGTTTGCCTACCTCAAATAAAAAAAATGTTCAAAAAATCACTAAAAATATTTTTTAACAATTTTATTATATTTTACTATTTGATACCCGTGACTTCGTTCACATACACCAAGAATTTTATCACTGTAAAACTGTGAATCAACATTTGTGTGATCTGAGTTTTTTTTATCTGAGTGATTTGTGTGATTGTAGTTATGTGTAAAAATCATGATTTTATTTTCACAATAAGTAGCCTATGTTCATCCTCATGCTATAAAGTATCTCCTTGTTAAATTTCAGTTAGATCAGATCGTCCGCTTATGCGTAATTAGGTAACAAACTGACAGAGTTGCAAAGTTTTTTAAAATATTACTTTGGATACGTAAGCGCTTGACCACAATCTCACCTGATGTTAAGTGATGATGTACCACGATGATGTATCTAACTTTTTTATAGCTAAATGCATGGGGATTTTAATTAGGATTGATAATTTTCAGTCTTAAGTAGTATTATTTTGGTGTCGATAATTATTGTGATTTGTTATTTATGAATGACATATTCTTTGAGATCAAACTTTGTTAATCGTTAAAAAAAGAAATTAACAAAATACCATCATACCTTTAATAAAATTACTACATAGATATTCCTACCATTTCGATGTTAGAGCACCTTGAATTTTGAAGTTATTATTATTTTAATTTTAATGTTAGAGGTAAATCAAATAGTTATAAATATGAAAATACGGGACTTATCGCGCCTAAAATATTGATTGTGGTCACGAGAGGACTCCACTCGACTTGAGTCGTCTCGTGACCACGATCAATGCAACTTGGTCGAAACGTCGAGTTAAATAAAATTAATGTTTTAGGCGCGATAAGTCCCGTATTTTCATATTTATAACGAGGTAAATCAAATACAAAAGATTTCCTTTTTGAATTTATATCAAGTATTATAAAAGTTTCTTTACATCTTATCTTCACGCCGACTATTAAACTCATAACTTCAAGCATAACTCATTATTATATTATTTAGTTGCTGTGCAATAAGTGTCAACTGATGTAGATAGAATCTCCTATATTGATATATAATGGCAGAAGATGGTGAGTAGTAGTTTTTTTGTAGTGATAGGACTTCGCTAGTCCGCCTGGAGCGGTACAACCACTTTGAAAATTAATTTTCAGCCGTGAAATAGGAATGTTTTTCGGTTGAAATGGCAAAGTGTCCAGTGATATTACAGGGCATGTGCGACTCAACATCTTTATGTCTCAAGGTAACAGGCGCAGTGCAGTGACATGCAAAATTCTGGCGGTTCAGAATTTTGCATGCCGCTGTATCTGTTATAGGTAGACATAATCGCTTAACATCAGGCGAGCGTCGTGCTTGTCCTGGTACCTTTTACCATTAAAAAAAGTAGGTAACTAAAAATTATCTTTCGGAAGACGATTAATGGATGGACAACTAAGTGGGTATTGTATAAGTGACTGAACCCCATTAAAAATGTGATTCCAACTTTTCAGATTGGCAACCCGAGTTTAAGATAACACGTTTTGGTAACCCTGTGCTGATAATCGGCCCCTATCGGTACAACAGGGCGAACAGAACCAGTCCTACTAAATCTAGGTGGCTTTGCAGTAGGAAGTCTTTAGGCTGTAGGGCCGCTGTCATCGTTTCCAGCAATAAAATTGCTGCTCAATTAGGAGCTCATTATCATTAATAAAATGTATAATTATTTATAAATAATTAACATATGAATAGTCTGTGACTCTATCAAAGTTATCTCGTAATATTATCGTAAGAGCGTCTCCTACAATAACACTTTCATATATTACCTTAATTACCTATTTAAGCTCCTCAAATAGGTAATGTTTCTACCCATTTTTGCCTGTATTTTGCAATAAAACCGCTTTTTATAAAATGTTTTCTTTCAGTTTGTTTTACATCTAAACAAGATGCAGCGTTGTTGCTTGTTACATATTTACTTATAAATTTGAGCGTTGAAAACGCTTTTAGGCAAGCCTATGATAGTAGGGAACTACTAACCACAGATAACTGTGTATTAGTCCTAGACTAATAAACAGTACAATATATGCCAGCACCAGCTGCAATGCCATTGTTATCGTCGAACAGTTGAGAAGCACCCTTGGCATATAGTATAGATTAGTTGACTTCTAATCGGGAGGCCACCGGTTCACTGGACTTGCTCCCAAAATAGTACCACCTAAAAAAAATAAAAAAATTCATAGATAATTTATCACCCTATTTATTTATATTATTATTATTTTATGAGTTTCGAAAAAAAATTAGACGATGTGGTATTCCAGTGCCTGCACTAACGCACACGCACACGCACATTAGTAGGAAGGATTATATATATATTTAATATCTTATAGGCTAACGTTTGACCACTATCTCACCTGTTGGTAAGTGATGATGCGGTCGAAGATGATAAGCACGCTAGGCCTAGAATGGGAACTGGCTCTCAAGGATAGCTGGCGGAACATATTAGATGTTTTGGCGACAGATTTTCTAACTTGAGGGTGGTAGCTGGCCAGGAGGACACTAGATAGTGTCCTACCACCATGCAAGGGTTGTTGGTTTCTTAACGTTTTTCCTGCACCGGAGGGCCACTGTGAAAAGCGCACATAAATTTTTCGATAGAAAAATCCATTGGTGCACGGTGATTTGAACTCGATACCTCTGGCATCAAAGCCAACCGTTCTCCCGATTACGCCACCGGGCCCTCATCGCCTCAATCTCACCTTTCAACCTATTTCAGGTTTAGGATACTATGTCATCAGTAAAGAAACCTTTACTCATGTGGTTAAGTGAAACTCTTAAGCCACAGATTAAACAAAAGTACAAGGTCTAGCTTCAAATAAATATTTGAAACATTAATAAAATAATTGTGTTAAACTAGATGTGACTTGACACTTAGCGAATATTCCACCATTACAAGCTTTTATTTAGTTTCCACTGTCCCGGTGTCGTTAATCAAATCTTGCACGTTAAATTTGACCCACTTCCCGATGTTTGATTGAACTGAACATTCGCACACATTTTTTTTAAATATCATATAGGCTAGCGTTTGACCACTATCTCACCTGTTGGTAAGTGATGATGCGGTCAAGGATAGCACGTTAGGCCTAGACTGGGAACTGGCTCTCAAAGATAGCTGCCAGAACACATTAAGCCCCATCCACACGCTGGCTGTTTGTCTCAAACACAAACAACAGCCAACAGCAAACAGCAAACACGGACGTGTGGATGGGTGTTTGTATGTGTTTGCCTGTTCGTGTTTGTGTTCGTCACTGTTCGGGGTCGGTGTCGGTTTTTTCACAGATCAAAGGCTCGATCAAACGTTCGAACACGTTCGCCAAGCATGTGGATGGGGCTTTAGACGTTTGGTGACAGATTTTCCAACTTGATGGTGGTACTGGCCAGGCGGACACTTCTTTCCTTCACTGGAGGGCTACTGTGAAAAGCGTACATGATTTTTTTGACAGAAAAATCCATTGGTGCACGGCGGGGATAAAACTCGGTACCTTTGGCGTCAAAGCCTACCATTCTCCCATAACACCAGGCCCTGTAATTTGGATGACAATGCTATAAGAATCGTTGTTGTTACGAATTTGAATTCTGATATACAATGTAGCGGCATTATTTTGTTATTCCAGCTCCTATTTTCACAACGTCTCGTTGTGGAAATCCTGCGTTAGTATGGTGTGGATATAGATACAATAAGTATTGTAGGAGCAAGGGCCCGAGAGCCAGATGGGATTGTACCAAACGTAACAGCCAGAGTTGTCGAGCTTACGTCGTCACATTAGAAGACAATATTCTTGGAACAAAAAACACACATACTCATTAAACTTGTATATATGTATGTTCAATAAATCTTAAATATGTATTTATTACTGTAATAATAATTGTTAATATGCCTATTATTGAGTTTAAATTTGTACCTGCGGCTAGGCACAGTTTTACAATTGTTAAACTATGGAGCTAGGTACGCTTGACTTTCTTCATAAAACGGTTGGTCGAATTAGGGATGCGACGCTATCGAACTATCTTCACTATATTTAAAAAAATGTATAATTCAGTTGGCTTGTGATTGAAAATATGGTTTTGTTCTACCCCCGGAAATCATACAATATAACTTAACTATAAATATGTATGTAGGCTACAGAGTAGTGTACTCTATAGCCAACTTTTTTGTGTAGCTTTGTAAACATAATTAAAAAAAAGTAAAAATTACTGAACTTACCAGAATTTACAGATCTTGAAACCTCGAAAAACCCTCTGACCGGATTATAAACACAATGTAAATATATTTATATCTATTAATTTTTATACATTTTCAGATCACATAACGCAACCTTACTTACATGCGATTAAAAGAAAGCCATTGAAAAATAAAATAAATACATAAAAAAAAATTAAACGGATAAACCCGGTTAAACAATTCTAGCAAATTAGATGTATTCTACCAATTATAAGATAGTCAGCTAATGATGTTTATAAATATTTCAGTTTTTCGATTCGCGACGTCATCTCGAGGCAAGCAAATGATAGTGTACCAGAACTGTTCTTTCAGTTGGAATTCCTGTACAGGTTTGAAAACACGCTGGATTTGTTCTAAATGGGCTTACGGGTGCAGGTCCTATATAATAACCGTCGGAAATAGAATAGTCAAATGTCAAGATGTTCACACAAATCATGGGTCAAGAAATTTAACGTTGAAGTATCAGTAATTTGAATCATAGGTTTCAACAAAACATCAGGGCTCCAATTCTGGAAGCTAGCGAATATACTCGATATAGATTATAAAACTTAATAGTTAAGATAGTTTAAATGCTAAAACAACCGACTTCTATGCCACGCGAGTCAGTTTCAGTGGCAAGTTTGAGACGTTTATCGTCATATCTCTGGAAATACTTATCAGATCTTGACGAAATTACAATGGGACCACTTTAGAAATGGAATGGACACTACCAATAAAAAAATAATCATTCACAATGGACGGAGTAATCATGTAATCAATTCGATTGTATTTTATTTATTGTTATGGTGTTAGCCCAGAACTCCGTCATTAATTTACCGATTTGGAAAATATATTATATACTTCCCGTTCGGTCTGTATAGGTTTTATCTAATTCTGATGAGTATCTTCAGAGATATAGAGATAAACACCTCAAACTTGCTTCTGAAAATTACTTGCGCGTCATATGAATTCGGTTTTCAACCGACTTCCAAATAGGAGGAAGTTCTCAATTCGTCGAAGAAAGTCGGTTGTTTTATTTTTAAACTATCTAATTATGTTCCTATATTTTAAGTCACAAACCACAATTATGACTTTAAGACACTAAGGTTTCAAATAATCAGCCAATTCAAAATCACTAAGCAAGCTATGGAAACGGCTATATCTAGAGAATCGAATCGAAGAGCCAGATAATCAAAGTATATGTATTAACATCTCAAAGGATTGGCAAACCGAAATGGCAGTACCGCAGACCGTTGTAGAATGAAAACCACGGCTCGGAAGATGTAGTATGAAACACAATGTTAGGTTAGGTTTAGTAATGATATGCACTACCTGGCTGGCAGCGGCTGTTGAAGAAAAGCAGAACAGCTCAATAGCGTGCAAAAGGAAAGGTCTACGTGTCTGTGTAGCAGTAGACAAAGATGTGCTGATGATGATGACGGCGATGAGTTTCATTATCATTGTTAACTACGAATGGAAATATAAATTATACCGTATAATGTAAAAGTTGTTGATATTTCAAATATAAAATTACAATCAACTCTTGCGAAAAATAATAAATTTTATTTCATTTCAATAGGGTCTACTCTATAGACCCACACATATTTTTATTATTAAGTTAAAATCGGAAATGTTATGATTAGATATTTGAGTATTTCAGAAGTTTAATTTTAAACTATAAAATTGACCTTTTTACTTACTTTTACATGATTCTGGAGCGCATACTAGTATAACATGTCTAAAAATATGAAATCCTTTCTCTTCTTGAACAAAAAATAATAAGTAGACATTAATGTCAAAATAGTACGACTACTTATAAACCACGCACACGCACAAGCACACGGAACCTGTGTGTTGCATGTCGCGGACCTGGTTATAAAAAAGTGGTGTTTTTCAGTGACATGTATCCAGTCACGGTTCGGGAACCCGATGGTGGAGTACAAGGGGTTCAGGTATTGTCTAAAGGACAAATATGC